>KK351042.1:746644-1205249 GCA_000671755.1 Glossina brevipalpis
AAAATTCGGCCGGAAAGAAACTCAAATCAAGGCTCATAAGGCAAGTTCCAAGCACTTCATTGATGCTTGTGCCCTTCATAATGCTTGGAATTTGATCGAAGCGAAACACAAATCAAGGCTCATAAGACAAGTTTCAAGCACTTCATTGATGCTTTTGCCCTTCATAATGCTTGAAATTCGTCCGGAATGAAACACAAATTAATTGTGATTTCTCAATTTTCTTATAATGCTTTACAGCTAATTGATAATTTTTTTGATTATCTGGCTTAAAGGTTGATCTCTTGTAACATTTTCTGGATTTCGGTGTACGAAATATCATTAAAAATGTTAATCTTAAAACGAACTCTTTATATAACTAGCCTTTCCTTAGTAAAAGTATGGAAACGCAACACCTTAAAATACATTAAGTAGAAAATTGCGGTTACGTGGTATAACTTTACTAAGGGGTTACTACACCACGCGCTGCAGATTAAATGCGACAGATTAAAAAAAACCTTTTTTTCTTGGCAATTTTTTTTTTGAAAGGCAGAAAAGATAATAAAAGGTAATAAAAATCGAGGAAGTTATTAAGCAGATACTTAAGTACTAAAAAAAAAGAATGGCAACACCAAAACCATTTCCATGAGGTTCATTTAATTGTAGGAGCTCTGCGGCAAGCAACGGAGCTGATGTAATTATTAATCTAAAAAAAAAAAAAATCATTGAATTTGCGTTCACGTAATTAAAGAAAATATGAAATGTGGGAAAGACAGACACATTGACTCCTGTCAAATCGCCCTTAGCTTCACATTCATGTGGGAATTGTCTCCACAATGCTACTCTAATCTGTTTTGTATTGAAAATACTTTTAAATGAATGAAACAAAACACTTTCTAAAGAGACGTTTGTCAGTATATTAGAAAAGGCCGAAAACAATAGGTAAGATATCATAGTAGGTATTTGTTTGATACAAATGGTCTTTTCGTAGCGCTTGGGAAAGAGTTCAAAATTTCAAAGACATAACTTCTTTGTGTTAGCAAACTTTTTCTCCCTATTTTGACAGATTTAAAGGATGAGAGAAATATTTACGGGACCCATCTAAAAGATCGAAGCAAAAATTGTATATAAGTCGGCTGACAACCATATAAAAAATTTGGCAAGAAATCAAGGGGTTTTCAGTTGAAATAGACAGCTAAAGTAGAAAGTAATACCTCGATCATAAAACGCATATTGAAAGCATGAATTCTCCACTATAAACAAAAGATTTCAATTTGTGATTTATAAAAAATATTGACCTAAAACCTAATACAAATATCTGCAGTGACTATCTATAGAAAGTGATCATGATCAGTTTCTAAAGCAAAAATTCTCGGCTGATCTAAAACTTAATACAAAAATTTCATAGGGCTACCTGAAATATGAGTGTAAAAATGGGACATATTCCCGTTTTTTTTTTCGTGTATGACTAGTCCTTTAGGGAATGCCCTATACGCGCGGTAGGAAGGAAGGAAGAAGAAGCGCAGTGTAGTTAATGCCTGGGAAGTCGGTTTTGTGTCTACTGTACGATATATAGGCAATTCCAAGGCGAGTGGATGGAAATGCTGGCCAACCCTTGAGATCCTGTAAAAGGGCTTATCTCCTTTATGTCAATAAAACATTCGTCCTGGGTCCGCCTACACATAAGTACTCCACAGCCCACATTATATCAGTGCTCGAGGATGTCGAGGACTTTGGGCACACCTTCATGAGCACCTGAGCCTTGCGCTATACGCCGGCGAGCGTCACTAAGCCAGATATGGAGGCTCCCGTCTACACGTGGAATGTACACTGTAGTTTTAGATGGCTATAGGCGGTGGAAATAGTACAGATATCGACTGTTGTGTAACATTTTTTACACTGCTTTAAAAAAACCTAGACCCTTGACCGCATGTTTCGCGACGCTCCGTGGGATTTATGGAAACTAAATCCAAAATAAACAAAACTCTCAATAAATTTATGAAAATCGTATGATTATATGATATATCATATATTATATGATAGGTAAAGCACCTATTATGCCAATCGAATCACAATCATTTCTTAAATTGACCGAAGCCAATTTTTACTTTTGGTCCCCTGAGCCCTGTCCATTTGTTTTGGTTTGATTTGAACCTCCAGGTTGCAATTGTCAAGATACCTCAAGGAAATTTGATATCTTGACATATTTCATCGGATCATTGAAAATAAATCGGATGTAACGGTTTATGAGACCATGCCTTATATAATGCTCTATTTTCAAAGATACATTCCATTGCCAAATAGTACATAATATTTAATAGTCAACTGAACTATAAGATGTTCATTTATTTTCTATTAACTTTGCGGCTTTAATTATATCGTATATCGTCTTAATAAAAACTGATGTTTTTAGCGAATTTCAAGTGGATATTTTCTTATAATAACTAATGACGATTTTACTATAATATCCAAGAAGAAACAATTTCACAAGAAAATTATCTCAAGTCTGATATTAATAACGATAATTTATTCGACTTGTGGGTCGGCAGCACGAAACTGAATTCTTAAGTAAAAATTCAAAGTTATTCACCCCTTTGACTTTTATGAACAAAAATTCGGCATAATCTTAATGCAAGTCGGTGAGA
This sequence comes from Glossina brevipalpis, assembly GCA_000671755.1. Taxonomy (NCBI): domain Eukaryota; kingdom Metazoa; phylum Arthropoda; class Insecta; order Diptera; family Glossinidae; genus Glossina; species Glossina brevipalpis. The sequence continues at coordinate 749,266 of KK351042.1, forward strand.
TACTTAAGCCAGACTTTTACTATTTGAGAATTTTAACGGTAACAAGCCGGACACGCAAGAATTCATACTCATTAAGATAGTATCTAAATAATAATTTTACAAAGGCAGAGACACAGCGGAATACTACTACTACTACTACCACTGCGCTACAGTTACTTGTTTATTCGCTTATTTTCTATAAATAATTTTTCATCACATAAATTTTGTTGTTTGTATGTCATCAAAATGTAAAAAAATCCCAATCATTTAATATTCATTTCATTTCAATTTGATGTCTGGAAAAAGCGATAAAATATTTAAAAATGTGATAAAAAATTAGAAAAACAAAAACTAATTCACTACACAAATAAAAAACACTTGCCGACCATAGTTTGGTTAAAACGATGTATTTTGCAATTAATTAAACAATAGAGAACTGATCAACCACTATATACAGACAAAGAAGGATGTAAAAAAATCAGAATCTTTTGACAGGCATATCTCAAAATTTCATTTTAAGTCCATTTTTATGAAACCATATATAGCCGAAGAGAAAAACAACGACATTCATATTTTCAAGACTGCATTCAAGAGCATTCAAGACTGCATTCAGATTAATGGAACGATTCGAAACGGAAATAGATAGAGAGGTTAGAATCAAATATTATTAAATATTATATCACGGAGAAGTACAATTTTTCGCGAAAGTTTTCATGACAATATTTGTAACTTGTCGGGGAGCTTAAATTGCAAACCCTGTCTTTTTGACAAATTCGAGTTTATGTCTATACACTAGCGAAATCTGAATCTACAGTCTTAATCGATAATGCAAGTATGCAGGAATACAATAATAATCAATGACCCGTAAAAGCTAATTCTGAAATTTGACGGGATAATACATACAGAATAATCCTTAGGAAATAAATAAACAACAACAGTCTTCCTTTTTAGACAGCACTTTACTGATAATCTCCTTTTGGTCTTTGAAGGTCCTTCGAGGTTGTACAAGAAAAGACATACTTCTTGGGTAATAAGTTATAAGAATAGAAGCCCTATTCGACCAGATGATAAGTAATCGTTTGTAACCATAACATATAATGTCAGCTATTCACGGCGAGAGAGGCAAGTTTTTTTAATTTTGCTCTACGAGATCGAATTTTCTTATGCAGCGGTGGTTTGTCGTCCCAATTTCATAAATTGGGGACTTTTCCTTATGATGGTTCTATTTGGAAGAAACTTAATTAAGAAACTGCTTCATTGTACTCCCTATATCGTAAGGCAACCGTCGACTACACACAATCGAAATGCACGCTCGTCCGAAAATATTGGAGCTGTTAGTGAAAGTATCGAAAAACACCTAAATTTATCCCCTATACGGCGGGTACAGTTTCGCCCCTTTTTTACGGCATATAAGGGCGTATTTTGCAGTTAGATTTGCATCTTTATCCTTGCAAAATTCAGCTAAGACAAGAAACGAAGCCGGTCGACTAAACAATATACGTTGTTTCTGCCATTGGACAACAACGGATAACTTGTTTCCTCGAATTTTCTTCACTTCCCATCAAATTTTCATTTTTCGCTGCGTGGATATGTTAACAAGTAAAATTGTCGTAGCTGAGCTAGTGAAAAGTCACAAGTAAATGTCGAAAAATCTTTGCATACCCACAGAGTCACGAAATTTGATTGCAGGCCCCACAACCCACACATTACGCTTCATATGGGCATCGACGCATGAGAAATTTCCCGGACGGCTAATATCATGTTTTTGTAATAAGTATTATCGACCAAGATCGTGCAAATTCTTACAGCTGGACTATTTTTGTAGGGATACCCAAAAGTTCGTGGCCGAGCTATTGCCCGCTTTACCTCAAAATTACCTCAAAAGCATTCAGTCTTGTAAGACGCTCCACGGATGACATTTGAATAGTGTTGTATCCCACAAATAATGCCAAAATCCAAAAGATGTATTGAAAAAAAAAGATTTTATCCAAATCTCGAGCAGAAGTGTATTTTATTCACGTTTACTACAAAACTATAAAATAGATGACCCGGTAGTGGTATACATATGTGTACATAGGTAGATATCTGTATTATATATACATATCTGTGAAAATGTATAACTGTACGTATGTATGTATGTATGTATATATACATATTTTATATACCTATAGCATATTTGAGTTTATGAGATGATTGAAACGCTCATTTGAGATGATAAGAAGAAAAAGCCGACTCTGCTTCGATGTGATTTAACAAAAAAAAAAAAACGAGTCACATGTTTACATATTTTCATTTATAACTTCAATGCCAAATAAATAAATCGAATCTTTCTAGATTATTCATGGAATTAGAAAATAAAAAAATATTATTAGTATTTTTATTTGTGGTCTAATAATCACTACATCGCTCTCCGCTTCGCAATGGTTAACGCAGTTCATTCTAGAATTTGAGATTTGTTCACAGCGACGAAACTTTATTTAGCTTAAGCCGATTGTTCGGCACTTATCACTACTCTCTTAAGCAAATACTTCGCTCTCTCTCTCTCTCTCTCTCTCTCTCTCTCTCCCTTCTTTTACCTCTCTCTTTCTCTCCATCTCTCTCTTTCTCTTTAATTACAACTGATTAGTGATAAAGCGAAAGTTATAACGAGAGCTTTAACTTTTACAGACCTAATCCATACGAAAATCTATATACCCGTACAAGAACAAATAGAGATTTCTCTCTTATCAACCTATTACATGGAAAATGGAATAGAGACGATATTATTAATCAAAAGTCTTGGTAGTGATGGATTTATTAGAACGCCATGTATTTATGGGACTTTAATAAATGTTTTGCCCAATTTTCGATTTATCGCCCTATAGGAGCTATATACTATCTGTGTATATATTTTGAAAATTATGGTTATGCTTCTTCTTTTTTTTTGCAAACGAAATAAGAAGCATGGAATACAACAAAGCTTCCTCTAAGCTTCCTTATCTTTCAGATTCTGTGCCATCCGGATGAAAATTTATATTTAAAGATTTTAATTTTGAAATGATGATAATTTTTCATTGTGACAAACCGTATGATAATTGTACTTGTGCTTAATAAGAAAAACATTTCAATATTTCCAACTGTTTTCTTTGATTTGTACTTTTACGTGCATACTTTATGTATTTGTGTGTGTGTATGTGTGTGTATATGGATAAATCAATTTTACAATTTTCCAATCAAATATTCGGATATCTTATGGTCAAACAACGATACTTCAATGCGTTTAACATGTTTTTTGCAGCACTATCATTATGATTATAATAATAATTATTATTGCAGTGCGTTCCACATTTTTCACTGCGGCTCAAACAACTGCTATAAAAGTGTACGTGTTTCTGCACACAGTTTTATATATCCATATAAGTGGATATATATACGTATGCATGTGTATGCGTATATAAACGCATGCACGCATACACATATACACAAGCACATACCCATACACGTACACACACACACACACACACACATATATATATATATATATATATATATATATATATATATATATATATATATAATGTGTGTATGTATGCTCTTTGTTGTTGGGATTTTAAAAACGCCCGTCATATTCAATCATCAGTTATTTTAATCACAGCTTAGAAGCAAGCACAGACCGTACGCTAGATTTTTCTTTTTCTATATTTTTCTTTTGTTTCTTGTGCTTCGTTTTTTTTTTTTTAAAGAACGATAGCATCGGCTTTATGACAACAATTTCAAAGCATATAAATTATACGTTGCATGCATATGCAGTTACGTGTACGTGTGTATATCAAACTAAACTTGTCTTAAGAAATACGAAAAAAAATGGGTCTTAGCAAAACACATCTATAAATATATATACATATATATATATTTACATGTATGCATAAGCTTTCGACTCTACTACTGCAGCCACTTTCCTGCATCAGCTTGTAACAACATATGCATATAAAAATAGACATAAAAGAAGAAGAAAAAAAAAGTAAAACATCAAGTGATGTCAAATTAATCTTTTTTATGATAATTTTTAGCGTTTTTTCATTACCACTAATTAAAACCCAATCGCATAGAACTATGCATTGGAAATTCAGAGTAATGTAATAACGATAATATAATAATAATAGTAATAACAATAATAATAATAGCGATACAATAACGATAATAATAATGATAATAATCATAGTAACAATAATAATATTAATAACAATAGGCCTCAAATGTAACTGAGTTTTTAAGAAGCGCATCTGGCAAGTCAGTACATGCGGGTGTTCCAATCTCATTGCGGTAGACTTTTTTCTTAGCTAATAAATGAAAAAAATTTGAACAAGCCAATAGCCTAAGTTTCTAGTGCGCTCATCTCTCTAGTCTAAGAATTAATTCCATTAGTCTAGAGCATAATAATAATAACAATAATAGCAACAATAATAGTAATAATGATAACAATAACAATGCTAACAAGCGAAGTTTTTACTTTAAAACAAATATGAGTGTTTCGAATATTGATGAAGTCTTCTTTGTCAGCTTAGTCCGAATGTTGTTAATATTTCATTGTGTCAGTCCTGTTATTTTTTAAAGACACGATTATCTTAAACCGAACGAAAACAGAGAAGGTAGTTAGGATATGTTTTTTTGCATATGTTTGATTTGCCCTCCTGTTGAAATCATGGTCATAGTCTAACCAAACCCTTCTAAGAAAAATTATTATTTTTTTTTTTTTTTGGTATCTTGAAAAGGAATGCAGAGAGGCCTTTAGCTTGATAGGCTTAATATCGTGAACAAAAATTATAAGACCAATATCCAATATTTAGGTATATTGAATATCAGTAAAAAAAAAATGTCGAGCTTGTTAGCACTGTGATCGACATTTGTGTCAGATTTCACATCATAAAAGTTATTAGGGTCTCAGCTGCGCTTTCTGCGATTTTTAAAATATGTGATGTAAGATGATTTGTGACTATTAATCGGTCATGAAACGCATTATTACAGCAGATAAGATTTGGATTTACGCTTACAAGAAAAAAAGCCAAGGAAATAACCGATCAATCGAAGGAATATCGCGCAAAAGATAAGCGAAGACCGAAAAAGTCACGCCAAAGTCGCTCAAAAATGAAGGCGATGATATAACGCTTTTTAAAGATTTGCTGAAATTATTATTTTCTGTTTGGTTTTATCTCCTATTGCTACATTTCCTGTTATTTCCTATTCCTGTTATTTCCTATATATATGTTAACATTTCAACAAAACCCAAGGCATACTCGCTAGATCAAAAAGTAATAGAACTAAATTTCTATCGATTATCGTTGCGTTATGCGCTGTCAATAACTTTCGCCGGGTCAAACTGTTAGCAAAAAATATCGTTTGCTTGGTATTTGAAATAAAAAATAGATTTGAAGAAAGTAACAATTTTGTTGGTCTTACATTTTGATCACAACAACCCAAAAAATGTTCTATTGTTTGTTTCCAAATTTCTTCTTATCACAGTCATTAGTTTAAATTTGAAATTCAGAAATATTGGTTAATAGTTTTAGCCGTAAATTTTCAAAAAAAAGAAAAGAAAAACTCGTGCTTTTCTCTTTTTTTCTTAAAGCTGGCCTTAGCCTTAGTGTCGAACTTTTGATATTAACTTGATGTTGATTTCGAAGTAGTAAAGTCGAAACTTTACGTACGTACCACTCTACACCTTTCTTATAATACTTTTTTTTTCTTGATAGTATTGTATTTGCATTCCTTATTGGTAATAATTTCTTAATTTGCAAATCATTCTTATATCAAATTCATTCCAATGGTTTTCATTTCAATTTTTTAATTTTTTTTCAAAAGCATCATTTTTCCAAAAAAAAAAAAAAAAAAAACAAAACACTTGAGATTGCGATGTTCCTTCGTAACCGATATGACTATTTTGTAGCCTTTCCGCTGGGAGATGCTGTAATTTTTTTTCCGCTTCATTTGATATAAAGTTCAAGAATTTGTTACGAACTATTAGGTATGAAAACACATTTATTATTAAGAAAGTGTTGCTGTTGAACATCCCAAGAGGAAAAACAGATATTATATAATTTTCAGTAATAATTTTAATAAATATATTGTAAATCTTTGAGGAAAACAATAAATAAATAAATAAATAAATTTAAAAAAAAAACCATAATAGGATACGCTTAACTGAAAGGTGAGAAAGTAATGAATGGGCGAACGTTACAATATATGGGCAGTTATTCAAAGAAAATTTGATTCAATTAGTGTAAGCTTCATATGTTTCTATTTTGCAAAATTTAAGCAAATGTCATATGCTGATAAGAATCTAAAGGATCATCCATTTCATGGTCCAGATTTGGCAAGCAGATTTTTGCAACAATTGTAAATCAAACTGTCCCTTAAGACGATATACGCGTTTAGTATACTGTTTGCCATTTTATAATATGGACTGTGATTAAGAAACGTAAAATATCTTAATGTACTCAAAACCCACTACAAAATTGTTGAATTTGTAATAGGTAGGTAGGTTTCGTGTATTATGAGCAGATTATGGTCGTCATCTGAGCTCACTATAAATAAAACTGTAAAGAAATATGAAGAACCGGGTAAATGTGAAGACGGGTAACAGATTTGTTAAGACCCATATATCATTGAAACGTAGGCTTGACCTAAAATGTTGATGTTGTTAGTAAAAGTATCGAAGAAGTCCCAAATTTATCTAATAGACCATGCGCACGGCATTCCGATTGGTACAGTGATATCATTGTTAATTCTTTGAGGCGTGAAGTTCAAAGTATGGATATTGAAGATATACGATTTTAACAACACGGCGCCACCCAACCGTTTAACGCACTCTGTTTCGACATTGTTGCGTGAGAAACTTCCCGCAAGATATGAAAGATGACGAATTTTTCCATATAAGGTTTTCGCCAAAAGTGGAATGGTCGTGTGTACGCCTTTAAACGAACGGGTCTGTACATCAGTTTCCATTAAATTATTTAGAAAATTTGCAATTTGTAGATTAATCACAAAAATACTTGGACAAACTTAAGAGGGACAAATGACTAAAATCGATTTGGCATTGAAAATGATTTTATATAAAAGATGGATCTATTTCGCGTCTCAAATTTATTAAACCCTTAGCGCGAGTAGTAATGAAGATCATAATATTGACTACAGAAAAGTTCGACACCATCAAGTGTTTAAAGAAGTGAGCTTTTATCATTTCTTTTTGATCAAGCTGTAAAAATTCTAGAAGACATTTTCAATAAATTAAACTGTACACGCGTGAACGTATCGATCTAAGGATTTAAAATAACTTGTAGATAGAACTTAGTGACTTTCTCAAGATATTCAGAAAATATTCTTTCGGTAGAATTTGTGCTCCAGATTTAATCGTTGTTGATGGGACAATAAATTATTTGGTTAATTCTAAGCTGGACATTACTTGGACAACTTTTTGTAATAAAACATTTCGTGTGATTATATATTTTAGATCTAAATAAAAAGGAAAGGAAACAAATAAGCACTGAGAAGATTTGTAGGTAAGTATTCAAGGAAACATTCACTTGTGACAAGCGAAATTGTTTCCCATTTTGATCCCACACCTATGCTATGTATTTTAGAGGTATTACGTTACATCAATACTTTACGTTAGCATTTTACATCAGTAGCATAAGATATAATGCTCGTAATGTAAATTAACAACTACAGGCATTAGCTTACAATGCAGTATAGTAAATGAAACGCTATATAGGTAAGGGGTGACCAAAACACTGATTTCGAATAAATGGGAAACACGTATAGCAAGGTGAATAATTGAAGATAGATAGTTGATCTCCGGTTTTTAGCTACATTGGCGAATAGACGTGTGGTCGCCAAACACACACTTGATCTTTTCTTTTCAATTAAATCTTAGAAAATATCCCGTTTTTATCAATAAGAAAAGTAAGTGTAAGTTCCGTAAAGAAAATAACCCATAAGAACAAGCAGATCATACGGGGGAGGTAGTAAATTTGACAGTATTATTTAACTAAAATGACGTAAGTTTAAGTACGTAAGGTGTTGTATTCGAATAGTGAGAAACTCCAAAGAGAGCAATAAGAAGTTAGAATGAAATATTGTGTTGTATTAAAAGGATAAAAATCGGACTAAAGTGTTGATTATTTTAGTGTATAGAGTTAAGCAGATGTAAATGGAAATCTGGAAGAAATTCCCTAAATTCATTAATGTTAATAACGATCAAGAAAAAAGGACCTAGGGGTATTATATTTGTTCGGAGAAACACTAAGACTATGGCCGATTATAACCAAGTCAAAAATGTTTTCTTTTTTACGCTCGATTCAAGTTAATCTAAGTTTTCGAGACATTTTCAGCGGTGCATTGCCATTTTTTGACTGAGCATTACTGAAAAGGTATTGATTAGATCAGTTTCTTCGTAAGACCATTTCCCATATAACGCCTTATTTTGAAAGCGACATTACATACAATACATCACAGTTTGTCATTGCTAACCAATTCTCGACAAAAGTCAATGAAAAATTTGGAAGGGACGATAACATGTTTTGGACTGCGTCCCATATAAATGCTTTTTTAAAAAATATAAGTATTTATATGGTAAAAAAGTCTAATTTGTGCTATTTTATAATCATAGTCGATCCATAATTGTAATTTTTCATAAAGATTTACGAGCTTGGACCGCCTAAGCTTATTTTCGTATCCTTTGCCATATAAGGATTCGAACTGAAAGTACGCCTTTATAAGGTAACAAAATCTAATTTTTGATACTTCGTAATCAAAACTAAGTTAGTTGAAGTGGTTTAGAGTACTTAGTAGAGGATCTTTTTCAACTCCTTCAACTAGATCTCTTTTTTTTTTTTGTATAAATGATGGACATACTAGGATACTCACTAATCCGTAAACTTGTCAAATAGAGTGGACCGTAGGCTAATTCTTATTTTAAATTCTTCCTCCAAGATAAACGCAATCGCCATTTGAGAGGAACTTTTCTTTTAGTGTTACCGGAGTATTTTCTCATGATTGTCTCTCAATTTGAAGATGATTGAAAATTAATTTTAAAATAGCGGCCAAAAATCTTGGTAATTGGTGGTCTTGAACAAATTTTCCCTCGGTTTAATTATGTCATCTTGAATAAGAAGTTACAAGTTGAAATAAATAGTTATACCCGTTAAGCTAAAGTACCGCTTGATCGCATTGTAAATCATCTTCCGCTTTTTAAGCGACTACGGACATAAAAGCATTTCAGTTACAAACCTTTTCTGTTCTATTACGAAATATTGGCAACATTTATCTAATCACTTTTTTGCGTTTCTCTTTCGCATTCTCTTTAAAATCATACTTAATATGAACAAGAGATTATTACATTAAAGAGAAAGAGAAAAACCGTAACTTCTCTTAAATCAAGTTTTCGTACTATTTGTCATTGTTGTTGCTTTTATTTGTAATAGTTATGTGTTGAAAGTAACTTCACAAGATTTATTATAGTTAAGCAAGCTTATGTATAAATAATTGGATACAAAAATTAAAGTAATGCTTTTAGAGTTAGGAGAGTACTGGGGAAAATTCAAAATCTAATCAACTCGTGATAGTAATAGCAGGGCAGAGATCGTCAGAGACAAATTTTTTTATTATCGCGTTAAAGCTTTTTTTCTTCTTTTAAATCTTACAAAAATATATATGAGCAGAACGGTCTTAAAAATCTTATTTTCTGTATGATAGAAATTAGAAGTTTGTAGCCGCCCCAAAACGACTATTAAATATCGCAAGCCGCTATTTTCGTAATAATATCGCCATCTCGTCTAAGTCTTTGATTTAATAAAGAATATATGTGGACCATAGATGAGATACGATAAGTATTGAACACATTTTTGGAGGAACTAAGCTTATCAGTCAATCAATTAATTAGTGTTATAAATGAACCTGGTTCTATTTGATGGACAACATTGTACCGGCATAGTAGAAAATAATTGAGAAAAAACTTTTATTTTGTTTTTAAATTGTTTGTTTCGAATATTTAATTTAATTTAATTTAATCAAGTAGCAGATAAAACATCATTAATCTGATACAAATGTATAAACACCAACAACTAATTGTTTCTGTTCAATAGAAGCTTTCTTACTATTTTTCATCTTTTCGTCTTAACAGCATTTCCTATGAATTTTTGATCCATATGTGCTATAAAGCATAGCGAAATTTTTGAAATTATCTAAAGTTCTTCAGCGTCCGACATCATTTTCAAGACTGACCTGTGAGGTCAATGTAAATTTGTACTTGCGTATTATTTTCTGTTTGAATTTTTTTTTTTTTTCTTGCACAGATGGGAAATGAAATTAGTGTTCCTCGCTGATATGTAATACTTTTGAGATATCTGAGGAATTTTGGATTTAATACACTTCATATACTATGATGATATATGATAATAAATTCATAGCATTTGTAAAAAAAGTGATGAAAAATTTCATGAAAACATTTCTCCCCATTTATTTGCTTATGTTTGGATTTATTACAAATAAAAATATCTGATTACAATAATGAGAATTTACTTTTAATTACTTGTCATTCAATTAAAATACACAAGAGTAGTAGTGATATTTGTTATCTTATTGATGTTGATTTTGAAATGAAGTTTTCAATACTTCATCATGCCTTTAAAGTATATTTTAAATATACAGGGTGTCTCAAACCTTACTCAAGATTTGAATTAAATAGAAAACAGAGTTTTTTTTCTTTTTAACTGTAATTTTTTTATTGATTCATATCGGATAGGTTTATGTATAGAATAGCACAAATCGGGCGCAAAGGGGCTCCATAGCTTTCTTGGCACGTACGGTCACATAGGGTGCCAATTCTGATCACCGAAACGAGATAGTATATGATCAGGGGGAATGAATTGTTTCACGGTATGTACGACATATGATACCGTCTTATTGAAACTACATGTCCTTCAACACCAATATCTCCCAATTTACCCAGAAAGAAGTGCAAATCGAGCACTAGTGGCACTCAATATTCCGGCCATATTTCGAGTGACATTTGCGAATTTTGGCCTTCAAAACTTTCCATTATTTTTAATATATTGTTCACCAATCAAAACGCTTTGCTCTGTGTTACCCCATTTTTACTAACCCTAAAGTGTCAGCAGTCAAACTTTTTTTTACCGTACAATTCTAAGCAAATTCTAATCTGGCAAACATCTTGGGACAACCTATACATTCCTATAAAACGATTTTCTGAAAAATTTTCAGTAATGTTAATTGCAACTTCAAATTAAACTAAAATGGGGAAAGTGTCGATTCTAAAGCGGACTGTTGAGTGATTTTTTCGGAAAAAGCAAAATTCCTATCGATGTTACTTTCCGGAGATGAACTTTTTCGAAGGGTCGTATGGTGACTATGGGGTTTTAAGCGATATTTTCAGAAAATTATAAGCTACACGTTTACGATATGGGGATTCAAAAAGAAAAAGGAAAAGAAAAGATTATTTTGCTAGAGTTCCCCTGCATCCGCTTCGTTCTCATAATGTCGGAAAAACTTTCATAAGGGAAAGCCCAATTAAATCTTTTAATTTTTTTTCATATAAAATTGCAAAAATAAATGGCTTCATATACAAATAGGATAACACTAATTAGAATTAATTAGAAGGATTGTGACGACGCTGTCATAGGAGATAATGAAGCAGATAACTATAACGTAAACAAAGCAAACCGTTCACTTAGGTGGGGAAGCCGAATAGAGATCGCATCTCTGTTAAAGATCTTAGCTGTAGCGTGAGATTGTATGGGTTTCTCTAATCAAACGAAAGCCTCCTTAGAGAATGCTATCGACAACTCCTCATATAACTCGAAACGAAAGGTTAAGAAACGAAACGCGGATCTAATTTATGAAAATTATGATATTGTGATTTTTCATTTGATGAACTTGAACCCCATATACAAACATGAGAATGCGTTACCCTTCTCACTATGATCCAGATGTTATTCCTGCTGATTAACAATTGCTTTAATCTATGAATCATGAGAATCCATATAAACAATGGCCTTGCCTGACGATCCTTAAATAATGGGCCCTTCCGTGAATAACCTCAAATGATGGCTATATGTTGCAAGAAGCTGGACCTACCAAGTAGCTTCTAGTTGTTTTGTAATAAACATTAAATTTTACTGAAAATCTAGAAGATACTTATATACTCATTTCTAAAATATGTTTGTATATATGTAAGTATGTATGTTTGCACATGTAGATATGAAGTTTTTGATACGTTTAACATTATTTAAGCTTCCTTTGAAATTAGTATAACAAATCCTGGTATTGACATTTGTTTAAAATGTTATTCTTTAGGCAATAGAATCCAAGTACGTACGGACAATGGCTTTGATTTGCCGTTTATGTTAGAATAAAAATAAAGAAAAACCAATTTATTGTATATATATATGTACAAAATGTTGATAAAAAAAATATATGAAGGGATATTGACTATCCATTAGCAAAACTTCTCTTAAATAAGTTTCAATGATTGGGAGAAAAGTTTAATGGAATGATTACGTATTATAGAATACATCACCTGCATAACTTATTGTTTCTGTTATTGTATAACAAATATTTGTTTTTAGTTGTTATTATGATTACTAAAAAAAACACAATATTTATACATAAGCTGTCTTAGAACTAGAGTGATCAGACTTTTTAAAATACAAAATAAAATAAACATGGGGGAGAACTCTTAACTCAACCCTACTTTGAAACATCGACCATCGACTAAAAAGAACTGAAAGCTAATATACACTAACAAGGGTTCCCACTATCGGCGAATACACGGTGAACCGGCTGTATACTGAGATGTCTAAATGGAAACTGTACGCTTGGAATAGTCGGAAACGTCGTGAATATGCGAAAAGTACTGTCATGTGGCCTAAGTGGGCATTTGACTATGAGGCTGCAAGGAAAATATATGCTATATGCTGCTCTGTTAGACGGATTAAGCTTAAAAGATCGTAAAGTTAATCTCAGTTGTGTTTTCCTATAAGGCTACCACGGGAAAAATATATCCTATATGCTGTCGTGGATATCCGTATTATATTATCTTGTGGTGCAACTAGACATGCGACTATGTGGCTACGGGAAGGAACTCATCTTATATGCTGCTCTGTTAGATGGACTAAACTTAACAGATCATAAAGACAATTTCAGTTGTATTCTCCTAAACTTAGTCGATCGGTCGGACGGTCTGTTTAAATTTAATTCGAACGCTATTTGTCCGGTTGTAGAGGATTGAGAACCAACTCAAATAATTTTTATTCAAATGTTGACTTATGCAACGGAAGAGAAAAAAATTACCTCACCTGACATTTGCACACTAGAGTTGACTTAACAGTTCATATAAATAGTAAGTCTTTTAGATTTACTCTAATTCTAATTTACTTCTACCTCGTCGCTTGGGAGGGGCTTGAGTGTTCGTGTCTTTAATTTAAGGAGCGTTTTCTTTCTTTCGTTCAAGTTTTGCATTATTAAATCATAGGAAGAAAATCGTTCACTATCTTTCTCTAAGGGTTGCTTGAGGTAAGGCAAAGATGTAAGTCTAGCGTAACTTTTCCCCTTTGCTGATTAGATTATAAATTCTTCAGAAGTGTAAAGAGAAGAAGAGAAAGATGATATGATATTCAATATCAGATTATTTGATACAGAATCGTAAAGACTTTGGTGTCAAATTTTCTTATTCTAATGAAATTATTGTAAAGAATATTAAAATTTTAATTAAAAAGGGTGGAGACTAAAGATCATATACTTATAAGAATTTAAAAAATCTCTTAGAATTCCATGACTTTTAAACTTAAGGTAACAAAATTAATTTCTTCTCATACTGTGTATCAACTAATTATACAACGCGAGAGAGAGCATGCTGATGCGTATAAACGCATATCTGCGGTAACAATAACATTTCTTCTCTTACAAAGAAAGCATGAAATGCACGAAAAACTCATATTTAAATTTAAAGGTAATATTTTAAAACATAGAGCGAATTTTGGATACCCGACATATCCAAGATTATAAAATAAAAATTTGTAATTATACAACTATTGTCTACATTCATACTTTTTTTATACACTCTGCGTTGTTTGTAGTTAAAATCTGAAGAAAAAGAAAAAAAATGAATAAAAAACATCTGACCATAAATCACAAATGGATAGAAAGGAAATAATAATAATAATAAAAAAAAGAAGAAAACAAACGCATACAAATGAAGTGTAAAGGCTTTATATTGAGTTCGATGCTCGATGCTCGATCAAAAATCATAATTACACATGTACGTACACACACCAACTCAAACAAACAGACCCAGAAACGTAAACAATTGAAATTTTAATTAAATTGAAAGAGAAAAAAAAAATAAAATATAAAAGAAGAGACGTTGGTTTCACAGTTTAAGGTGAACCTGTTACTTTTCACAAAAAAAAAAAAGAAAACGAAAAAAAAACGGAAAGAAAAAAGTGGAAGGTAAAGATAATCACAACCTAAGGTGAATATAAAAGAATTGCTAATGAGTGTTTGCAGGTCTTATTCAAACCATTTTTACAATAAACACTTAAGACAGAGTTGATCGATACTCATACCTAGTAACAGATTCGTGTTTTGCACAATTTATAAATTATTACCGATAAAGAAGTAAGTAGTGCAGAGCGATGGGTAGCCTGTTCTAATTCAATGCTATTAACGTTTTCTATTCGAGAGTTATCATATATGATATCGTATTGAAAAATCACGAAGACTTTTGACATTTTGAACCGTTCTTTCATTTCAACTTCAGACTTCAGCTGACTACGCCAGCTGGGAAATCCTACGGATATTCGGTTTCATATTCGATATTATTAATGACTTGTCTGGGATAAAAATAAATTTTTCTGCACTTCGGATACTATTTGCAATTTCCATCACTCTCTAGCATTTTTAGCAGGACTTTTCTTCGAATCAAGCAAGAAAAGTAAGTCTTTCTGGAAATCGCGTTTTTTTTTGCGTAAGACCCAGACCTACTCAGACTTATTCAAAGTTTGAGCATTATTTCGGCTTCAATGGAATAAAAGTAAATACACAACTTTCAGAGGTGGAATAGTCATCTCAGATTTTTTTTAAGCCTCGACAGAACTCGATGTGATTTCTTTGAATCGCAGTCAGAGCTTTTTCAACTTCTCCGTATATATGACTTTTTAGAGTAAATGCCTTCCAGTCTCTGCAAATGATTTTAAGGGGTATTCCCCAGTAGATAGGAAACGTAATTGTCAAGGCGGTATACCATAGTTCAAGACCCATACTTTATTACAATGGACCTGTGGCCGCAACTAGTGGTAAGTGACTGCTAGTGGTGTTTGACCGCTAGAGGCGCACAACACGTACCGATCCGGCGTACACCTTACACTTTACGGCCATACCCTAACCCTTTCTCACACTTTCTTTCTCCTCGAACGTCGTTATGTTTATTCACATCAGGGGACAGTCTTTCGAGTGAATGGTCATAAAAACGAAAAAAAAGGACACGATCTAAACGTTTTATTTGCGAGATAAATCTAAATATAAAATAACAAGTAAGAAAACAACTTCGTGACATTTTCTTTAATTTTTATGTTTAGGTTTCACGAAGCTTTAGTAGCACTAACTTCTACTGTCATGTACTATCCGTACTCTTCTTTCCGGTTGTGAGCGTATTATACGTGTAGAGGATATCTCTACTGAATCATGGGGTCATATTTAAACGAAAAAACAAAAGATAGAAATAATTGTTGAAATTACCAGTTGAACCTTTAAATTTTATTTAGACGTTATGTGTGAAGAAGATGAATTCTTTAATAATGAACGTAATGATAATAGAATTTCATTAAGTTTTCTCAAAGTAAAAGTATACAAATTGGATTATCACCACCCTTGCGAACACGTACTATACACGTACCGTATAGTTTACTGGTGTCACACCCTTACAGTTACCGCGCACCCTTCATTTTTTGCGTCATAGAAAATGTTCATAAAATTGAAAAGTTCAATTCAAGAAAGGAATTTTTGTTAGAATCAGGTCGACTTTTATGGCACGTTTAGGTACACAGAGAACTATAAGAAAAATGAAAAAAGCAAGAAAAAACTCTTGTACTCTCCATTTATTCAGGGAAGTGTAAGACGCGAGCGTTTCCGTTGTTGATCGTTTCACGCGCGTGCCGAATTTTATAGAAAATATATTTTTTTGACTCACATACGAAACGGGTTATTTTTTCCGCGAAAATTTCAAATCTTTTGTTTTTTGTTTTTTCTGCAAAGACACCGTCTAAGGATATATGTTAAAGTGGCCGGAATCTTCAGTTCTAACTAAGAAGTATAGACAGTCTTCTTTATCTATTCATCTATCCAAATTTCTCTGACATAAAAGAATAACTGATAAATGAAATCACTTTCGTTAGCTTGATCATCTTACATACATTATGCGTACAATGCAGGAATACCGTTATGTACTTTAGGAGACGTATTTCTCACCGTTACGTCTGCAAGGGTAAACTTCACACATATTGTCGTGAGTTTATGTGTAAAAAGAAGAGTAAAGAGAATCTATCGCATTTATACGAAGAAGTGTACTAAAAAACAAAAAAAAAAAAAAAGAGATATGCGGGCGGGTATGTCTCTACGAATTAATCTTCGTACGCTATTTCTCGTCTTTTCCCCTAATATTTAATTGATGGTTTTGACACACACACACACACACACATTACTTGTCAACGGTGTGGCAAGCCGTTTGCTCTTATCAATCAAATGTCATGCATTTTCGTGGTAAAAGTTACGTTATTACGCGATAATGAGCTTTAAACGCTTCAAGGCACGTTCAGTTGTAAACATATTTCAAACAATTTAAAGTACAACAGATGATCAATTATGGTCTTTTTTCACTCAAGAAAAATTTCGTAAGTAAAAAAGAAAAGTGACTTAAACTAAATCTCTTCTTTTTTTAAGGTCTGCTGCCTTTACCATATGTGAACAAATTAAAACATTATATTCGGACAGAGTCGATCATTGAATATCCCCTATAGCACTTAAACCCTATACAATATGCTACATTTTTACTCTCGTTGTAAAATATTACAAAATTTTGCACATAATTACTATGAAAAGTCCTACTGTACTTATCAAGAAAATCTTTTTCTAAGAGTGAACACAAAAGATCAATTGAGATGGGTGAAGTGAAGTAAAGTCATTATATAGATTTTTTAACTAATTTATTTTATTTACCCAATAATAAACTCTGGTACATAGTATTATAAATGCGTTTATTGGACCGATCCGAAAATGATTTTGTGTGACCGATCCGAAAATGATATCTGTTTGATGTGTTCCATCGACAGGTCGAAATTTTTGAGATTTTTTTTGGAGAAATTTGATATACTGAAAAGTTTTGGCTTAAGGACGAATGAAAAATGGAAATGAATTCGATAGGAATTTTTTACGACCACTCCCCAAAAGTGTTTTCATATGAACAAAATTGCAATTTCCAACATTTCTAGTCAAAACTCGGTAGAAACTAGAATTTTGGAAGGGAAAATAAATGTAAAAAATTAGGATCAGACTGGATCATTTTTTTAAACCACCTTTCATATAAATTTTTTTAAAAAGGTCTAATATTTAATATTTTATAATGAAAATGTACCTGGTCTGTAGTGGTAATTTGGCATTAAAATTAACTGCACCGAATTTGGACCAAATAGATCTATTTTTTGGACAACAATATATTTATATTTTATATATTTATAATGTGTCATGGCTCCTTAAGAAAGCAAGTGAAGAACTGTATTAAGCAAAATTGTATCGGGAATTAAACAGTCGACTGCAATGTTTTTGCTGGTTTTGACATGATTTTGATTTTTTAAACACTTCTACAGATCTCTTTCGTAATTGTTTTTCTGTCGGTACACATGTCCAAGAAGTTAAATCGAAATCTTAAGAAAGCGTTTAACGAATTTTTTTCAAAAATTTCTAAATACATACTTTGAGCATGAACACAATTGACTTTTCTCATTTTCAAAAACCCACAAAAAAAGGATTTAAGACGTACGCAGAAAGGGATAGATAGTATATGATTTGTTACTATTTTTGACGAATTTATTAGAAGTTAGTTTTGCAGAAAACAAATAAAAAAAAAAGGTTTATTCGCGCGTCTTGATGTTAATCTTGAGCAACCTGCAACTGAAATCAAAATATAAAAATTGTTAAAAGGAAGAAAAACTGTGCTAATCTCTTTTAGTGTTTCTAACAAACATTTGCAATAAGTTTTAATCTAAAATCTCTAACAAGTAGTATCCAAGTTGCCCTTGCACAAATATTTATTAAAACCTTTTGATCCCTATATTTTTTTTGCGAACTTTTTTCCAAATACATCGCTTGGTATTCTATGCTACATATGCTATAAATATATACATCAAACTTCAGTTCTCTATATTTTTTTCTATCATGTAACTTTTCGACAACAAACGGCAGACAAATACACAGACGAAGTGTTCGACATGCATGGCTAAATGAACCGAAAACCCAGTGTTGTTAAGAATACATACAAGAGAAAGGACTTAATCTCTTTTATTTTCAGCTTCCAATGGTAGATATAAAAAATTATATATAAAATACGATAAGTGCTTTTTTCTTATCGAAAAATTCTATTTACATTTTTACAAACAATATTTCAACATTTCATTAAGAGTATCTATTAGTTTTAAAAAATAAAATTTTAGATATTTTTCACTTACATTTTGATCGCTTAAGAAGAATAAAATGTAAAAATATTTCTCTTTGCCTTAGTGTTGATTACTTTTTTTAAACAATTTTTGCTTATTCCTAATGATTTATTTGAATGGTTATCGTATTTTGATTTGACTATTAATTCACTTAACATTTTGTATACATACATATATGTAAATAAATCTTATTTTTATTTGATATGATATTTTATATATCGCTACAAGGTGTTATAAGTGCATATCCATACGATATATATCTACCGATCATCAAGCACTCACTTATTTCGTTTTATCTTTGCATCTTTTTCATATATACAAGTGTATCTCCTCTATGTACATATATAAAAATATACATACAAGTATTAATAAAAAAAAAATTTAAAAAAAAAATATCTTTGGATGCCAGTGCTTGTGTACTCGTTGATATCATTGACCATACCAAACCAAAAGAAAAAGAAAATAAGAAAACAAAATAACAAAACTCAATAAATAAAAAACCCGCATACCAGAAATTCCAGTGAAACCAATTTCAATTAAAGAAATAAACAACAACTATTTTGATTTCCAGTCAGATTTTAAATAGCATTGTATGAGTTATATTGTATGTACTAAATCGGCATTGGTTTGAGGCGCACAAAAGAGGTTTTACAACAAATTATATAAACACACAAGCATATCTTCAAACGTACTCTTAATAGTGCAAACATTTAACAGAGCTTATGTTTACTTATACCTAAGTAATCGAAGATCATATACAAAAGCGTATTAATTAAAGAGAATGATTGTTTTTAAAGAGATTTTCTATACTATCCAGCTCTTACCTATAATTCAATTCTCTTTAAAGTGTTTTTTAGAGAGAATCGATCTGTGTGTGTGTATGTGTTGCAAATACAACAATGTAACCTATACAAAATAAATACCGTAGGTATTGAGAAATACGTTTCCCTTCACTTTCAGTATATAATAATCGTTTAATTGGTTTCTTTCTTACTTCAACATTTCTTGGCTTAGATTTTGCTCTTATAATTTATGCCACATTTATTATTTCACATGCCAGTCCGGTAACTTAGGTTTCATTATATTTATGATATTTTCACTTCAGACAAGTTTGTGCCGTCGTCGAACAAGTTGGAAACTCTTAAAATCTTCAATAATTTCATGTTTTTACATTACCCTCTAGCAAATGAGTTGAGTATATTTTTCATTTTTGCAATAAATATTCATAAGAATATATTAAAGGTAATACCCAAATTTAAAATTTTTTTAAATTAAATCTTTATCAGATAATTCGACTTTTGTTTGTAAATGTTTTTAAAATCTTAAAGCATGAAATTGACTTCGCACAATCTACTCTGATAACTAAAATCCTAAAACATCCATATTCTTCTTTATTGTCGAAACTATTTCTTAGATTTATTTAATGTTTTTATTTTGGAAAAGCTATTCTTGATCGATTAACCTGTCAACTTCTCTATAGATGTTGCTTGACTAATAATAATGATCAGTTTTCGTGCGCTATATCTTGTATACCGTTTTAATGGTTTAATGGCTTTGGGATGTAAATAATAATTTACAGGCAGTTCCGATGCTTAATTTTTATTTAGCAAACGCATTTGAATAAATTGCAATGCCACTGAGGCCATAGGCAGTAAAGATGCTACGAGAAGCTTTAAGGTTTTTGTCAAATTTCAAGCCGATATTGTAATTTTTGCGATCAGGAGAATATTTATCAGAGACATTACAAAGATGAACAGACAGACGACTATGATTAATCATTTTCATATTTGATGTTGATCAAGAATAGACACACACTATACGACTATTTTATGAATATATCCCCAAACCTTCACAGCCCTTATATCCTTATATATATAAAAAAAAAATTAGAAAGTATTAGATTGCAGCACTCTTGAAGGACAGACCGACATGCTTGATCGTTTCTAAATTTGGTGCTGGTCAAAAATATATATACTTTCTGAATAGTTTGTGAATATATTCCAAACCTTTCAGTCTTTATGCCCTTCAAGTATAAAAATATTACAAAAGTATTAGACTGATCGCAGAGTACTCTTGAAGGACAAACGAACAGACCGAGATGTTTAATCGAGTTTAAATTTGATTCTGATCAAGTATATAAACACTATGCGAATACTTTCTGAATATATCCTCAATCCTTCACTCCTTATGTCCTCATACTATTATAAAAAAAATTAGAAAAGTATTAGACTGATTGTGTAACACACTTGAAGGACAGACGGACATGCTTAATCGTTTCTAAATTTGATGCTGATCAAGCATATATATACTCTATGTATACCTTGTGAATATATGCTCAATCCTTCAGTTATTATGTTCTTCGGGCAAAATAATATTAGAAAAGCATTAGACTGATGCTTATTTTGAAAAAAAAAATTATTTTTCTTACTTAGTCCCGATACTTAATGCTCGATGTATTATTGCACGTAAGTACATATGATATGATACCTGTGTGTATGTATATACTTAATGAAATGTTACATATAATGCGTGTATATGGGCATATAAAAATTGCAATCACTTATTTGAAATCTCTGTGCCTGATATTAATATACATTTCGAAACGGGAAGACAAGTCACAATAAATTTTATGCAAATTTATCACAGAAGCCGAACAAACAAACAAACAAACAAAGACTGCTTTAAAGCAACACAATAATCTCATTTAAAATGCGAACGTGTTTTGATTTCAAGGCAGCTTACAAGAATTATAAAGACAAGGCGTGGGGAACCGAAGAGTGCTACACTCGATAATAATAACACACAATAACAATAATAATAATAATAATAATATTAAAGATTGTAGAGTAAAGATGATTGTGATGATGATGATCATGACGATGACGACGATGATTAAGAAAAATCTTTAATAATAATTTTATGTTACATTAGATTTGATTCTATAAATGTTTGAAATTTTCTATGAGTTAACATTTCCAGGCCATCAGATTTAAACATTCTTGTCTACTAACTTCTTCTCTTCTTCTTTTTTTTCTACTTCTTCTTCCTCATCTAATAACAATGAAAACCAACAACAGAAAGATTTCGTTAGATATGATTGCTTGACATATCTCAGTACAGGAGAGAGACATGTGTTGCATTTGTATGCTGTTTACATAAAAGGAAAACTGTTTGCATGAAAAAGCCTTAACTTTCGTTTAATTCTCGTATTGTGGTTATTTTGTTGTGGTAAAACTGTTTATTTGTTTATCCACCTATCCATTCATCTGTCAAATTTTGCCAGGCATGCGTATGTTGTATGTGTTTTATGTTGTCTTAAGCTTAACGTACAATGATTGATTTCTTTTTCTTCTTTTTTTTTAAATTTGTTCAGTGGCTTAGGAAAATAAAAGCACTTTTTGTGAAAGCGAGCCTAACTGAGGTATTTTTTTTTCTTTTTTTAATTTTAATTTTTTTTTTTTTTTTTTTTTTTTTTTTTTTTTTTCTTTACTTGATTTGAAAATCAATCAGTCAGATATCTTTTTCAAATCTTGATTCATTACTATGAATAAGTAAAATTAAAATGCTAAACGTAAAGATGTAAAAAATTCATTCGAAGATATTAACCAAAGACATAAATTACGTCATTTAAAATAACATCTTGAATGAGTGTGACTACTATATGGCCCAAATGATGAGTCATCACATACACTTCAATCAACACACCTGTATTTTGGGAATTTTTATAATTAAAAAAGGAAAAAAAAAAATAAGAAAAAAACAAAAACAGACGCAGTTGAAACGAACTTTACAATATTTGCGATTACTTATGCATACCTTCTGTCAAAAAAGTTTGAGGAAGTTTTAGAATAACATTTAATATTAAAATTTTGTTTTATTTCTTTTTCTTTCGTGCATGTATTTATTCTGGTTATATTTACGATGTCCTTGAGTAAAAAAAAAAAAAAAATCATTTTTATTTATTATTAAAATAACTAAAAATTGAAACAATTATTCCATATTGAATACAGGTATGGAACAAGTTTTCAAGGTCATTTATATTTTCTCTTTCATTCTCTCTATACCTTATCAGTCGGCTTAAAAATGACTTTGCAAATGAGTGTTGCTTAGTCCATGAATTTAGTAGAGTTTCTAAACGGAAATTCTTTTGTAAGCTTATTAAGGCAGCGCGCAAGCTGTTCTTCTATCGAATACAATTCTTTTTTTCTTTACACAGCCTTCTTATCGTTTAATTAATACATTTTATCTGTTGATTAACCTTCTGACAGAAATTATAACGAAATAGTTGAAATGAACTTTATTTCTAAATGACGTTCTACGATTCGTTATGTTCGATACGTTTTATATGGAAACCGACCACACTCGACTAGAGACCAGTAACCGATATTAATCGAAAAAAGCAACGTTTTCACCGATAACAGCGGAAAGGGTAGCACTCTCCAACTCCAGTGCCATTAATATTATGACTTTTGACATATTGTTATACAAATTTTACAAATTTTTGAATTTTTGAATGTGATTTTTTTTTATAATCTAGTTAATGACTTACACAAAATATGACATAATTTTCCAGGCAAAACCAAATACATTCATATGAGAAGAATGCATTGTAGGGGCGTATTAATATTAATTTTGCGTTCTCTTATTCGTCTCAAGAGCATAAATTATAGTTTATATTCTTAAAATATGAAGCATTTTTAATTTGATAAGCCCAGGGGTCTATATAAGAGCAAGTCTTAAGAATTGCGAGAGTTTCCAAATTTATAGGAGAACTACTAACGCCATCTAGTTTGAAAACTACAAATCTTGTCTACAAAGTATGAAACATTTACAATCGAACAAGGAATTATCATGTTATGGAGTTTAAGTTAACAGCCATCATGGAGTAAAATGTTTGGTTCCAAGTCTAATAAAACTTTAATATAAACATTTAAATTAACGAAAGGAGCTTGTAATGATGATTGCACCCCTCCCCAATATATCTAAGAGACGAGTGGTATAAACGATCTCAGAACGATAGTAATACTGGGTCGGTCATCCAAGGTAAACAGCTACTTGAAAAAAAAACCGTGAAATATTCGCTTAGGTTCCGAATTCTGTTGTAACAAGGAAAGCTGAGAATTTAAATACGATGAAGAAAAAAAGAACGTACGGAATGGAGGGTCTGTAGGATGGTTGGATGGATGGTGTTGCAAAAAAACAGATTTGTCTGCTTCAGTTTTCACCATATTTCAAAATGCGAAAATTTATTCACGAAGACTGGCCACATAAGGAAGCTTTATAGCAATGTTTTAAGAAACGGAAACAACGTCTCCATTCACTTAAGATTTGGAATTGACGTGAAAAATACGGTGGCGTAATTTTATTTATTTTTATTTTTTTTTTATTTTCTTTACTTTTTATTCTAATTTTTTGGTTTAAATTTATTATTTGATTTTTATTTTAATTTTTTTATTTTTATTTCTTTTTGTTTGCATCTTTATTTATTTATTTTTCTTTTTTTTTGTATTTTTATTTATTTATTATTTCTTTACATTTATTTTTAATTTTGTTTATTTTTACTTTTTATATTTATTTTTAATTTTGTTTATTTTTTACTTTTTATATTATTTTTTAATTTTGTTTATTTTTATTTTTTTTTATTTCCTCTAGTTTATTTTTTCTATTTTAATTTTTTATATTATTTTGTTTTTTATTTTAATTTTTATATTTTTAATTTTCTTTTTTTTGTATCTTTATTTATTTTTTTCCTTTTCTTTTGTATTTTTATTTGTTTAATTTTCTTTATTTTTTTAAATTTATTTTTAATTTTATTTATTTTTTTATATTTATTTTTATTTTGTTTATTTTTGTTTTTTTTCATAGTTATTTTAATTTTGTTTATTATTTTTATTTTTCATTCTTTTGTATCTTTATTTATTTATTATTATTTTTTATATTTATTTTTAATGTTTTTCATTTTTATTTTTTTTATTTTTATTTTGCATTTTTTATTTTATTTTATTTTTGTTAATATAATTTAGCAGTTTATATACGTTTATAAACATTTTGACGATTAGGGAACAAGAAGTGTAGGAAACACGATAATCCAGGAAGGTGTGTCAATAAGGAAGAGACTTGTTTCAAATAAAAACAATTAATTTTGCTAAAATAACTGTTTTGTTTTTTTTTTTTTTTAATATGAAAAGTTATCATATTTTTTTAAATATACTGTGCAACACTTAACAAGATACTCACACACGATTGAATGAAACCTTACCAATATTTTTAAATAGTTTCGTAATGTCAATATGCAATTAACAAACAAGATTTGTCTCTTAAGTGATGGTTGCCCACAATTCGTTCTATTGTGCGAAAAGATTAAATAAAAACTATTACACTTTTGTCTCATTTCCTATAGCAAAGTGAATATTCCTGTTTAACTTACGAAGATATAGATAATCACTTTAAATATTTGGAAAATTTCTACATGAATTAGAAATTATTCGTTAGATAATATCATTAAACGTAATATTTAATGAGCTTTGCAGTTATTATTGCAAAATTCTAATGGATTTTGAGTTAACAGAGATTAGTAAAATTAATCGATATTGATTTGAGAAGCTATGCAACAAATGTTTTAAGATGTTACTCATATAGTTCATGTAGGAATGAGTTTACAATTTTTTTTTTGTTGTTGTCAATTTTTGCGATTTGCGATGACATCAAATGAAAAAGGCGGATAAGCGCGTTACTTAAAACAACCATAATCTAGATGCTAATGACTGATTATTGAGTTCATCACGTTTATCAAGAATGAAGTAATTACGCAAATGGTTGGATTGATACGTTAAGATTAATATCCTTCATATCCTTGTTATTAGATATGAATGGTTATGTGATAATATTCTCTTCACTGAAATATTTTTTGAGGCTTTGCATAGGTAGCGTTATGTGTTAAAAAAAACCCCTTTTGCCAAAAAATTTGATGACTAGTTTTGGTGAGTTGTGCGGTATGGCGGACAAGAGACGAGTTACGATATGCAAAAATGCAAGTAAACAAGTAATTGCAGCCTAAGCGAGCTGTTCTTGAAGAGGTCATCTGCAAGACACTTGAATAGCGTTTTATCAAAGGAAATGTACATGAAAGAGTCAGGGAATCTACATGAAAGCATCAGTCAGAACTAACTCATCAACGAACAAGAGCTTATCACTACAGTGAGTATGTAGGGCTAAACTCTTACAGGTCTAATCTATATTTAAATCTTTAAACCAAAAAAAAAAAAAAAATGGAAAAGCGAAATAAAAAGAAGAGGTCAGCTCGGTATTATAAACATAAGTTTCAATTCGACGAAACCATTACTAGAAATAAGAACTGACGAGATTGAGCTGACAAAGTCGGGCGACAACACGATATCGTGATTTTTCATTATGGCAACATCCACTCAGAAAATGTTACCAGTACTGAATGGGAACTACTTTCTTCCTGTTATATTTATTAATCCTTCCGATTGATATTAATCTTAATCGCGATGACTTATTCTTTATTCTAACGTCGAAATCCACAAAGTGAACGTTATTATGATTAATTTTAGAAAACTAGTTATCCCTTCTTCTCTGGAGATCATATATATTGAAGAGACTTTTGCTTAATCTTAGGTTTGTTCTTAGATTTATTCTTTCATTACTATCTGCTGATTGCAATGACGATCTCTGCTTCTATTTAATTTTGCTTTGTATGGATTTAAAAATCTCATCAGTAACTAAACATTTTTTTCTTTTTTTTTTTTTCTTTTTCTGCAGCAAAGATTGGTTTAATATTTTTCAACACATGACGCAAACAAGATGTTTTTTCTCTCATTTTTTTTTTTTTTTTTATTAACTTTTGCATTATAATTTTCCGTATAATTAATCATAAATTCAGAAAAGTTTAATTCGAAAATAAATCATAGATTTTATAATGTTAATATGCCATCTAATCATAAATACTAAGATAATTCCAAGTAAAGTCAACTCTTCAGATAAGATATAAATTTAATTTTTTTCCATAAATAATTTCAACGAATAATTTATCATTTTGAGATTTTTTTATGATGAACAACAAGCCAGTGAGTATGAACTTATGATTACAAAATATCTATAAAAATTTTATATTTCACTTAAGGCTTCTTTTTTTTTTTTTTTTTTTAAATGACATCAAACAAATGATCATAAGATCGTCAGTTGGTCTTTCGTTATCAACTGTTGTAGGTACAGTCAGTCAGTCAGTCAGTCAGGCAGTCACTCATTAACCTGGTATGGAAAAAATAGAAAAAATGAAAATGAAAAAAAAAATTGAAAATGAAAAAAAAAATTGAAAATGAAAAAAAAAGAAAATCACAGAAACTATATTCTTTTTTTTTTTTAATCTTTCGTATTGATTTCAAATGAAATTTTTTTTTTCATCAGTTACTGACAACGTATATATAACATGTATATGTATGTTCTCAAGATTTTAGCATATTTTTAGGTGTTTACCTTCAGTGATATCATCTTATTCGTGAATTCCATGAATTTCGTTAAGCATTAATGTATTCACACTAAAGCATACATTCTCTGCACCATTAGCACTCTATTCAGGAAATAATACAAATGTCATTTTCGCGTTTTCTTGTCTACTTATTCGTTCTTCGTGTTGATCCAGTCAAAATGTCAACACAGATATTCCCATGCCATTGCATAAGATTGTGTGCATCCTTTAATGGTTATATATACATATATATATGTATACCTACATACATATACATATACATATATATAAGTATGTGTATATATATGCATATGTATAAAAACGTTTTTTTTTTTCTCCCAGAGAACGCTGATAGTTTCCGTAACAAAGTAACAAACGAGTTTTATGATCTCAGTCCCGTTCTCGTTTTTGTTGCATTTTTTTTTTAATTTTCTTCTTCAACTCGCTTTTTCTTTTCTTTTTTTTTTTCTATTATTATTATTACTACTTTTTTTTTCTTTTTTCTTACTACTCCTTGAATATATGTCAAGGTAACCGACAAAACTTACTAACACTAAGGCATAAAAACACTAACATATTACTATGCGACATATATATATATATATATATATATGTATATACATACACCCACTTGTATAAGAAAGTCATGTTCGATTCCTCCTTTCCTTCTATAAACATTTCTTTGCTATGTGCTTGTTAACACTTCCATTTTACCCCAACAACATCGTCATCGTCATCGTCGTCAGGTAGAGGAGAATAAAAAAAAAAATAAAAAATAAAAAAAAATAAAAATAAAAAAAAAACAGAAACAGAAAATGCCAAGAGGAAAAATTTAGTTTGTAGCACATGACACTTGAGGATAATGAAACGAATAAAGGAAGAAAATTTGTTAAGCACTCTTTGCTTAGACGAAAGGAAATGCAGAGAAAATGGGAAGATTTCTTTAGTCCCTTATCTACCAACTTTAATAATCCTTTAAAAACTTTTTCTTTTACAATATGTTACGAGTACATATATATCTGAATTTTTCAATTGGAACAAATAGTAAAAATAGTATAAGGAATCGAAATTTCTATTTATTCGAATTTAATTATTTTTAAAAAAATCCATATATTTTTCTCTTTAATTGAATAGAGGAAAACAAAAAAAAAAAAAAAAAGAGAGACAAAATGGTACACATAATCTAAGGTTCCACTGTACCTGCGAATTTCTCACTAGGCATGACAATCGCAAAGGTACGTGTGTATGAGTAGTTATTCGGATAAATGGGAAAAGAATGCATTTAGAATTCATTCGAACTATATCTACTTCAAAATATCTTTGTTACTTACAAATACTGCATAACGAGGCTGATTGAGAGAGACAGCACCTGATGATGATATAATCAAAAGACTTACCTGAAAGTATAGAAAAAAAAAATAAAAATAGAAAAAATGTAAATTTAATTAAGATTTGAAATTGATTGAAAAACTTCTAATGTCAAAAGAAAGAAAAGCAACCGTAGGAGAGCTTTTCTATATACAAATAATGAGGATGATAAAAAAAAAAGAGGGAAGGAAGACTGAAATTATTTTAACTTATGTGACTAACATACATAACTAACGAGTTTTAAAGCGTTTCTGTATCAAACATAGGAAATGTATTAAGTTCGTTAAATGTTTAAAAGACATATGAACACATACACAAACAATAACTATCGACATATTGCAGAAGTAGATGCACTACCATCTGTCTGTCTGTCTATCCATTAGCCAGCCTAACTGTCTATTTATTTATCTATCTGTATGTCTTTCTATCTATCTGTCTGTCTATCTGTCTACCTATCAATCTATCTGTTTACCGGCCTGTCTATCTGTCTGTATATCGGTCTGTTTATCTGTCTCTTTATCTGTCTGTTTATCTGTGTGTCTATTGATGTGTCTATTTATCTGTCTATCGGTCTGTCTATCGGTCTGTCTATCGGTCTATCTATCGGTCTATCTATCGGTCTATCTATCGGTCTGTCTATCGGTCTGTCTATCGGTCTGTCTGTCTATTTATCTGTCTTCCTATCTGTTTACCTGTCTGACTACCTATTTATCTATCTATCTGTCTGTGTATCTATTTATATGTCTACCTGCCTGACTATCTGTCTGTCTTCCTATCTATCTGCCTATCTATCTATCTATTTGCCTATCGACCTGTTTGTCTACCTGCCTATCCGTCTATCTGTTTGACCCTGTGTCTATCTATCTGTCTGTCTATTTGGCTGTTCTATCTATCTGTTTATCGGTTCGTCTATCTGTCTATCTATCAGCCTATCGGTCAGTCTACTTCCCTTTCGGTCTGTCTATCTGTCTCCCTATTTGTCAGTCTATCGGTCTGTCTACTCCTCTATCTGTCTGTATATAGCGATCTGTCTATATGTCTATCTATCTATCTGCCTTCCTGTTTGTCTCTCTATCTGCCTATCTATCTCTCCCCCTTCCTGTCTGACTACCTGTCTGACTACTTGCCTCTCTATCTATCTGTCTATCTGCTTGTATACCTGTCTCTCTGTCGACCTGTCTATCTATCTATCTATCTGTCTGTCTTTCTATCTACCTGTCTATTTATCTGGCCTTCTGCCTGCCTTTCTATCTGTCTATCTATCTCCCTGCCTCCTTGTCTGTCTATCTGCCTGCGTAACTGTCTGCTTTCTAAAATATATGCACACGAAGTTTTATTTATAATAACAAGCTTCACGTCAAGTTAATTTCCAAAATTTTCTAAAACGATCCTTAAATTCTATTACGATTAAGAAAAATCTGAAAATTTTACATTTTTCAAGACTTCCATTTTGGGGACATGGTTCGTAAAGCCCTATAAGCGGTCTCTTTTAAATGCAATAAATGACTCGGAATATAAATTATAATGGATAAAAAGTAATTATAATAGAAACTAACACAATATTTGAAACACGATCATGCGATGTCCATTACAGTATCCAAAGCCAATAGGCCAAGCAATAGGATGATACGAAATTAAAAGGAACATTTCATCAAAATCTATAATTTGAAACGAGTTTTCTCTAAAATCACATTTTGAAATCAAAGTTTTCAAATTTACCGTATTCTTGACTTGTTAAATTTTCACCCGATTCTGTTCAAATGTTAATTACGTCGTCAAAAAGATCTTCTGCTCTGATCACCGAAAGAAAGAACTTTTTGACAAATTAAAATTCGTTAATTCAATGAACGTTTTCCAAACAAAATATAAATAAATAAATAACTTAAAATCGACAACAATTCTTTTAAAATGAATTTCAAAAGAAATTGAAATCTTTCAAGGTTGACTAGATTTTCGAAAATATATTTTTAGATAAAAAATTTTTGTTTAATATTTTAAGTGAAATATTGTGACATACATCGATATGGTAAGAGCGAAAACATTGTTTTTGGAGAGAACAGCCGGTACTTTATTCGAAAAAAAATCTGAAAAAAAATTTTTCATTTCCTACTTATTCCAGAAGGTTCAATACATATATAGGATGACCCAAAATATACTTAAGATTTGAATTTGCCACCAATTGGGCTTGATGATGTTGGCAGCTAAAAGAAAACAAACCCAAATTGACAGCTGTCAGTTTAGGGTTACTAAAAATGGACCTTTACACTCACTGTGTGTTCATTGTTTCCATTACTGTTGAACAATATTTCAAAAATAATGAACATTTGGTGTGGTCACTGTTCGCAAATTTCGTACAAATTATGTTCGGAATATTTTATTGATGTGAATATGACTTGGAAACTCTTTTAAATGAACATGAATACTTCGTAAAGACACAACCCTTAATAGATCGGAGTTGTTAGAAATCGATAATCGACAAAACCTTAAAAGATAAGATTCCAGCCGTATGTTTTTTTGTCACAGGAACTCATTTCGGAACGCTTGGGACAATAATCAAAAATTCTGGGAAAAAATTTTAATTAATTAAAGAATTTTTTATCAAATATTCTAAAACAAGTAAAGCATCAATTAAGACAACAACAACAAAAGATATTTTTTTACTGAGAAGTTTCCTTTAATGTTGAGTTCGCATTCTGTTTTCCAAAATTTGTAAAATCCCTATCGAAAACGTAATAACTTGTATTCATTATCATAAATTATAGTCTGTTCAATGATCTTTTTCTATCACGAAATATTTCTTAACAATTTTCGACGTGATGGGACTTAAAGTCTTTGATATTTTTTATTGCAGATCTTTAAGAAAAAAAAAAATTAAAATAATAAAAATAAATATCCGCTTATGCCATTTTTCCAATTTTTTAATGTATAATACACCAGTTTGTGCAAAATACTTGATTGCAAAATGGAGTGAATATCTATTTACTCAACCCATATCGCAAATCTTTAATGTATGACACGTATCGTATGTTGTCTATATTTTGAATCATTCTTTTACACAACTTTACAGTATCTCATGGGTTATTGCGTGCAATAAAACTCATTTCTAGTATTTTAATAAAGAATTATTTGTGCACTCAAACTTGAGTTTTACAATTTTAAAGTCATTTTGATAGTTGAACAAAATCAATATCTTGAAATTTTATTCGATTTAATAGATTTTCGAAATCAAACTTGCAGGGATAATAAGAAAAAAAAATTTGAAATCAAGTTTTAAAGCGATGAGGTCGCATGTAGGGGAATAAAAATATATTTATATATATATATATATATATATAGGTGGTCTAAAATTCACTCGAGAAAAAATATACAGTATGCGGTTACATATAAGATTACCCATTTCGTGGTCTGAATTTAACAACCTTGTTTTAGTAATATATGTACAATAGAACTATCGTTCAGGGCATCATTCGTTTAGTGTAATGTTTGCCATTTTACAAAAAGAGTCGTTTAATAACAGCCGAACATGTAAAAATAGTAAAACCGTACGACAAAAATGCTGATTCTATAGTATGAACGTTTCATGCATTGTGAACAGATCACGGACGACATAATCGCATATTTGAGTGCAGTATAAACAAAAATGTGAACAAATTTGAAGAATCTAGATCTGTAACAGATTTTTTAAAGCTCACAAATCATCGAAACGTACGTTCGATCGTGAATTTTAGTGAAAGGATCGCATAAAATCCAAACTTTTCTATTACACGGCGCGCACGTCGTTTAGGCCTACCTTGTGATCTATTATGACGTACTTTGCGTAGGGATTTACATGTCCGTACTTACAAAATTCAGCTAAAACAAGCACTTAAGCCAACCGATCATGCAATGCGTAGAAGATACGCTGATTGAAAGCTCGAAGAACAGCGTTTGGATGACGATTTTTCGCATCGAATTTTCTTTAGTGATGCGACTCATTTTTCACTTCGGGGATATGTCAACAAGCAAAGATGCTATATCTGTAGCAATGAAAATCCATAAGCAACTGTTGAAAAAGAGTTGCATATCCAAAAAGCCAGTGCACGGTGTAATATTTGCTCTGGAGGCGTGATATTTTTCCGAAAATGACGAGAATGTCACACGCAATGTCAATTCTGGAAGCCATAAGCTAAGCAACACTTTTCGTTTTGGCTTTCTTGCGCGATAAATTTCCTGGTGGTGAATTGATATGTAATGAACTAACCCCGAAAAATTTCCCGGGCGTGTAATTTCACGTTTTGGTGATGTGAATTGGCCATCAAGATCATTCGATTTCTCACCGTTGAGTTCTTTAACACGGCGGTGAATTGATGTCTCTGTATTTCCAGCAACGGTCTAAAAAACTACTTCTATGTTTTACGTTGATCGAAATACCGAGTGTTTAAGTTCACTAATTCTTACAATTTTCCTTTCCATTCATTTTAATTAATCGTTTCACAACTTACATGAAGCTTGGGACAATCTTTGTATGTATACATATTTTACGAGATCTTCGAAGCATATGTCCGATCTAATATCTAATCTTTGCGATGAGTATAAAAACTTTAACATGGCGAGTTGTTTAGTGTTGAGAAAGAAGAAAGCAGAAATTAGTGGTGACAATTCCTATTCAGACATTAAGCGAAATTGGTGGAGAAGAAAAAATATTATTTAAGTTTTACAGATTGACGAACTTTACTTCTATAACTTTTTAGAATGATTTCGATTGAAAAGGATGGAAGCTAAATACATTCTACTCCTGTTTAGCAAAATGATGGACTATGTTCATATTGGCCACAAGATGATTCACTTCATTAAAAATGTTTTTTTACGAAACTGTTGTCGTGTGGAATGAAACTGCAATTAATGTTTGTATTTACAAGTGTCAATTAAATCAAGAGCTCTCTCAATATGTTATAACAACATTTTTTATCTCAATTTTCAAATATTCCAAATGCAAACAGAAATCTGTACTGATACAGCAACAGAGGAAGAAGAAATCAAAGCTAATTTTAACAAGGAGAGAATAGAGCTTCATTAAAGGAATGATGTTTAAATTTATTTTTTAAAAAAAAATTGATAAAAATTTACATCTTTTCAAAAAAATTAGACCATGACTTGGCGAAAGAAAAATAAAAAACAGCAAAATGTGTAAAATTATATTTAGCTTGTTTTGTAATCTGGTGTGCTTATCTTCTATATCGCATCTTTAACGGCGATGCGTTAGTGTGATTAGAAGGGGTATCGTGAGACTTGTATTGTGAATGCTCTCTAGTTGCAAAATTGTGTCATCTTTAATGAAAAAAAAAAAAAAATAAATAAATAAAAATCCGGAATTATACAAAATATTACTTCGTATTTTTGCATAAAATTTAATTTATTTTCTAAGTCATGAACATTGAAAAATTTTTCTAAGTTTTTAAAATTTGCGTAACTCCAAACTGTGTAGCAGTGAGATTAAGTAATTGAGTTTGAAAATTGAAAGAACATAAACAAAAATGAAAATTTTATTTAAAATTATAAAATTGATTAGATGGAACTATTTCTTTACTCTGTAAGTTATACGGAATATAGACATATATATATGATATTATATATGACGCTATATCGAAAATATTTCCGAAATTATTGGAACTAAATTGCAACAGATAAATGATTGACACCTGCAAATTGCTTAAACTTCAGTTAAATCGTTTCAGTCTCGTCGGTTTTTTGCTTGTTCAGTAATATATATTACATTATATATGATATTATATATGATATTATATCGAAAATATTTCCAAAATGATCGGAACTGAAAAATATAGTTTCCTATAATTGCATCAGATAAATGATTGACATCTGGCAAATGCTTAAACTTCAGTTAAGCCGTTTAAGTCTCATCGGTTTTTTGCTTTTTCAATAATGGAGCCTGCTGGCGACTTAAAATTCCACTTATGCTTATGATATTTCAATGAGTCAAAGCGAAAGAAAGAAATAAAAATAAGCTGAGCGTCTTAGTAGACATTTTAATACGATGAACTGCATCAGCGGGCGAATGACTCGCCCAGCGGGCGAATAATCCAATCAAAACTTCTCTGTACAGCTTTTTCTCATTTACAATATCGCCATTTTCAATCTTCCTCTGTACTTGACGGCAAGAATTAAGTGTCAAAGATATGAGAATGTTCCTTATTATCGGAATCGAACTGACGAAGTTCTATTCCATGCGACTGTGCGGCACACATGGGTATCCCAATGCTGCGCAATCGTAGCGCTACGAATGAGAAACTGGAATGTCAACAGTATCCGGTTGCAATTGCATTAATAACTTGTTTTTAGATAGCTGACCACCAACCTGCAATTTGTCGATTTGTCTTGATTAGATTCTTGATACATAATCTCTAGTATGGAACGCGTTTGGAAACATTTTGATTCCAAAGCAGCTGGATGTAGGGATAGCTGCAGCAAACTTTTCAGCATATTCAGCTTTAAGGCAAGATACGAAACTGATATTCTAGCCATTCTAAGGCGTGGCCAGCTACAGCTACCGATCCCTCCAAAGCATACGTGATTGACGCATTTGGTTCTAACTTATAAGCAAGTGTCGTTAATAATCTATGAGTTGATATGACTGGCGTGTGGACAATATTGCATAATAAAAAGCAACCGGTTCGATAAGTATTTTTCGCTTGACCGGGTTTTATGCACATTTGTCCTAATAACGAAGCCTGCTGATTACCTAAAATTCCGCTTATTTTTATACCAAGTAAAGAAGTACGTTCATCCGCCACTGTACCATATATTTTTGAAGAGCTACGTATTTCAGACGGAATTTTAACGATTATTGAGAAGGCTTTTAGCGAAGTTTAATCCCCTTGCAAAGTTGTAATGTTCATAAATAGAATACGCGAAGCATTCGCTACTTCGCTACGCTATGTAACGCCTTTGGTTAAATTCCAAACATTCTTCACAAGCCAACGCATTTTTAAAGCGGGAAAATAGGTTGATACTGGCAAACCTTTTATATCCTTAAAATAGTTTCAATTTTTACGGAGAATCTTTGCTTTTATCTTATCAACAATTGAACTTGTGCGTATATCTTTCTAGACAATAGCATTTGTTTCCCAGTTTCCCGGTTTCCCAGTAATAGCGTCTCACATAATGGTTGTTTCACATTGATTCGTAATACCAAGCTTAACAAGATCTTCTCTTTTATACCCCAATGACGGCAACATACCTATAGAGACTTCGACGCAACGATACATGTTATTAATAATGATGATGGGATCTTGTTCATACCAAACTGATTTAAATGATATCATGGGTACACTTAATTGATGAGAGACAATTTTCTTAAATTTAGGTGTACTATAAATGGAGAAAGTGATCGAAGAGATACCATCACTAAAGACACCCACTAGATTACGAGTTTCAGATGGTTTTCGTACGGATGCACGTGTAACGAACTCGATTTCTTGACCATTTTCTGTCATTTTGCCAAAACAACTTATACTATATATAGTACATATATATATATGTACATATGTATATATATATGAATTATAATCTATCCGCAATTGCTTTAAATAATTAACCCCTCGCAATAACCGATTTGACAAATGGAAAAACGATATTTTTTCTTTTTTGTTTTTTTTTTTTACTCTGAAATGTAAATATGTGCATATGGTTATATGAGCCGTTTATTGTGAAATTGTGGCAAGTCCAATTTTTTTTTTTCATACGAAATATTTAAAAGTTTCCATTTCAAAAAAAAAGAAAAAACGGTAAACATTAATAAACAACTTTTCGTATTATGTGCTGTTCGCTAATGTAGGTTTATTATCCAATAGTGTTTGTAGCGTTGGCTAAAAAAGTAAAAGTTGCATTATTCTCAAATAGACTTGTCTCACTTTCAATATGAATGAATTAAAGTATAATCGTTAATTAAAGGGATAATATTTCAGCTGTATTTGTTTTTTTTTGTTGTTTTGTTTTTGTTTTTGTAGTAATAAAAACAAAATATTGGGCAATTTTATATAAATATTTACTTGTTTGATAAAGAATGGAAGTATAAAGCAGAGAAAATAATTTTTAGATATTATTATAAAATATATATATAATACAATAACAACAAATAAAAAAACTTAATTCGGCTGTGGACGAATCTTTTCGATCTGCTACCGTTATTTAAAATAAAATAAAAATTTAAAAAAAATATTAATTATTTTTTTCATATTCTAAAATATTGAACAGAAGACGTGACTAATTTTTTACACTTTTCCATTTATATAACTTCAAATTTCAAGTCCATATACCGTTTCCTTTTTAATTAGGAAATTTTAGAAAAACGAAGCATTAGAAAAGAGAGTTTAGCTATGATGACTTAACCTTAAAAGGCTTTTATAGGCTGAACTTATGAATATTTTTTTTTGTCAGAGATAAGCGACTTGGAATTATTACAATCGGTTTTTAAAAATCGCTACTTAACATTAACAAACTTAAAAGCTCTGGGATATACAAACGTATACTATAGGTGAGAAACTATTATTATGTAGCCCACATGCGGAATTCCTTCTTAAGTAATCAGATCTCTATTGATACTTTGTGGAATCATTAGATGATTTAATTGATTTTTTAAATTTTCTTGATAGAGGAATGCTTTTGAGTTGGTTACGTATCCAAACATAATCGACCACATTTTTAGTTTTGATTTATTACTGAAAGTGTAAGCGATTAACAAAGTCCTATCCATTTTCTGGTTCCGAAAGTAAGCGTAAATAAAGTACATTTCTGATTAAGTTTTGGATCAAGTTTTTTTTTCAACATATTGTATAGGCTTTGCCATTATACAAATGTTGTCTATGCGATCTTTTACTTGACTGGATCCTTTTGAAGTAATTTGCGCTTGACGGGCAATAGCTCGACCATTACATAAATAATGTTCGTTTTCAAAGCTTTACGAGTTTAAGGATTGTTCGACAAAAATCATTCCTTTGGATAACCCCACGAAAAAAATTCAGTGGTGAGAAATCGTATGATCTTGGTGGTCAATTTACAATATAAAAACGTGAAATTACACGCTCGGGAAATTTTTCGCGCGTAGTTCATTACACATCAATTGGCCACCGTGGTAAAGAGCCCAGCGGTGAGCAATCATACGATTTCGATGGTCAGTTAACATCACATAAATGTAAATTTTCACGCTCGGAAAATTTTTCGAGGATAGTTCATTACACATCAATTCGTCACCGTGGTAAAGAATTACACGCCCGTGATATTTATCGCGCAACTATGCCAAAACGAAGCATTTTGCGTGTCACATCCTCGTCATTTTCGGAGAAGTGTCACGCCTTCAGAGCAAATGCCGCACCACGCAGTCACTTTTTTTTTGTGAATGTAAGGGTTTTTTTAACAGTTATTCGTGATTGTCACAGTTCCAGATGCGACAATTTTTTTTTATTCACTTAATCACGAAGCGAGAAACGATTCTCATCATTAAACAAAATTTGATGCGGAAAATTGTCATCCAAACGCTTTCGTTTGAGCACCTAATCAGCGTATCTTCTACGCATAATGGGTGTTGGCCGGTTTCAGTTCTTGTGTGTAAGCTGAATTTTGAAAAATGCTTCATAATGTGTCATAAGGTAGATTCAAACATTGTGCACACTCTGTGCAATGGATAAATTTGAATCCTCACTAACTAACTAACAGCATAAATATATTCCGTCGAGCATTCGTTTCGATATTATGTGGGTCTGCTACAGCCCCCGTTTCTTGAGAATTCTTTACGATTTTTCGTATAGTGCTTACAAATGTGTGGTTATGTCGAACATAATTTGCTCATAAAGCACGAAACGTGCGTACTACAAAATTAACATTTTTGTCCAACGTTTTTACTATTTGGACACGTTAAGCGATTGTTAAATGATCCATTCTGTAAAATGACAAACATTACACTAAACACACGATGCTCTAATTAACATTTCTTTTGAACGTATTTTACTGAAACAAAGTTGCCGTATCCGGATCACGAAATGGACAACCGTACAAATGAGATAAACTGTAGCAAAGCTGTTTAACAAATTGACTTTTAGTGAATTTATGCCTATTATCTTTAATGGTTACTAAGGATTAGTGGGAAATGACTTAACTACGATGCCAAAATCCGCAAAAATTTGTAATTGAAGTTATTATTAGATGCGTTTAGCGAGATGGAAAGCCAACAGTTATTACACTCGATATGCAGAGTAGAAGTAGATCTGCAGAGCTGTAGCGTTTAATTATTGAATCACTTATTAAGACAAAGCTTATCTAATAGCTCCTTAATGCCCGAAAATATTTTAATAAACACATTTCAATTTTAGAGCTGACAACTGACTCTCGCTCGCAAACATTGCGATTGTTTTGTGTAAAAGTCAGTCCTATGCAAGTCAAGGTTTAACTGAAAATCAAACGAGTTTTATAGAAAAGGAATTGAAAGTGATTTACAAGTAGTGTCACCAATCCCTTAAACAAGATAAATGAGCATTTGTTTTTTTAATGCTTTTTGTTTTTCAATCTCTGTTTTTATCGACATAATACTTTTCAGAAACTTTTTTTGAATACATATTCGTTTTTATTTCGAGAAACGTATTTATATTATAAATAAACAAGAAGTAGTATACAAAGACGGTTGCATTTATAAGCTGAATATAAATTATTTCTTGATTTTTGTTAATAAATAAACATTTTCCGTGAATGTCTGTTATGTATGTACAAATGTCTCAATTTTATTGATTTTAGTTTTTTTCATTTCTTTTGCGCTCCTTAAATCTAATGAAAAGGTCAACCACAACTAATTTATTACAACTTTTCAGTTTGCAAACATTAGGCTTGTTTGTTGTTTAACAAGTTTAACTGTTTTTCTATGATTTTGCTTTTTGTTTTTTTTTTTGTTTTTAGCTATTCAATCGAAAAACGTACAATGAATGTAGTGTTCAATATAACATTTTAATTTAGTTGCAACGGCATTACTACTTTGTTTTTCGATTGATTTACTACCTGTTAAATAACGGTTGACATGATTATATAAAATAATACCAACTCGCGCACCTACATATAAAGAGTAATAAAAGTTTTATTCGATTTATAAATGACTATCCTTCATTACCACTGTGATGATTTCTTGTTAATTATGATCGTATTAATAGATTGAATGAAACCAAATTTCAGATAGATGCCACTGGAATCAAAAGTTTATCCAAAGAAGTTGTTCCTTTTTGTTGTAATATTTTTTTTCTTTTTGAGAAATTTTTTTTGTGTTCTTTTTAATTTTTTTAAAAATTTTATTGTTGTTTTTTAAAATTTATTTTATTTTTGTGTTAATATTTATTTTCGTGTATTAAATTTTTTTTATTCTTCTCCAATATTTTTTTTTAGTTTTTTAATTTTTTTAATAGTTAAAAAAATTTTTTTTTCATTCTTTTGAATATTTAAAAAAAAAATGTTTTTTCATTTTTTTGAATATTTAAAAAAAAACTTTTTTTAATATTTAAAAAGTTTTTTTAATATTTAAAAAGTTTTTTTAATATTTAAAAAACTTTTTTAATATTTAAAAAGTTTTTTTAATATATGTAAAATTTGGTTTCTTTTTTTTTTTTTTTAAATATCATGACATCTTTGTCATTCTATATTAATAATATTTTTACATTAATTAATGCCATACGCTTTTTTGCACACTATTCTCTAAAAACCTACAATTTCCCACTTGGCTTCATCTTTTCAATTAAGTCACAATTATGTCCCTGAAATGGTTTTGTGATCTTCAAGAATAGCCAGAAGTCAGGCAGAGTTAGATCACAGCTATATTTGTGTTCGGTTTATTTTTGTATAAAAAAAGTTATGTGTGTAAAATTGACCGCCACGTAGACAGATTAACAAAAAAGTTTTTATTAAAGTTTTCAATGATCGACAATGAATGATTCGAATATTGCTCAAAGGTCTAACCGATACCAGCAACAGTTATGTTTTTACTTAGTTTAGTCAAACAGCGACAAAGTATTTACTAATAATGAACTTTACTTCTTCTACAGAATATATTGTAGTTGCAACCCATAATCCCTTATCTATAATACCAGCCTATGATGTTAAACTGACGTCGATTTCGACCAAATGACTGTACAGATATGGGATAGCTGGCTTGGCTTAGCCGTTCTTCCTGAATGATTGTAGTATTAGAGGACCAGTGATATTAGCTTAGTCATTGATCCCGATCAAATGACTACATGGGTAGGGAATGACTGGCGTGGTTTAGTTGCTGTCGCTGAATGACTCGAAGGACAGTAGACATAAGAAGTCGACTGGTTTAGCTTAGCCGTTGACCTCAACTGAACTAATGAACGGAGAGGGAATGGCTGGCTTACCTTAGCCGCTAATCCTGAATAACTCTCTTACCAGACTTGTCTGAAATTAACCGGAAGACAATAAGGACTTAGTGACATATCGATATCGTTAACATCTGCTTCCAGAATTGGAAAACGTGAGCATCAAATCGAAAGTGACTCTGAAATGTCATTGTCGACAACAAAGATTAATACTACGGGAAATCATCTCATCGCTCCACTAGTTTTAGTTCCTAATGCGCAAAAATTAAAAATAAGAATCTACTCTCATTGCCATTCCGTAAATGTGTAATAAAATAAGTTTAAAAGAAACGCGAAATTTCCAAATTCCAGTTTTATTTATTTTAAATTTTCTTTAAAACTGACTTCCTGGTAAACTTTGAGTCATATCCCGGTTAAGAAGACCTGTTACAAAGTCATAAATATCAAATTAATTGCACTTGTTTTCTACTTATTTTTGTGTGAGAATTAAGTTGAAACAAAATATTTGAATAATAAAAGACGAACTGAATTAATTAACAATTAATGTTTTAGATTCTTTGATGCTTTAGATTGTTAAAATGCAAATTGTTACGGTCTAGACAAATTGTAAGTTAGAAATATTGAAATCTCAGAAATTTGTAAACAAAAAAGATAAAAACAATTTAGAGAAATAAATAAATGAATGAATTAATTAATAGAAGGCGTTTAAATTAAGTCTATACATGAAAGCGAAAAGCAATGCAATGGGAAACGATGTATTATTATTATGAAAAAGAGAGTTCGAAGTCTAAATACAGTAACTTTCGAAATCGATTATTGCGTAATGGCAACAAAATCTCTAATAGTTAATTAAGAATTTTTTAACACAATTCTTTACTTTTTTTCACCTGCCATTTATGGATAGATTTCGAGAGAGGACCATCGATTTGAAAAAAAAAATTCAGAGCATACTCAGCAAAAGCATTTTTCAACATGTCCGGAGGTAAAATTTCATTTTTAAAGCAAAATCGTATGCATCTTTTTTTGCTGATCTTTTGCATTCGTTTTGAAAACCGAAAACTGATTTTTTTTTTTTTTTTTTTTTTTTTGATGAAAATAGACAAGTTCTAGCTTATTTAACTATTGAAGATGTTAACATCAAATTTGACACAGATAGCAAATAGGTTTGGCTGTTAAAGTAATAAAAAAAAAAAAAAAAAGAAAAAATAAAAAAAAATACTCGGTTAGATTTTAATGGAAAAGCTTTATTGCTTTTTGATCATAGCAATGCTTGGTATACAAGATAAGTTTATGGTTGAAATGTATTTAAAAACTTGTTTCTTATGAAGTTATTTTAATTGGTTTTCAGCAATTTTAGTTTGCTTCGTTCATGAATCATGTTTGCATGACATCGCCCAGGACTTGCAGTAATTGCTTGCCCTTAGCCATTTACAAGAGATTAATCATAATATTGAACAAAATATCAATTTTTAAAAGATTATCACGCGTTGCGTTCGTTATAGTTGACCTATAAGAATAGCGAGATTTCTATTTACTTTACTTTTAATAATTCTTTTCACATTTTTGTATGGGAACCATTTAAAACGTTTAGTTTAACTTTTCGGGGTTTTTTTAGCTGTTTTAGAATCATTATATTTCGTAACTACGAATGGAAGGACGAAAAAAAATGCAAAACGAATGCTTGGAGA
Source organism: Glossina brevipalpis (assembly GCA_000671755.1). NCBI lineage: Eukaryota > Metazoa > Arthropoda > Insecta > Diptera > Glossinidae > Glossina > Glossina brevipalpis. Next base: position 791,906 of record KK351042.1, read on the forward strand.
GTTCTTTTTTCAACATTCGGTCATTTTGATTGCCAGTTTGATCATGATGTGGACAAAATGTAATCAGTCTGTACCAGCAACAAAAAGTTATGAGACTGTCGTATGGACAGAAAGTAGTGAGACTGTACTATGGCCAAAAAGTAATGAGACTGTATTTTGGACAAAAAGTAATGAGACTGTATCATGGACAAAAAGTAATGAAACTGTATCATGGACAGAAAGTACTGAGACTGTTGTATGGATAAAAAGTAATAGGACTATATTAGGTGCAAAAAGTTATGAGACTGTATTGTGGACAAAAAGTAACGATACTATACTGTAGATGAAAAGTAATGACACTGTACTATGGGCAAAAACTTATGAGACTGTTTTATGGACGAATAGTAAAGAGTCTGTACTATGTAAAAAGTATGTGACTGCATTATGGACAGAAAGTAATGAGACTATATCATGGACAAAAAGTAATAAGACTGTATTATGGACAGAAAGTACTGAGACTGTACTACGAGCACAAAGTAATGAGACTCTACTATGGGCTAAAACTGATGAGACTGTATTATGGACGAACAGTAATGAGACTGTATTATGGACAGAAAGTACTGAGACTGTTCTATGAATAAAAAATAATAGGACTGTATTACGTGCAAAAAGTTATGAGACTGTATTGTGGACAAAAAGTAATGAGACTGCATTATGGACAGAAATTAATGAGACTATATAATGGACAAAGAGTAATGAGACTGTATTATGGACAGAAAGTACTGAGACTGTTCTGTGGATAAAAAGTAATGAGACTACACATAACGTCAAAAATCTAGTTTTTGTTTTTTTCAAAGGCTCATCCACACTCGGACAACTTGATATTTATATGAGATAACATCACGCGTCCACTAAATCTCAACGAACTATGAATTTAATCCTGACTGATCACAAGTATTTGTTAACATCAAGGTTACTTTTGTGCTGTGCAACGCGTTACCGTTTCGTATTATTACAGTTATTGTAAGCTTCATTGGGTTTAAAGCGGCTATTGTTAAATTTGTAATTTATAATCATGCCTGTATCTATGCTTTGATCTAATATTGTATTACTAAATAATTATCCATATTATCTATATATTATTATTGTTATTCATTATTGTACCATAAAAGATTTTATATTATAATCTTATTGGCATACTAATATTAATTATAATAGTAATTGTTATTGTAAAATTACATATTTATATACATTTGCCATTAAAAATTATTAAAAGACTAAACTAAACTAAACTAATCAGCTTCCTGAGCAGCGTACAAAAAAAAGGTTTGCAGTGATATTCAATTTACGTAATTTTTTATAAAACGAATTCACGTATTGTTTGAGCTTAGTAGTAGACGCTTGAATTTTATGCAACTAAGCATATATCTTCATTAACCTTTACTAACTAACTCCCTAACCAGCGTACAAAAGAAGTTCACATTAGTATGCGAATTACGTAAAATTTTAGAATGCGTATTCCCCTTATTTTTGAAAGGTAGTAATAGGTCTTCCAATTTTATTTAACTAAGCATATATCTTGATGAAACTTCACTAGCCAATTCCCTAGTCAACGCACAAGAAAAAGTTCACATTAGCGTACGAATTGCCTGAATTTTAGAATATGGTTTCCCTACATGTGTTGAGCAGAGCGTACAAAAAAAGGTAAGATGACTGTAAGAGTTACGTGAAATGCGTGTGCGTATTCCCCTTATTTTTTAAAGGTAGTAATAGGTCTTCCAATTTTATTTAATTAAGCATATATCTCGATTGTACTTCACTAACCAATTCCCTAGCCAGTACACAAGAAAAAGTTCACATTAGCGTACGAATTACCTAAATTTTAGAACAAAATTTCTCTATATTTGTAGAACATCGTGATAGAACCTTCAAATTTCATTTAACTAAGCATATATCTCGATTAAACTTTACTAACCAACTCTCTAACCAGCGTACAAAAAAGGCTTAGATTACTGTACGAGTTATCTGAAATTTTAGAAAACGAATTCCCCTTTATTTTTTAAAGGTCATAGTAATAGATCCTCTAAATTTTATTTAACTAACGCATACATCTTGATTTAAATTGAACTGATTAAGTCCTTAACCAACGTACAACAAAAGCTTACATTAGAATTCATCATATTTGTTAAACATGGTCCAACCTTGTAACATTTTCGCTAACAAGCACCTACCACACTACATTGTAATTATTTATAATTCTAACTACACTTAGCTAAACATTGTTATGGGCTCATTGAATTACCCATTTTTCTTTCTACTTGATCTTCTCATTTAAGCTCCAACTAATTAAGATTTTATTTATTACTACAAGTGTTCGGCCATTTATTCATGAGGTAAAAACATTTTACTGTTGATGTAATTCCTCGAAGTAGTTGCTGTTTATTACTATAAAATGTTCCGCATAAAACAATACTTAATCCTACCATATACATATATATACACTAATTATCAAATTTTAATTATTTTCGCTTATCATGTATTAAAAATTCGTGTAGTTCTCTCTCATTTAAGGAATAAAAACTAATCGTTTAACTTTCTAACTGTTCTGTTGTTGTTGTTGTTGGTGGTGTAAATTATACGTTTGGCGATTTGATTTAAACTTCAACATGCATGGACATGTATGCACTTAAAGAAGCAGAAGCAGAAGCAGAAGCAGAAGCAGAAGAAGAAGAAGAAGAAGATACTTACTTAAAAGTGTAAGTTTTCCGTATTTTTCTTTTCTTTTTTTTTTTTTTTTGCCACAACAACACTTCCGTGATTATCTCTGCTAATATGGGTTTATAGCATTTGGCGCCCAATTGGATGGAATTTTATAAGAAAATAAAAAACTTGAAGAAAGTAAGATGTACACTAAAACTAATTGTGTCATCGTGGTTTCAAATGGAAGATTGATTTTTTTTTTCTTATATGTATGCGAGCGTGTATTTATCTTAGATTTGCGCATCTGATGGAGAACGAGAGATAACCATGGTTTTCATGTATTCGTGTTAAAAACATTACGTTCATGTGTACATGTTTTCCGGTTACACGGTTAATATATTTTAAATGCTTTTCCTCTGTTTTCTTCCCTTTTATCCTTGTTATCGTTTTTTTTTTTTCTTCTTTTACTTCTTTTTACTTGTTACGTGGCTTTTATTGGAATTTTACCGGTTTTTATGCTCAACTTGTCTAGTCTTTATTTCATACTTAGAGTAAATATTTAAAGTGAATGTGGATATATACGCGCATGCAAGGTTTAGTCGATTGTTGTGAGTGTTTGTTATGGCTTAAATGTATGTGTGTGTGTCTCTGTGTACGTGTGTATGTCTTTTTTTAATAAAGTAACAAAGTAACGAAGCAACTTTATCACTGGCCTTGACATAATAATACCTTTTTCTTTATACGACACAACAATAACAAAAACAAATACTAATGAAATTACACGGTGTGTGTGTGTGAGAACTGATGTAAAAGTTAATCACATAACCATTATTAGTTTATTTGTTGCATTGCTTGATAAAGTAAAAATTTACTTAAGTATATCTAACGGTAAATCAATCGATTCTTTACTTGTATTGTGTTTTTTATTCAACATTCAAACTCATCTAACGTTTAAGTTAAGAACTACATTTTTGTTGTTGTTTTTCTTTTTTTTTTTAATGCAACATTTCCGTATTTGAACGAAAGTGCGATTATTTACGATTGATTTAGTGTTATGGCAAATATTTAAATTTTCCGTTGAAATGTGAAAATGTGGCTAAAATAATTGGATTCATTCTAACGTTAAATACAATTTCCTTTCCTGTGTATATGTTTAATTTTACATGTCTACATGTATTCGTGTGTATACATGTATGTATACATGTACACATACTGTGTGTGTGTGTGTGTATACTGTGTGTGTGTGCGCCTTTTACTGTGAAATAACTATAAGGGGCAACATAATATGTTTAACCTCTTTACGCGTAACTGTATGTAGCAATTGAGAATAACTCGTACCAATCAATCATTGAATCCTGTTATCAATATTTACACAGAACATCGATATATATATATATGTGGAATGCTTACCGTTACAACTATTGATTGAAGTTTATTTGTGTATTTGTGTGTGTTCACATGTAAAAAATTCCAAAGAAATTCTATCTGAGTTGAATTCTTTATATAAATCATTTATAAGGAACGTGAGTGCAATCGTTTGTGTGTGTGTTTGTGTGTGTGTGTGTAATAAAAAATGAATTACAAATAAGAGTCAAATGCAGTGAAATTCCTGAAAAGAATGCTCGTTCCTGTGTCATGTTTACTCTTTGACCTGATCAAGATAAATTATCAGATAACATTTTTCCTTGACATGATTTTTTTTTTTTTTTGCAGCTGTTTCTTACTTATAAAGTATTTTTAATCTTAATTCCCGTCTTTTTTTTTTCTTCCACTAATTACTTGTGTTTTACGAGAACATTGTTATCGTTTAAATATATACTTGAGATTAATAGTGGATAACAGGATGCTTAACTTCTTTACAAGTACTGCTATAAAATTAAAGACAAAAAATAAATTAAATTGTTATGGTCGCCATTAAATACCGTACAACACTTTTCCTTCTATTATTCACAAACTTGAAAATAGAAAAAGAAAGAAAATTAGATTACGGTGTAACCTTCAATTTGTGATAAAAAACAAATAAATAAATAAATTTCAAATTTGTTAGTTTGTTTGCAACACTCAGAAGAGGAAGTTTCGGGGATCTTACGAAGCGTATATACTCTTGATCAACATCAAATTTAGAATCGATTTAAGCATATCCGTCTGTCCGTCTTTGTCATTTCTGTGTTTAATGATCATTTGGCCGCAAAAATTAAGATATCGGCTACAAATTTAACAAAAAAAAATTGGAAGTTCTTACACGCAGACTAGTATTGAAAATGGATTAAATCGGTCAAAGAACACACCCAAAGGAAAGTGTAAATTGAGAATTTTCGATTTCCAAGACATGTTCATCTTGCCCGTTACTTATAAACTATAGCGCTTAGATATATATAGAAATTTCCAAAAAAAACTATGTTAACTATACAGTAGTACTTGGACAAAAATGGAAAGTCTATATCACGCCCATCCAATATAATGAATTATTGAAATTAAATTTTTTATGAAAATCTTCGTTCCGTTAAGAAAGAAACTTTACAGACCCACTAAAGTTTATATATTTTTGATCGTAATCAAATATGGAATCTACCTCGATGTGTCCGTGTGTCCATCTGGCTATATTTCTGTCTACTTTTCTGTATAACTACGGCGGTAACCATTTTTCTATTCTCAAAAATTATATTTGGATCGAATTTGATATCTGAAAGAAACTTGACTTGAAATTTCTTTCACATTCTCTGATATTTAGAATAGGGCAAGTCGGTCAAAGGATATATCACACTCTAAAAATACCTGCATTTTCTGAGTATTTTTGCTTATTATTCGTAAGCTATACATAGAAAATTTCTAGGGTATTCTTTAAAAAATAGAAGAAATCTATGACGCCTGCCCAATATTATAGAATTCTTTAGTTCTTTTCGATATTTCTTTTACACTATACCACAAGTAGTGCCGGGTAGTATAAGTCTCATGGGATGTATGTAACACTTAGAAGGGTTTAAAATGGACCCAGCTTCTTTTATAACGATTCATTCAGAATTGTTTCCGAAATTAATATAGGTCTGGCTATCTCTCTGATATCTTGTTATGTCTTCTTTTGCTTAAGCTACAGGTCGTAATTTCGGAGATATTTTGACGAAGTTGGGCACATTGACGCGTTTTAGTCCAAGGCCGAACGCTATTGAATATGGTTCCGATCGGATCAATTTGCCGTCACTCCTCATTTAGTGCCCTATTCGTAAAGTATCCTTATATAAAGAAGGCCTAGTATTTTATTATATAAAGTAAATGTGAAAAATCTGGAGCGGGTGGGACTATTTTTTTATATAACCTTTTTTATTATGAAAATGATTCCCTCTTAGTAACTTGACTTAGAACTGAACTGTAATAAATTTGAATCACGTAGATCTATTTCCGGGACGCTATCCTATACAAGAGTTCTCATGAAAAGTACACTTTTGTACTTATCTGAAATGAGGCCGATTTTTAATCATTTATAATGAAAATGAGTCCCTAATATTAAGTCGACATAAAAATTGATTGAATCAAATTACGTAAGTCTCTTTTTATGGCCAAGACCATAATACATTTAATACTTTTAGTCTTTTCTCACGAAAGTAAATGGAAACCTCTGTTAGATAAAGTGTGAGATATTTAATAGTCAGGCTTGGGCGATTATTATGTGTTTAGTTAGTTTACAATAAGTGTGGTGAGTATAAAAGTGTCTTAGTTGTTGTTATAAAAAACTGAATTTTGGACTTTATTGCATTACAAAGGCTTAGTTTACGTGACAGTTCTTACACTCCTTGCTATATATTTAAGGATCACATCACTTTTCTTGGTAAACTTTCATTGCTGTATCTTAATAATTAGACTGTGTTGTCATAAAAAAACTAAGTTTGGCGGAGAGCGTCTTTCTTTGGATACTATCGCAAAATATTGTCCGATTTTTCTGGACCAATTTCCATTATAAAATATTAAAAATTGCATTTCAAATCAAATCGATTTTTGTAAGAAAGTTTATATGGCGCGAAGGAGTACGAAGGAGTATTAAATATGGGAAATGATTAAATGGGGAGTGATCATAAAAATCTTTCGATTCTATCCGCTTTCAATAAGGACTGTCTTTAAGCTACAACATGTCAGAGCATTAAATTTCGCCAAAATAATATGAAAATATTCGATCTTTAGATTGAATAATATATACATGGATAGGCGAACAGTTGTAAAGGCAGTAGACTTAAATAGATCCCAAAAATGATATTAAAATTATTGCTATAGTAATATACGTACATACGCACAAACTTACTATAAGTAAGAAGATATTAGAGAAAATCAAGGGTATCTTCATAAAAGCACACAATTTATATTTTTATGTCATTCTTTTTTCATGCTATTGGCAACTCTGAAATTTAACAGCTGTTACCTATGTTTGTTCCGGTTATGAAAAATGGATCGCTACACGAAAGAAGACCACGTTTTAATTGTCAAAAACCGTTACCCAAGTGAATAACGATTTTTCGAAGAAAATCATCTGCACGGATGAAGCGCATTTCCATCTGAATGGCTTCGTAAATAATTAAAACTACTTAAGGCCGGAATTGCAATGACTGTGAACACCATTCATTACAGGAACATGATAACGAAGTTCTTATAGCCTCAATTAGACAGTATGAATCTTGATGATATGTGATACCACCTGCAACGTTGCGGATGAAAGAATCGATTTATTGCAGTAACGATGTCCGTGAATCTCATGAATTTCTGATGTCAATTGGCCGCCAAGACCATGCGATCGTGCGATTTCTTTCTTTGCAATTTTCGGAAATCTCGGGTTTATCCTCTCAAAAAAATACGAGTTTTTAAAACTTTTAAATGAAATTGTGTTCTCTAAATGGCACACTTTTTACAATATTCTTTGAAAGAATAGCATAAAAAATAGTATTTTTCTAAATAAAAGTCCTGCATATTTCGCCATTTTGTCCGTAACTGTTATAAGAATCTTCTCAAGATAACCATCTCCATTAATATCTTATTTTTATTACGTAAGAAAAAATTTGCTTTCAATAAAAGTAGCATTAGAATTTAAAAAATTTTTTTTCAATTTCAAAGTCTTTCTGTTTATTTGTCAGACCAAAAAAAGAGAATGATTTCTAATTGTTCTTTCTGGAAAAAAAAAAAAATGGAAACTTTCCATGATTCTTCAAATAAAACCATTACTTTTCTTTGAGTAGTTAAGTTGATAAAGGTCACTTAGTGATAGCAACAGATGTTTTTGTTTCATTGTAATCAAAAAAATGGATTACGTGGCTAGTTTGACTGCTACACTTGGCTTTGCGGTACGTTAGTGGTGTTGTTTTCTTTCTTTCTTTTTTTTCTTTCCTTTTGATGCCCTCAGTGCTATGAAAACATCCTTGAAAGTGTAGAGTTGTGACAGATTTGTATGTGTTTCTTTCTCTTTCCCTTGTGTGAAAATAACTCTTTCGTACAAGAATCGTTCTTCGCTATGCGGAAAAATAAACCAAATTATTCTTTATTTTCGCTTTTTATTCTTATGTGTGTGTGTGTAGGAAAAGTTCCTAAGCGCTTTATTCCATTCATTGCAATCGTTTATTATAGATACATTAAAGTACTATGAAACTAATCATACTAAAGAATATTGCTAGTGGTTCCTAAGGGGCATGAGATTTTGAACGGGACAAAAAAGGTTTCAATAAATAAATAAATATTTTTCAAGAAAAAAAAGACTGACGTTTTTTTTGGGCACAAAACTTGTTAGTATTATCTGTTTGGTCAATAAGTACTGCCATCTAAAAGGTCCACCCCTACACTGCAACTATCTCTCTAGCTTGAGAATTTCAATAAATCTCCTCAGTTTCCTAATTTCGTAACGTTGTACTGTGTTTGGCTTTACGAAATGTTCACCGAACATCTGGTGTATGATTCTCCAGGTTGCCCAGAATGTCATACGACATTTCCACTGATCTTTCACAAGATCTCTAAGAATTGCTATCCGACATACCCAAGTTTCTTAGGTGATAACTGAGAGAGCCCTATAGAAGCCTGTGATCAATCGTAGCTCGCTTCAATATAGTTCTAGTAGCTTGTGCGCTATACTGGGAGATTTAATAAATATTTCACTGCTGTTCTGCGCTATGCTACCAGTGGTTAGCTGATTTATTCTGTGCCCATTGCGCTACCAACCTTTTAATGTGGCTTTGTGATATCCCAATATGGCTTTGTGTATCCGGATCTGTCATGATCCTTCGGGTACCTCTGTTGTGGTTAAACAGTCGACGCTTTCGTTACCTTCAACACTTGAATGTCCTGGTATATGTATAATATGTACCTTGTTGTGTTTGCCCATTTCATTCAGAGGTTGAAGGTACTCCAGTACAAGCATAGATGTTATCGTGTTTCCTTGCAAAGCCTTAAAACAGTTTGACTGTCGGATTGAATGTAGATAAAATCTTTCTTCCATTGCTTTCTTAAACATTCAGAGTCACGTATACTTCTGCGTGGAATACGGAGGCAGTACCTCTACCCATAGGGTTCTTCGAGTCTCAGGCTGCATAAGCAAGCCCCAGTTTCGCCATTTTCCGGTTTTAAACCATTGAAGTACCATATCTATAATGCTAACCTAGATTTAGGGAATTGTTTGTCTTATTCAGATCTTTCCGATATGGTCATTCTGAATCGTTAGAAGAACGATGACCTTCTACATATAGTGATCCCGTATTTTCATAAAGGGTTCATCTATGAGCTCATTTAGCATCTCCGAACGGCTTCTGAGATTATCCGGTTTTATTTATATTATATATATTTTATTTATTTTGATTCATATTTTTAAAGTTTATACATAATTTTCTTATATCATTTGATGGTCTCTATCAGTGGTTTTCCTTTAGTTATTCTACCTGTTAATAGTTAACTGGAAAAAATGTTACAGTTGAATTTAAGTATTATTTTGAACATAATTGTCGTGTAATAGTTTCCAAAATTTGTCTAACTATTAGTTTAGCTCAAATGTTTTTAATGTTTAAGATCTAATTTCAGATTCGATAAGCCGTGGTTAACGGAATCGGGTTGGCTATAAAAATATGATCTAATAATTTTGAGAATAGTTTCAGACCCATACTAAGTATAATAAAATTTTAGAAAAAAATAAAAATCAGTTAAATTATAAAAATAAAAAATTTTTCTAACAATTATTATCATGATATTTTAGCACTTCAAGCCGTTTTCAATAAAAATTATTAAAAATTAAAAGGGAGTTAGAGTTAATTTAACTTTCAGTTAAGAGCAGATCTATTTTTTTACAAAAGTGAACTTTAACGAGATAAAGTTCTTTAATTTGATTTTAAGTTCTTTCACCTCATCACTGTCGGAATTTTTGATCTTTGAAAAAATTGTATTGTTTTTGATCTGACTAGAGAATAAGTAACGTTAGGAATGCTTTAGTTTTTCTTAGTATTTGCATTCACATACTTATTATGTTTATTATTTTTTTTAAATTAAGGTTTAATTATAAAACAAAACATTGTGTCTATAATTAGAAAAATCCGATTTTCATTAATATTTATAAAAAGAGTTAATGTCAAAATACAAAATTATTTTCTTACAACTATAAGTAAGTTTTGTTTAATATTTATTAAAATATTTTTCTAGAATTCTTTTTTTTTCTTCCATTTTCTTTTCCCAAGCGTAGCGAAATATCAATTTGCATATGCAGATTTGTAGGTAGACAGGCAGTTGCTAGAATGCGCCCTTTTAAGTATGTGTGACATTTTAGACACTTGTATGCGAATTTTTTAATAAATTATACATTTGTACGTACATCTTTACATATTAAAATACACACACACACACACATACACAAACCTAAGTGTCATGTTTTTTTTAGAGTGGTTGTGTATTTACTCTTCTTATATTCTTCTTTCTTATGAAAAGAAACTAAGTTGAAATTATTCAAAACAACGTGTTAAGTTATGAAAAGATGAGAAGAATGAAAAAAAGAAAAAACATTTTATACGTTCAAGGTTAATTACAACTAAATATGAATGTACATTTATATTAAAAAATATTTTATTATTTATGTAATAAGAAAATATTTGTAAATGCTGTAGTTTTTTTTTGCAAAGGCTACGTAGTACGATTCTATTATAAGATTTTGTTACGAATAAAAATTTCTATTAATCAATGAAAATTTAAGTTAACTTAGCCACGTTTCAATTCCATTTATTAACAAGTTTCTCAAGGTCATGGTGATATAATACGATATGTTGTGTACTCCAATGACGGTAGGTAATCCTACTTTAATGTGCTAGATTCTTTGTAAATTTAGCCAATTCCTTCCATATGTATCTTAAATAGAAGACACGAAATTATAGCTAAATATCTCTTTAAAATCTGTTTACACTTACATGACCTTTTTCAATTTTTGGGATCTAAAATTCTATTCCTTTTGAGGAAAGTTAATAAAAATTGTTTTATTTACTAACTGAAAAATTTGAAAGCAAAATAAAAAATTCCGATACATAATTTATTTCGTTTACATTTCTCTCAATATTTTATATTTATTTCATACATTTATCTCAGTATTCGATTCTAAGTGGATTAAGCTAAGTTTTTATGTCTACCAATACGCTACTTTATTTATTTATTATCATATATTATATCATTTATTATTATCAGTCGTGTTAGGACATAACTTCCCAAATGGATGGTTAAGATATTGCAGTTTTAAATATTGATTCGATTTAAACCTCACCTATATTTATGTATTTCTTATCGGAAATCTCAAAAAACGATAATTTGATATAAGATTTAATTATAGCCCTCTCTTATTGTCCATTCTTCTTTTTTTCTTATGAAAATAGGGTTGTTCTCAGTTTACTTTCTACTGTAGGCGTGTCTTTTCACCGGTTTGGCCTATTTTGAATACCACCCTGCGTGGAAGAAGTACCAAGGTTTTTGTCACATGTTTTTGTCACACATTTTTGCAATCAGGAGAATGTTTACCTCGGATATTATATAGACGGACGCACGGACAGACATGCTTAAATCGATTCCAAATTTCTTTCTGATCAAATATATATATATATATATATATATACACTTTATAGGGTCACCGAAGCTTCCTTCAGATTGTTACAAACAAAGAGACAGCATGAATATATTGCTCTTCCTTCAGCGGGAAGCGGGTGGAGGGTGTGGTTTATGAAAAGCCGCATTTCAAGAAAAGAAATCATATTTCATCCCGATAACACATCAGTTCATTTGCAAAATAAACGCAGGACTTAATATACAAGATTTTTAAAGTAAAAGTTGTTTCTTTAAAGACGTTATGAGGCAGCATTCTGGAAGCCTATAAGTTCTCTCATGAAGTGACAAAATTCTATTCAATGTACAATCGGTGAATTGCGGAAGCGTGAGGAAACAAGAGACCACAGACGTTTCGGCAAAATATATTCGCTCTTTGCTACGTAAGCTGGAGGGCTTGCAAAGACAGGGAATTGTAAGGAAGACCGTTGGAAGAAAGGGGATTATTTTTGTTAACTTAAATGTTTGACGTAAAACATTTGCCATCTACAATGTCTCATTAATGGCTCAATTAGACATCTAGCATGTATACTGAATCCTGGCGGATGGTTATTTTTGAAAGAGTAGCTTGGGCAGTTTTGTAGCCGCAATCCCTTACAAATTCTTATTTTAATATAAAATCAAGCCTCGATCAAAGGAAGTACGTAAGTACGTGCTTGACTCATTTGAATTATTTGATTGATACGAATCTCATGAAGATTGGAAACTTTTGAAAAATATTTAATTGCTAAGTTGTGCAATTTTACAACGGATGGAGCGTGTCTTGGAATGGTGAAAACCTAAGACTTAAACTAAATTTCTTATATGTGAGGAGTTAAGGAAAAGTATTACTGTGGAGTACTCTATTATATATTCTAATATAGATAATGTTTGAAAGCACACATTAGAGGCCTTTGCATTCTGTATCACCATCGTTATATTCGGACTCAGATTAAACTGTCCATTCGTCCATTAAATGTAGTTTTGCTTGCAGTTTGCTATTTTCTCGTCTATACTTTGACTTGACTGATAGCCAAAGCTTAAGGTTAACACACATATTCCTACAAATTTAGAAATGATTTTGCTAAGTTCACAGAAATATGGTTATAAGTGAGAAAAAGAATTGTAATCCTAACGGGCTAATAAGTGAAAGTGTTTAAAATCTTACGGAAGAAATGAGGAGAATGTTCTATGGTCGTTAATATTTTCTAGCCATCATATGCATCTTTTCAGTAGAACTTTTCAATCTCTTTAGTATACAATTACGACAGGAATTCTTAGGAAAGTATGAGGAATTACTTTTGCTCTCATAAAATTTCTCACTTAATTTCAATTGCAGACCATGTACACCTTCGAAGTTTTACAATATTTCAATTAAATTCGTTTTGCCATTGAATTCAATTTGAACGCATTCTATAACTTTTCTTGCACAATATCTTCTCTATTTGATATTAATTTTTCCTTTATTTTTATTATTTTTTTTTTTTTGTTTTTTTTTTGCTTTTGCTCTACATCGTAAAACTTTGCTACTAATTGCATTTCTTTGCTTTCTCTTTCAATCGTACAGAGGAGCTTCGTACAATATTTGTTCAAGTATTTGAGTTTTTATACGTAATGAATGTGTCTACGCATACATATGCACATATGCATGTAGGTTTGCAGTGAAGTAAAATAAAATTGTTTGCCTTGAAAGAAATTTCATTCTATGGGAAAATTGTTAGAAATTTTAAATAATATTTGTAAAAAATAGAAAATTATAGATTACTTTTTTGTTTTTTTTTTTTTTTTTTTTTTTATATTAACTTTTAAGAAATAATTACTAGTTGTTGTGCACGTATGTGCTTGAGAACCCATTTTAAGTTTAGTGTATTCATTCATATGCTTACTGCTTTTTTCTTTTTTTTTTTTTTTCTTTAATAATTTAATGTTTTTATAATCATTTGATGTCATTTTTAGGTAAAGCATTGTTTAAATTTCTGACATGATTTCTAATTTGCCACAAATTGGAAACATTTTCCATCAGAAGATTATTAAAAATGAAGTGTGAATACATGACTGCAACAATAATGTCTCTGTCATACTGTGTAATAAATGAATTGCGACTGACTAGTATTGTATGCAGAAAAGTTCTTCTGCAGCAACAAATCAGAGACATGTCACATTTGAAATATCTGTTTGTCTGTATGAATTATTAGTTATAGCCGTAAGAAAAAAGTTCGGCAATTCACAATTTTGCAAGAAGAGAATCCAAATGTTTTTAAAAAATATTATTTATAAGCATAACAACTCAGAGAATTATATGAAGGCGACTTATGGTTACGCTTCATTTAAAGTATCTAGTGCTTTAAATTGTTATTATTCTTCTTCTTCTTTTTTATTGAAAAAGAATAAAACTTTGTTAGCCATCACTTTAAACTAATCCTATAGACTTGAAAGCTTTTTTATTCGTATCGCCATATTGGATTGAAATTTAGAATCAAGTAAGCATGTCCATCTGTCCGTCTGTGTTAAACATTCTCCTGGCAGCAAAAATCAATATATCAGTTTGCAATTTAGAATAAATTAAGCATGTCCGTCTGTCCGTCTATGTTAAACATTCTCCTGGCAGCAAAAATCAAGATATCAGCTTCAAATTTGGAATAAATTAAGCATGTCCGTCTATGTTGAACATTCTGCTGACGGCAAAAATCAAGATATCAGCTTGAAATTTAGAATAAATTAAGCATGTCCGTCTGTCCGTCTGTGTTAAACATTCTCCTGGCATCAAAAATCAAGATATCAGCTTGAAATTTAGAATAAATTAAGCATGTCCGTTTGTCCGTCTGTGTTAAACATTCTCTTGGCAGCAAAAATCACCTTCAAAAAATACTTTATTCAAAAGTAAAAAGGAAATAAAAGCTTTTTTATACCCAACACCGAAGGTAGGGGGTATATTCATTTTGTTGGTAACACTCGGAACGAACTTTCAAAGATTTCTTAAAGTATTTATATTCGTGTTCAGTTTAAAATTTATGGTCAATTAGGCATGTCCGTCTGTCCGTCTGTGTTAAACATTCTCCTAGCCACAAAAGTCACGATATGAACTTAAAATTTTATATAAACATTAAAAGTTATTCCACGGCGGTTGGTATTAAAAATGGTCTAAATCGATCAAAGAACACGCCCTTAGTACGACGTAGACTAAGAACACTTTTGTTTTTGGAAGCAACAAAAGAATTGGATTTTTGCTCATTACTCGTAAACCATAGCCGATACGATTATAAAAATTTCCAAAAATATTGTTGTAGCTTTCTCCTAGTCTTTATGCAAAAATGAAAAGGATCAACCACACCCATTCGGTATAATAGAAAATTGAACTTAAATTTTTTTTTTTTTTTTGTGAAAATGTGTGAACGTTAAGAAAGATGCTTCTGGAACCACATGAAATGTATATATTTCTAATTAGTCTGAAATTCTGAAATCTACTAGACGTATCCGTCGGCACCCGTGTCCATCTGTTTGGCTGTTTAACTATCTAATGCCTATGGTAGACATTCTCAGTCTTCAAATTTGGCAGAAATATTGGAAGTTCTTTCACTGCCATGCCCACCTATAACAATTTGATTTTTCCTCCTTTTTTAAGATAAGAATGGTGAGTATAATATATTCGGTATCGCCGAATATAATTTTCTTACTTCTTTACTTTTCTATTTTCGTACGACAGAAAGGCTGTCATTAAATTCATTTTACAAATTGCATACGAACATGTACACACCACTTATTGGCAATTAACTGAAATTGATTAAATGGAGAGGATCCCTATGTTAGTGTAAATCATACATAATTCGAAAATCAACTAAACTGTGTTTGATTTACTAAGAGAGGCGCAAATAAATCTTTTATATGAATTGAGACACACGCTCCCTTAACGCAAGAAATTTAGTTTATGAAAGCGAAACGAGTCCTTTGGTGATGACAAATTGTTTATTGGCAGTATAAAGATGACAAACGGCATAGCAAACCGTCATAAGCTATGCGGAACGTTGAAATACATCAACCAAAGGTGATGTTGTACTTTAGCGTATTAGAACACAACGTGAAAATGTAAGATGCTTCTAAGGAAGTAGAAGATGATCAACTTCGCAAAATTATGAAAGCACGATTTAGAGATATTACATGAGTTAAGTGAAGAAAAACGTACGTCGTTTCGATTACGCTTCGCATTAATAAGCGTTAAAAAGAAAAACAGTAATCACGTGAAAACAAGTGTAATCAGTGAAATGCAAACAGAATAAAACTTGGCATCTCTTGTGATTATTGTAACGAGAAAAAACACTTGCTATACTTTGTTTAACCTTTTTTCTTTCAGATAAGCAAACACTTATGGAATCTCTCCTCTGTATGTGTAGAAACCGTGATGATCAGGAAGGATCCTAAATGGAGAAGAAAAAGCGAGATATAAACCATCCCCAGTACTCGTCATATAAAAAGAATAAGAAGAAGAGTTTTAGTGATGAAATTTTTCACGAAGTCTGTGATCTAACATTATTTGCTTCAATTTTTTGCTGCCAATGCCAAGAAATGGATCATAAACGAAAAAGATGGCGCATTTTCGCGTTCACGCTTTCGTGAATTATTCAACCTTTTCCAGGGTCTGAATAAAGCTTTTAATGGTTATAAGTACTTAGATGATTTGTCAACAGAGTATAATAATGTGACTGATATTGACCGCATACGTTTGGGTATGTGAATCTAATTCTTTATAAGGGAAGATCCTCATCTATCACTGCTGCGAACGGCACCGACGTGTGCTTCTGCTTCTACATTGATCACTTGTGAGTTCTGGGCTGTTCCTGTGAAGCACTACCGACTTGAATTTGCCAATACTAAGAAGGAATTATGAAACGTGGCCGCTTCTACTCGCATCCGTCTTTCATCTGATGAAGCATTAAGTGAATTCTTTTCGCTTACGGTCTCCAATATGGCTGAACGTACAACTAATGGAGCCACTGACATGATCTGCTCATCTAATGTTAGTTGTTCATCTAGCTAAAATCTACTTTGTCCATTGACAACAAGAGTCAAAGTAGTGCTATATAGCAGTATGTTCTTGGTTTGATTCTTATGGTGACCGTTACCGATCAAATAATATTGCTAAGCTATTAACTGTTATACGTGCCCGCAAAACTATATTTATCGTCCGTCTTGTAGTAATCTTTGTGCTACCGATTTGATCTATAATTATATTAAACCCTAGTGAACAATTCGTGATTTTTACGAAATCAATATTTCTTCAGCCGAAAGTCTTCTAGTTATTTAAGATACCATTGCTGACTGATATATCTCGGATAAAGATTTTCGGCCTGATAAGGTCTGAGTTAAAGAATTTGTGCCGCCTAGAAAAGCAAGAATAATAGTAAATCCTTATCATGATGATCTTTCAAAAAATACCAAAGTTTACCATTTATGGATCTGCTTCATAATAAAACGATCGTATGAAATTCCTCAACAGGAGAATATTGTAATCGAGTCGTTTTAAGTTTTTTATCATCTGTATATCTTTCGTTCTAGTAATACAATAGTATGCCAATAGCAACATTTATTATTGATATTTGCTAAATTTATAAAAATTCTAATTAATTTTAAATCAAGATTGAAATTGTTACTTAATTCTAAATGACTGCAAATTAGTTTTATTATGACTGTTTGGATATAAATTTTTCTTCTTTTTATACTTTTTTTTCTGTTCTTTTTCTTTTTGCTCTAATTTGAATGTATTTGCATTAAATTTAAAAATTTATAATTTAAGTTTAACCATTCGTCTGAGTATGTAAACGCTACTGTGTGAATATATTATTTACTTTAAATAATATAAATAAATAAATAAATAAATGTATAAATAAGTAAATAAATAAAGCTGCCAGATATATCGATTAAATTGAAAAATATGTAATTAATTAAAATTTATCTCTTATCAAAAAGAAAAAAAAACATTTTTTTTTTTTATAATAATTAATGTCTCGTTTGGGTTATTAGATGCGGGAATATTTTGGAGAATATATTATCGATTTAATTATAGCAAATATCAAATTAAAAAAAAAAAAAACAAATGAATGCAATCGATTCAAGGTCACCGTTGCAATGCTTGCAGAACAATAAAAAAAAATGGACAATTTTATCGTTGTCGAGTTTATAATTTATTACAAACAAAAACGCGTATGTATTTCCGCTTAATACAAATACCTTGCAATTTGCTTATAATGATTCCTTTAAGGGAGCCACTGCAACTGGCCGACTTTAAAGAAATTTATACAATATACAGAGCGAGCGCCTTAATAAGAGTGCATTATATAAATTTTGTGTCATTTCTTCTTTTCACTTAAGTGCCAGATGTCACCTATAATTGTTGCGATTATTCCTAATAGAGAGCTATACAAAAGAAGAACGCGCTTTAATTGTGAAAACCTATCAAAAAAATTGGGAAAGTTAAGCGAAGATCGTTTGCAAACTTCCCGCAATTTTCGGTCAAGAAAGTACACCTCATGTGTGAACAATTCGAAGAGTGGTCAAAAAATTTGAAGAAACTGAGTGAATTATAGACAGTAAGTCTTCTCTGCGTTGAAGTACCAATCAGCCTCTTTTGAAAGCATTGCGGCTCTAGACGAGTGTGTCGCTGAAAACCCGAAAACATCAATTCAATATCGTTCTCAACAACTTCAAAATTCGCGAAGGACTACTTAGGGAACTTTTGGCGGAAGGCCTCCAGCCTCACTAATAAAAATATCACATAAATGAATATCAAATAAATGAAATATTGCACCCCTATCGAGGCATTCATTACAAGGATTTCAGTTGTTTTAATAACGCTTTCTTTTTATAGCCGAAAGCATCCTCGTATATATGTCATTAATAACATGATTCACCCGTGGGGAATATAGAGTAATGAACTCGCATACTGGATATCTACAAGTATAGATGTCAATTTCAATGGCTCTTCAAAGACCACTTGCACAGATATTTGTCAAAAATATAGAAACTTACGTCTTATCGAAATGTTTTTCTATATAACGTCCGCCATAGAGCAAAGTGACTCATTAGTTCTCGTCCCTTATATACAGAAAACTAGTGCTCTTTTGATTTGTGACTTTTTTGCTTTCTTTACAATGTTGAATTTCTTCCTCTAAACGAAACGCTTTCCTAGGTATGTTGCATTAGTCACGTCAAGGAGTTGATATGGACTCGTTTGGAAAAGGGAGTATTTTCGAAAAACTACAGAACTCATTCATTATGATCTCGGGGTATTGAAAGTTTGAATCCGATAGTACATTGTTGACCAAACGTAATTTATAAATAAGTTTTTATTCTGACTGAAGCTTCCCATTGAAAAGAAGAAAGGAAAGGCGTCAGCGTATAGAAGGAAAGATGTCAGCATATAGAAGGAAAGGTATCAGCATAAAGAAGGAAAGGCGTCAGCATACAGAAGGAAAAGAGAAGTAATCTTCTATCTAACGGACGTAGTGGCATTTAGACATTAACTAATTGCCCGATTGCATGCAGTTGTTACTATCTAAGGATCATCATCATCTTTCATTTGTAAAAATGATGATTTATTCTGAACGTATGGAGTATTTATACAAAAACTCAATAAACTTAGAACTATTGGATTTATCTGATAATTAATATAAATTATTTACTCTACAATATTTACAATTTGTTTATAATAAATTAACATTAAGGGTGTGTGTTACGACGAATACCGAATCATTACTTTTGCTTTTCTCATTCTACAACACAATTACACACATAACAGTACTGCCTATGCTTCGTATATTACATGCAGACCGTTGAAGTGCGAAATACTGTTGAGCTGGTCATGAAAGTAATGAAAAAGTGTTTGGTGCATTTTGTGCAGAATTTATTGTAGTCTGTGTTAAGCACCCAAACAATACATTGCTCTCGTTTAATATATTCCTGGTCCTGCGAATATAAAGGTGCGAGATGTGTACATTCAGCGCAACCAATCGAAAAAACTTTAACTAAATAACTATTCTCTCGAACAAACTGCGTTTGCCTCATCTGTGCGTTTGAGAAGATAAAGCGTAAAATTTGTAAAAACACGCGTTTATCGAAACCAAAAAAAAAAAAGAAAAAGGCAAAATAGGTGCCCGACTTGATGTCTGACGAGTAAACACTGAAAAGAATTGATGAAGCTCAAGCGATTTTTTTATTTTTTATTTGAACAGCCACTCAAGAGATGATTCCTATACAAATAAACAGGTAGTGTTCAGTAACGATTACAGGTAGAGGGAAAGGGAAAAAGGAAACAGTATTTTTCTACGTACGATTTGAAAATAAAAACATCAGGAACAATAAGAACGATTATGGCCAGTATGCACGAGTGTTTGTATGAGTGCACTTAAAGAAGTAGAAGTAATGGTAGGATGTTGTGCAGGTAACAACGTAGAGAAAGAAGAATAGCTCTATTAAAGGATTTGATCGGCGGACAAATCTCTTTTATATATTCATAGAAGACAGTGGCTTGGAGACACTTGCCCTTAGCAAAAACACAGACCGCGTTACACCGATATTTAAGGATGTTTGTTGAAACTCTTGTGAACAACTGATAAATAGAAGATACCTGCTGGTCCTCTGATATAGGTGAAGGACTATCTGAAGAGTATATTTCATTTTGTCATTTGTGGTTTGTAACTAATAAAAGGGAACTTCGGAGACCCTACGAAGTATATATTCTTGTTCAGCCTCCAAGTTAAAATCGATTTAAGCATGTCCGTCTGTCCGCCTGTGTAATGTCCTGGCCTCAAGACTGAAGATATCGCCTTCATATTCGGCAGAAACATTGGAAGTTCCAGCACGCAGGTCGGTATAGGCCATATTGGTCAAAGGGGACACTCACTAAGAACATCTCTGTTTTTGAAAGCAAAAAAAAAAAAGAAAATTGGATTTTATTTCACTACATGACAGACGATCTTGGGAAAAGAGCGTTCACGCATGCAATTTGTATTCTAATCTTGGTCAGATGTATGATAATGATGTAGTCGTTACAAATTGCGTAAACATCAACCTTAGTGAAGTATCTGTTACACAATTTCAAAAGCAGTGTAAGCCTTTAATTACTTCTTTCGACACCTCGAGTACATGTCCTGCGACAAATGCGATGACTTATTGGATAATTCTCTAAACATTGATAAAATTTGGGTCGACCATAAATCAAAACTCAAAACTCCATGCTGCGATTTTTTAGTCGGCCACCTTCAAAATCCAACCAATACCACAGCGGCCTTCAAAAATATTACAGCTTCTGTGTGTGTGTGTATGCTAGAACAAAATTGAAATCATTCATATGGACTTGTTGAAGGCTTAATTGAAACGGGAAGTCATTATCAGTCAGAAGAAAAAAAAAGAACATGAAAGGAATGAAAGCATTTGAATCCTTTGAGCGCTCATTTGTCATTCAACAATGACGATTTACATGTGATAACATGATTAATGCTTTATTCGATGCTGAAAAATATTTTTTTTTTTTTTTAAACATATTTTTGAAAATTTTTTGTATAAATTTAAGATATTTTTCGAAAAATTTTTATTTAAACTTTTTCAAAAGTTTATGTTTCGCAAGGCAAGGCAAATAGGTAAATATATTTTTATATTTACTATTGAGTCTTGAAAAACTTTAAAAAATTTCTTAAATCAGATCAAATTTGTTTTATAACACATAAGAGAAAAGAAAAACTCACTAGTAGTAATAATAGTTACAATTTTTTTTTTAAAGAAGTACGCCTTTGGGGCCTTTTAACAAAAAAAAAAAAAAAAAAAAAAAAAAAAAAAAAAAAGTTGAACAAAAAAAAGAAAGAAGGAAGAAAAAAAATACATAAAGAAAAGAAATCAAAGGCAGCAAAATTTCCGTTCAACCGAACTTTGGCTGCTGTTATGGAGATCCAGGATTATAAGGAAATGTGTATACATCTATCCATGTACGTTTTCCTTTTGCTTCTTTTTAATTTTTTTTTCTTCTTATTTTTTTTATTAGAAACGGAAGAAAGAAGGAAAATAGAACACAAAAAATTGTCCAAACATAACTATGGTTATCTAACAGACAATGATACTACAGACGGTTGCGGTATGAAAACAAATGGACAGTAAGTAGGATATGCTTACATAAACGATTGAGCGCAAAAAAAGGCAATAAAAGATTTTATAAAAGCCTTGCAGATAACCATGGACGACAATGCTACGAGTACAAGTACATGTTTAAAAGTATGTTTTGTATGAATATATATATATATATATATATATATATGTATATATATCAAAGACCATTGCAATCGTAAATCATTGACAAGACACACAGGTGTTTCTGATTCTCTTTTCTCATCTTTTGTTTTTGTTTTTTCGTTTTTTTTTTTTTTTTACTGTATTGAAATGTAAAAATAATTTCGACTTTCATTTGTAAATATATTTTTGGTATGACTTTCATTTTGCACAAAAAAAAAAAAAAAAAAAAAAAAAAAATGTTATATATAGCAGACAGACAAAATGAATTTAATTTAAATACTTTCTACTAATTTTCTCTTTATTATTAAATTTGAGTTGTGTTTAAAGGATTTAAATATTTAATGATTTTTAGAGTTTTTTTTTTCATTTTTTTTTTTTTTATCATAATCCGACCGATACTTTTACTTTACCACACATGTTAATAGAAAATCAACCTTAAGTAAGAAAGTATCATCATCGTCATCATCATCATCATCAGTATCAAGTTACCATGAAAAGATTTAAAGAAAAAAAAAAAGAAGAAAAACTAACATCAAACTTAGTCGAACTTTGTAAGAAGTAATAGTTAAA
Organism: Glossina brevipalpis; assembly: GCA_000671755.1. NCBI lineage: Eukaryota > Metazoa > Arthropoda > Insecta > Diptera > Glossinidae > Glossina > Glossina brevipalpis. Next base: position 814,490 of record KK351042.1, read on the forward strand.
CAAACCTCAAAATCACCACAAATACTTTTGCAAGATATTGTTCTAATAATCTCTTCCTTTTTCTGTTTTTGTTTCTTCTTCTTATTCTTTTACTGTTTTTTTTTTTTGACTATTTTTCTTTTCATATTGCTTTCATTTTCAATAATTAAACCAACCAACACATAAACGTTTGAAGAGACTAAGAAAGAGTAGGAGTTTATAGAAAACAAAAAATATTCAAGTTTATAATCCACATCAAATTGTATTTCAGTTTAAGTTTTATCGATATCTGCTGCTGGTTCATTTGTAAAAGTGTTTTACTTTGCCAGCTTTGTAAATAATTAAAGTTCGAATAGTTGAACGGCATTCCAGTAGATGAGGTTAATAAGAAAAAAAAAAAAAAAAACCAAATGTTATGCAACCTTTCATTCCTTTCACTTTTATCGTTGTAGTTTTCGTTCTTGTGAATTGCTAAAATCGTTTGCGGCCCTCTGTAATACTGAATACATTTTTTTTTTTTTTTTTTTTTTTTTTTTTTACAACTTCTCTGTTTACACTATGCAGCAGTAAAGGTTCAGTTCAGTTCAGTTCAGTAGCAGTGCAACTCATCATCTCTGTGCTTACCGTTGTCTAGCATCGTTTTGTCAATAATTCGCTGTCTATTTTCCTACTTGAGTGCAGGCAGCAACAGGTTTCAGCTGTTAACCAAATGTTTGATGAATGATTTATGCAACATATTCTACTTATGGTTGCATTTACCAATTTGTTGAATGCGATAAAACTTTTCACTTTAAGCAAAAAAACATCATCTCTTTCATTTCAAGCAGAAAATCTCAAAAGGCACAAAAAAAAACCCCATCTCCGCAAATACCATAAATGTTTTAATTATTAAAAAAAGAAAAAGCAAAAAAAAAACCAAAAAAACGAAAAAAATATCTTAAGTACGAAAAGATGTAAAATTATTACCCAAAAGCAAAAAAAAAACAAAAAAAAAAAAAAAAAAAAACTGTAACATATTTTAAGAGGATAAATTATTTAAAAATTGTAGTAGATTTTTAAGAGCATTTAAATAAAATAAAATATAGAAATTTTTAAGCTTAGAAAGTAAAAGGATTTTATTACTAAAAACTTTTTAATCAATTTTTAGTGCTTGAAGATTAATTTAATTAATTTTGAGGAAATTATCAATTAAAAAAATGTGAAATGAATTATTATATAATAGCCATGAATAAAACCAATATTACTTCAATTTATCCAAATAGAAAACATTTTTCCTCTCATGCTAATATTTTTATATCCAATAATGAGTATACAGGGCCTTTTCATATTTTAATTATGTGGAGCTATTTCTAAGAACCTTACTATTGATACTTTATGATGCTTTCTAATGCATTTCACCTCTCGTGGAGTGCATTCAGTGCCATCTGTGAGTTTTTGTTTCAAATCATCAAAATTACCAATAAAATATTTTTTTCCACAAAAAATTTGCTGTCAAGTGATGCTGAGTTTAAAAAGAACATTTTCCTATCAAAAATCAATACTTAATTAACGCGAAAAAGTCAGATTTTTTCATTGTTACGAAAATAGGAAACGTAACCTCACAAAAACTATTGTAACTCACAAACAAATGATCGAAATGACATGAAATTGTAACGAGTATCTTTCAACTATTATTTGCTGATGGCTTGTTCCAAAAATAATACGAATTTTTTATTAGAGCGTCAGTCCGACAAATATTTGACTGATGTATGATAGACTCTATTCAGCCATATACATCCTTTTGTCGCTAGCCCCTTGGCTGTTGGTTGTTGAAATGTTCCCAGTTCTTTTCAACCGAAAAAAACTGAAAACTTGCAGTATAAGTTTTGATGCCTATAGATAATGTTTGAAATTGTATGCTATGTACCCTCAAAGAGGTAAAGGTGTTTATGAAAGATGCGATATAATGTGAATATGAACAGAAGTTTCCGTTGAAGTTAAGCCTCCAACATTCTCCTACTTTATTCGCTTATTTTTTCCTACTTAAGCAGTTTATAGCACTTGGATCTTATTGTCTCAACATTAAATGTTACTTTACTTACAGTAATGTATATGTGAAATTGAAATTTTATATCTAATATAATCGACGGTATATAGTTATTATAGTAACTGAAGTAATTCAGTTTTCCACTAAAAATTTGTTTTCAATTCATAAAATAACTATAAAAGAGAGATCTCTACGCGCCATTTGTGCTAAAGCACAGTTACACGACATGTGATGCATGCAGAGCATGTGACGGTGGCAGTACTGTCATATAATCTTATTAAATCTTAACTGAGCTAAGAAATCATAAAATTATAAGTATCTTGAATGTAGCATAATTGAACGAAAGGGGAACATTAATGGTAAAGCTATTGGAACAACGACATCAATATTTTTGAATTTTTTTTTTTTTTCGTGCTCAAGAGTTTGTGACATTACTTAAAGTGGCGAGTAAATATATAAATATAAGAAAGGTTTAGTTTATTACGAGCTGTTAAAACCGAATGAAACTATTATTTGCAGATGTCTAACGATGTCAATTGAATAAACTGAACAATGTAATATTGCAAAAAAGATCACCAATAGTGATTGACGTACGCAAGATCATCCTCTTGCATGATAGTCCTCGGCCACAGATTGCAAGAGTTGTCAAGGTTATATTGTTGCAGCTTGAATGGGAAATTCTGGCGCGTCCATCGTACTCATCAAATGGAGCTTCTACTGATTAGCACTTGCTCAGATCAATGCAGTATGACTTGACTGGCACGCGGTTGCACAACGTTGAAGAAGTGCAAAAATGGACTGATTAGTGCATGGTCGCAAAATATCGTCAGTTCTTCCGACATGGTATCGCCATGTTGTCGAAAAGATGTTACAGAAAGCAGTGGGAAATGTTTTGGTTAATATGTATTCTATCAATTTTTCTCTTCTTTTTCAAGTGAAAAATGATTAGAATTAGCGCAAGCTCCTACTAAAATTATTATCATAAAGCTATAGAGTGTTAATATTTTAAAAAATCCAAATTCATAATAATTTTTTCTATTAGAAAATTTTCTATTGAAATCTTGTAGTAACGAAATATTTTCCCCTTCGGAAAATATTAAGAGTGTCTATTTCTGACTCCTGATGTGGTTTGCCGGATCCAAGAGGTCTGTATATTTTTTACCACAATTCCATCCAAATTTAAACCCTGTTTTAGTTCAAATATTCAAATATACTTTCGCGGTTAAATACATTTCAAATTTTAAATTTTATATGCCTTTTCGTTAATGTCATTTAATCTAGTCTCAATAAAACATGTCCCTCTCCCTATCAGATGATCTCGGAGAAAATTTTTCCTAACATGATCTATCCCTTCGCCTGTCAGAAAACCTAAGAGGAAGTGGACGTCTTTCGTACCTCCCATTTTGGTTTTCTTAAACGTTGGTGTTGTCAACTTCTTCCACTCTTCGTTAGTATTTACCCCCTAGCAATATTCAACTTACACTATAATTTATTGCTTATGGCAGTAAACACATAACAGTATTCATCTTAATGGTATGGATTACCGCTTATGGCAGCAATCGTAATGTCACTTAAAGAACTTAGGCAGGAACAGTGTGGACAAAAACGAGAACATGAATTTGGCCCTTACAACTTTGAGGACACAACATCGTTATGACTTATCATTCTTTGAGGTGAATATGAGCTGTCTTATCTTCACAATTCCCTATATGTCTTAATCATCATTTGCGAAAATTAAATCTTGGTAAGGCCTTTGCAATATTGTCATAGGTGTTGAATCTTCGATTGATGCGACTGCAAAAGCTTCACTGCAAATGTTCGCTTCTTTTTTCAGAAAAACTCTACAAATTTCTAGGGAAGCTTCAGAGGAAGCTCACTTCTGACTCGTATATACTTTTAAATAAACAGTTTACTTTAAATTATTCTCTACCATGTTCAAATTCGTCCATTATTTAATCCATAGGTCGGCCTATCCATCAACCATCATCTCTCGTGGCTACATACATCTTTATAAAAGTTGACTGGGAACTGTTTAATTGCCCTCCCTAAGTTTAATAAACGTACGCATTCATTCTCCGCCTTTCTGTAGTCTCCCAACCCAAACTATACCTAAACTAGACCAAAGAATGTATACATTTTGCGTGACCATAAAAGTGCATTCGACGGCACTAACAATTAATCAAATATTTTGCAATTTTTATAAATTAATTTGAAATGGTTTTATTAGCAAAAAATGATTAATACATCATTGTACGCTGCTCTTACCTTTTTTATTGGCAGTAATTAGATTTTTCACTAATAGGATTTTTAACCTAAGAGAACCGCATGTTTTTCAACTGTATAAGGCAGAAAGGAATTCCGAGTAGTAATAGAGCAGCAACACCAATCAATACGTAATAGCTAATTGGGGTCATTCGATGAATTTTAATTTTATTTTAAGTTTCCATTAAATTTTAATTTAGTTAATTTTTTGTTTTGTTTAAAAGTGAATTAATTTTAGTTGCTACCTGTAGTGCAAAGCACTTTAAGTTTATGTTGAAGCGTAAAACACAAAGTACGATTTGAAATAAAACAATTAAATCAAATCAACAATTGTTTTCTGAAGCGATTTAAACATCACTTTCTTTATATCTATCTCTTCATTTGGTCGTAATTCTTGAGATATTTCGATCAAATTTGTTATACTGACTTCTTCTTCGTTGAAGAACAAAAAAATCGTACTTTCTTTAGAGTTATTTTAAAATGAATTTATTATAGGAAAAAAAGTATTTTAGCGCAAGAAATTAAAACGAACAACTTGGGTAAGATGGAGCCATGTTTTGAACCTTTAATCGAAAAACTTTCTTACAAAAATTAAGCCTGAATATGGTGATAAGTTCAATTTGTTTTAGTTTTTATGAGGAAAATAGTCATTTTGCGTAAAAGTTTAGCGTTATAAGCTTAAGCTTCGTAGGTCTATTAATAAATTTTAGTAACAAGCCTCCGCTGTTTTCTATCGAAAATTAGGAATTTATTGTGAAAAAACGGTACATGACGTTAAGTTCGACATATTGTCCTTTAGTAACTGCTGTTTCTTCCATCCTTTAAGACGAAATATGAACATCGTAGAGGAAAGACAATTGTTGGGACTGTGCACAAGAAAAGCCATTTGTTCGGTATCGTTGTAAGAATGAAAACCGCCCCACTCGACCAGTAATCAATGTTGATCGGAAGAAGTAACATCCATTGTTAACAGCGGAAAGGATAGCACATTCCAACATAGTGCCATTAATGGTCAATCTATAGTTGGATACCACACAAAAATAAACCAAAATTTCGTTATTTGAAACAATTTTTTAAATTCTTAAATATATTCTTTATGAAAATCGGCTCTTGAATGATAATTGTCTATGATATGAACAACAGATTTGCATTACTCTCTTATAAAGAATCTTCCAAGCTTTACTAAGAATTTATTTTTATTTTGGTTTGTTTTTCTTTTGCAAAACAATGGAACTTTTCCTTGACTTTCTAAGAATTCAAAAATTGTATTTAACAAAAAGGAAACACACAAGAGTCAATCGCATTTGTTTGTAAGTAATCATAGCGAACTAAGAATACATGTAAAGGGTGTCTCATTAAGAGCGTACTATTTAAATTTCATGTCATTCTTTTTTTTCATGCAAATTGCAACTCTGAAATTTCACAGCTGTCATCTATGATTGTCCCAATTATTAAAAATGGAGCTTTACATAAAAGAAGAACCTGTGAATACCCATTACAAGAATGAAGAAAGTTACGCTGAAGGCACTCGCAAACTTTTCGATTTTTTCGATCGAGAAAGTCCACCTAATGTATCAAAATTTGAAAGAATGGTCAAAGAATTTGAAGAAACTGAGCCGATTGCGGATAGGAGGTTCCTTTTGCGTCGACGTATGAGTCAAAATGAACGAAAGTCTCGTCGTAACCCCGAAAACATCAATTCGGCATCGTTCTCAACAACTTCAAACTTCACAAAGGTGCTACGCAGTGAATTTTGACAAAAGATCTCTGCTTTCACCAATAAGACTATCACAACTCGCTCAAACGATACATGTTTTTGTTTTTAAATGAAATAGAGCACTTTTATTGAGAAGCACTCTTTCGTCTTTCTATCTCAATTGACAAGCAACCATAGCCAAATCAACTCCGCTCGTAATCAACCATTGATTCGTATTTGGGTATGTAACAAACAAAAGAAACAACTAGAATGCCTTCGTATCCTTAGGTATTGAGCACAAAAAACTTAGCAGTTATATTATTTCTTCGTATATGTATACACATTTATAAGGAAGCAACCCTCATACGTCTATTTGTGTTGCTATCATTTTAAAAATTTTCTTGAAAAAATTACACACACACACACACACACGCACAAGAAAGCATCATTTTATTAAGGTTTCTCGGCAACGAAAACTCAATTTAAAAGTTTATGAGAATGCGTTCCGCATTTCTACAGTATAGTGCATTGAAACGTACACACGCCCTCAATGCGCTGATTTGCATATTAACACTAGATGCTCTCATGTGCGTACATAAAATTATGCATCGGCTGTGATGCGTATTCATTTTCTTCTTCTATTATATTTACACAATCTTTTTTTTATATAAAAGAAAAAAAATCAAAAAACTGAAAAACTGAAAACTTGTCCACATTTTATGGCACTTTGCGCTTCATGGCTGTAGTGCCATAGGGACAAACATTCAACTACATACGAAAGTTGCATTTTGTAATGCTTATAACAAATTCTGAATACTCTAATGTGAATACAAAAAAAAAAAATTTTTTTCTTGTTAATAATTATAAGTAGAAAAACAAATAAAGTTATTATATATGAAGTTTTTTATATCGGACAAGGCCTACAAAATATCCAACATCAATACTGTCATTGTAAAACAAGACAAAAGATTAAAGTCGCATAAAATCGGTCATCAAATACCCCGACACGATTTCTCCTAACGTAGCAACAATATTATCATTGTAAAGTGAAAAGATTCGAGTCAAATACGATCGATCATTAAATACCCCCACACCATCTCGCCTAACATAGCACCAATATATAAATAAAAAGAATAAAGTCGGAACAGATCGATCGTCAAATACTCCACACGATCTCGCTCAACACAGCACTGTTGTTGCAAAACAAATAAAAAAAAATTTAAGTCGGATAAGAACGATCGTTGAGTGCCTAACACGAGCTCATCTAACATGGCATTAATACTGTTATTATAGAACAAGACAAAAGATTGAAGTCGGACAAAATCGGTCATCAAATACCACACACGATCTCTCCTAACATATCATCAATACTGTCATTGTAATACAAGTCAAAAGATTATAGTCAGACAAGATCAAATATCCCACACGATCTCGCCTAACATGGCATCAACACTATCATTCTGGAACCAGTCGAAAGATTAAATTTGCACAAGATCGACGGTAAAATATCTCGCACGTTCTGGTCTAAAGTAGCGCCAATACTGTCGTTATAAAATAAATAAAGAGAATAAAACCGAACAAGAGCGATCGTTAAATACCCCATACGATCTCATCTAATATAGGTCTTCACTTTTATTTTCGTGATAATATAACGAAAATTATATCTTGTTTCCATGTGAATGTATACTTTCATTAGTCCTCCATTTTTGTGTCATAAATTATTAAAAATTATGAGTTGGGTTGTCAGGGTTTAGAAAAAAGGTATTAAGCGTCGTGAAACTTTATATGGGGTATGGTCCAAACAATAAACCCACTTAGTCAAAGTTTGGCAGAGCTAATTTCTTTCCATATATTGTTTCTTCTTTGAAAAGGTCACCTGAAAAAGGATTCAAAAAATAAGAATCAATCCGATCCAAATTTTTCACATTTTTATTAATGCAGCGAAATATTATTATTGAGCGATTTCTTTCAAGAAATTTTGAACATTGAAAATATATTTCATACAATGATTTTTTCAAAATAAGCTAGAGTAATTCCAAAAATCCGATCCAATTTATTTTTAGTAGTTTTGGATTTTAAACCCAGTGCAGTGCAAGATGAAAAACGTTCTTTGAAAATTTGCAAACTGTAGTTGAAGACAACTTAGATAATTGTCAGACGAACAAACAAGTTTAATGGAAATGATTTTGAAGAAATTGGTATAAGAAACGCTAAGTCTAATTGAAGGCCTGTTTGGTGTTACTTACATTCGGACAAAACAAATATATTCTGTATTTGAGCCTTGCTTACGCTTCTAGTATTCAACTTTTATTAAAAATATCGATTAAAAAGTTCACTGCAATTCCGAAAGTGAAATATATGCAAACGGTGAAGAAGATTTGAAAACATTCTGCCATAAAACACGTGCATATGAATCAGCGAAAGAACGAGCTATGAACGTTGGACATTTGCTTTGTTCTTGTTAGCTGCAAATATAATTGCGCTGGATAAAAAATTCCTAAATTCCGAAACTAGGTGTCCTACCTAAATTATTTGAAAGTATCGTTCCTCGGTATTTTGCTTTTGCTCTTAAATCCTATATTTCTCCGTATCAGCGTGCATTTCTAAAGGGAAGATCAATTGATCTTTCACGGACCTATTTGAAATTTCGAATCACATATTTAAGCTTTCTCGTATGTCGAGCAAACTTATGTAATCTAGACGGATTTCAGTGAGACCTTTGATAGAATTAATCAAAATTTACTCCTCTTTAAAATGATATCGTCCGGTTACTCGCCAAATATTGTAAAGTGGATACGATCACATATTCTTAACAGATCTTACACAGTTTTTGTGTAACTCTTCTAAATCATCTCAATAAACAGTGTTGTCCGGGGTTGCTTAAGGGGACCAATTTTGTCTGTGTTACATATCAATGATTTACTGACTGTGATTAAATTATCCTGCATTTTGATGTATGCAGATAAGTCTTTACTTTTTTTAATGCAGAAACGCGTGCCATTAATCTTGAATAAAGACTTAAGTAACATGGAAAAACAGGCTTTAACTAACTTTTTGAGACTAAACTTAAAAATTATCATTCTTTAGAAAGAATTTACTAAGACGATTCTTGATCTTAAGGTATTATTCGACATAAAGATCGTGTTGTTTTGTTGAAAGTTTCGAAAAAAAAAATTATATTAAAAGATTTAGCTTAAGGCAAGACTGATCATCTCGTTTTCGTTTGGATTTCTTTTAGTTTCGTAGCTTGTCATGATGTGTTTCTGACTGGATTATGTTTATTTTAAAATTTGTAATAAAATAGAGTCGAGAGTGAATTTTTAGTATTTAATTCAACTGATTGCCGGTAGAAGCAACGTACTGAAAACTGAATACTCCATTGAATTATTCGACACAAAGATCGTGTTCAAGTTCCATGTATTTATATTAATAAACATAGATCAATACGTAGACTTCATTAAAATTTGGTCGCGTGAATTTTAAGATCAATACATTGCAAAAAGAATTCTTATGACTATGGTAAGACCAGTGCAGGAATATGCTTCGGTACTGTGGTCTTCATTTTTCCGCTGTTATTTAGAAAATATAGAGAATTGATTCAAAAACAATTTTTATTCTTTCCTTTAAGGAATCTTAACCAAGTACCATCGCGACCTTATGAAAACAGATTATTATTAATAGCTTTACCGTCATTAGAGAAGCTTAGATTCATTTTAGGATTCACTTTCTTGCTTAATTTGGCTGTCATTTTAAATTCTAGTTGAACTGAAAATTTAATAAAATAAATAAATAAATAAAAAAAATAATTGTGCTGCAAACACTCCAACTTAAAATTCATGAAAACGACTCATCATTACGTCTTCTATAGTTCGAGTTTGATCAATCGATATTTCAGTTGATGTTCTCGGCTTGATACGTATTGTAACTTACTTCAATTATACCGAACTCGGTCTGATGCATTCTTATGCTTGCGAATCTATGTAAAAAGTAATTAAATATCATCGTATTCTCTACGCATGTTATCTCTTTCGTAGGTGATTACTTTACTTTCCTTTTACTCTAATTAAAACGAAGTGCAAGACAGTTCATTTGCTTAATTTGTTAAGAGAGAGAGAAGAAAATTGAAAGAAATAAACCAAGAAGGTTTCGAAAAAGTGCCCTTAAAAAGTGCCTCTATAAATTCATTAAGTAGAAACATGTTTGATCAAATGAAATTTACTTTAAAGAAGATCGAATAAGATTTGATAATTAATTAAAAAATTTTTACTTTTGAATAATTCTACAACTACGTAAAAGCAATTGACAAACTTAATTTGATATTAAATACAAATGCAAAAAAAAAAAAAAATTAATCTGATGTGAAAACTAAGCTAAAAGTTAAATTTTCCTGTGAACTTGTGCAAGAATGTATCAAACTTTGTGAACTTTTCATAGGTATATTAGATAAAAAAAAAAAAAAAAAAAACGTTTACTAAATGTAATTATATCGATTTAAGACGCTTCGGTTGTTTTATAATGATTTCTTTCAATTTCCTTATAAAGAATAATGAGGTAAAAAGTAAAAGAGCTTTCAAAAGTGCACAAACGTTTCCTCTTAACAAAATTACTATCGAGCGTGTCAAATAATCCATTGAATAGGGTTTTCATTATTTCAATTTCTAATTTAAAACAATTTCGGTACAACAGTAACTGTTGTTTTTCGATTTATTTTTCTATTTTCTATTATTTATTTTTTTGTTTTTGTTTTTATCTCAAAATAAAATCAATAACAACACGAATTACACTAAAATTACGTGCGTTCGATACCGTCACGAATAGTAAATGTTTTAATTGAAATTGTAAGCTCTATAGAGTATCTTATTCTGTACTAGAAAGGGAGAGAGAGAGAGGAAGAGAAAGAGAGAGAGAGAGAAAGAAAAAGGAAGAGAGAGAGAGAGAGAGAGAGATAGTGCACAATTATTAGGGAAGGTGACGATACCGCCTAACATTGCCATACAACATCAAGGCAATGATAATGCAATGAAAGGTTTTAATTCAATAGCTCTCATCATCATTTCAAAACTCTACTTAACACATTCAATGAAAATAGAAAGGAACAAGTATTCGAATACTTATTATTATTTCGAATGCCTTTATTTCCTTCCCAAGTGAAAGGTATTTACTTTTCTTTTGTTGTACTGCAACTGCAACTGTATGAAATTTATCTTTTAGCTAGCAGCTCTTATAAGTAAGTCCCAGAAACGTAGCCTAATATGGATATAAGGAAATATAAATTTTAAATGTATTGATTGGATTTTTCGTTTTTCGCCTTTTCCATAGTAATTAGATTTAAATATAGGGTATCTCAATAAGAGTGAACTATTTAAATGTGTATGTCGTTTTTTTTTTTCATGTAAGCGGCAACTCTGAAATTTCACAGTTGTCACCTATATTCAAGAGTTATTCCGATTATTAAATATGAAGCATTATACAAAAAAACATGCTTTGTAATTGTGGAGATCCATTACAAAATTAGGGAAAGTTATTCTAAGGTCGCTCGGAAACTTTGCAGAATTTTTAATTGAAAAGGACGGAACAACAATTCAATAATTCGAAGAATGGTCAACAAATTTGAAGCAACTGTGACGATTATAAACAGTAAGTCTCCTTTGCGCCGGCGCAACCAGTCGGTCTGTTCATAGCATTGCTGCTGTACACGAAAATGTCGCCGAAAACGCGAAAACCTTAATTTGTCATTTTTCTTAACAATTTGAAATTTCACGAAGCACCACCCAGTGAATTTTGACGATAGAGGTCACCTTCATTCCGTGCATGACAGATCACTGGTGAGAGTATTTAAGAATGGAGCGTTGCAATGAAAGGACAATGGGTTTTCATTGTTGAACGACATTTTAAAAATCGTGAAAATTTGGCTGCAGTTCGAGTAAGGTTTTCTTCAGGTATGAATCTCATTTTCATATTATTCACATTGACTAAAATTGGCGAATTTGGATTTCACAAACTCTGTGGGTAATTGTTGAGAAGCGAATGCATTCATATCGTATCACTATTGATTTTAGTTGGAGTTATCATCGAAACATTCTTCTTCAAAAATCGATCGATAAGGGAATAACGCCTAAGATCGTTGGGTATGGCGACTTAATAATCAAATTTTTTATGCCCAAATTGCAACTTTGCCTGTACTTTGGGACACCATATATAAGTTCAGGTATATGATAGGCCTTTTCTTATTAATAGTATAATATTTATATATTTTGAATTCAGAGAAGTCATTAGAAAACTTTGATGATTAGCAACATTTCGAGGCTATGAATGATTAAATTTCCTTAAAATGATCTGTACTTTTTGAAAGATCTTCAATTATATCAAATATTTGAAGATAAAAACTGAAATGCTACACTACATAGCTTTAATTATTTAAATTTAGTTTGAGAAAATTTGATTTTTAATATTTGCTTTATATTCTTGTCTGAATGTGAACACAAATTTGAAGAGAAAGCGAACTTAAAAATCCTGGATACAACATGATTTCTCAAAGCGAAGCATGCATTTAGTTGACAGCAAAAATACATTTTAAGCTGCTTTATTATTATGGTTCTCACAGTAAGATTCCTGGTTTATCATGTAGAGATAACACCAAGTATATTATCCTCGCAACGGTAAGGCGTACGTACTCGAAACGGCCATGTTGTTCTATTCATTCGTTCATTCGTTCATTTGGTAATTATTTTATGTTCTTTTTGTTCTCTTTGTTCCTTTTGTTCATTTGCCTTTTTTTGTTGTTGTCCATCCGTCCATTGGACTTTCAGACTATATGTCTATATGTCGCTTCAATGCGTTTGTATGTTCATTTAACGGTTCCCAAGCTCAAGGTATTATGTTTGGAAGTCAATATTTCATGTATATACACATCGAACATTTTTGATTCCAATAGACAAATGAAATAGACTTTAAAGACGCATCTGTAAAATCGACCAAGATAAAGGATCGATATATCCCCTGTATGTCACTAATAATAACAGTTATTTAGTTAATTAGTTTTGTAATTGGCTCTTATTAAGTCAACTAAAGAAGCACTTCAAAAGTTTATTTAATGTAAGTTGAGTATTCCGGATTCGTTTTAACATGATTCCTCGTTTTTCTTTTTTGTTCTGTATAAGTGACACGTGAAGTTTTTAATTAACGAAAAAAAATTGCGGTAAAATGAGTTAATGAAGTGCATGTAATGGGAGAGAAGAAGATTAAATGTAGAAATAAATTAAATTTAATTTCACATGAATTCATCTTTTGTATGAAATGCTTTACACATCAATATCATTATAAATATTCATCACGCTATGCCATTTAAAACTTTTCATCATTTTCAATATATTTCAATGTAAAACGCTTTAAGGGCTTATGGCAATTATACAGAAATCGAAAAAATAATTCAAATTTGTTTTCTTCTTGTTTCGAAATACAATCAGGGGAAGAAAGAAATTCATATCAAAATGAAGTCATATCTGATGGCGTTTAGTGGATGATGCAAATCGAACTTGTATTCGAAATATTTTTTGTAAAAACGTTAAATTTGTTACCAAATTTTTTTTTCTACATTTTTTTCTTGACTTCGTGTTAAAGAAGGTCTCAAAGAAGGACATTCATAGGCGTTAAGTACCATCTTTCCTTAAACGTTTTACTTCAATACGATACCAACGTCTGGCCGCAATTACAGTGAATGCTCGATAGACAATCGCATACTACTTATTGATCAAGGAGTACAAGTCCCCCACCTACGGCAACATCTTATCTGTCTCTCCCAACTTCTTTCTATTCTTCATCATATTTATGCAGGGAGAAGTGCGGCTCATATTGAAAAACAGAATAAAACTGTTGTGATACACGACCTAACTCTTAGACGAGCCCGGAAATTGACGTCATAATAGCTTTTTAAATCTTCTTCTTATTTTCATAACGATCAAGTTTTCCGACTCGACGACCAATGGAGGGTACTATTTAGAAAAAATATACAACAGTAGTTACTTTACTCTACTCGCTGTATAAGTTATAATAAATTTGTGAGAATGTAGGCAACACCCAGAACCGCTTAAGATAGACCCACTTTATACAAACAAATTTAGAATCATTTTCTAAGCATATTATCTGTGCGCTTTTCAATCTTGTATAATTTAGACTAAGCTTGTCGAAACTGTGGGAACTGTGGGCTACATCAAGAACCAATTAAGACAGACCAATTTATTTTCTGACTTTCTTTCAGCATATCGTCTGTCCCCTCTTCACTCTCTTCCCACTGATTTTCAAACTACACGTTCCGATTTTCCAGATATTTTGCTGCAATTTACTAGATATACTGATATTTTTCGTCGTAAAGGCGAACTCTTTTGAAAATGACTTAAATCAGATCGTTCTTCCAAATCGCTACCAATACAACGATTTATTTTGATAAAGCGCTTATATGGAAGCAAATCCTCCATTCTGCTCGTAAGATTAAATGAGTTTGAAAAACGTGAATAAAAAGGGGCCCTTTATTCAACTCTCTTCCATATAACCGTTTTTAGAAGAGATTAACTTTTGCTTAGTAGCAGGGCGTAACTATATTGATAGTTTATCATAATGAAAATTTCACCTAAAATTATGTTTTTACATATAAAATTTCTGTGGTACCCACGGACTATATTGATCTATTTTTCTAACCTCTCTTCTACCTGGTTTCTCATGAAAAGCAAACTTATATAAGATAAAAATTTCCTGTTTTTCGGTGCGTTATAATGAAAATAAGTGAAGAATTATATAAAGCCAAGCACTGTGAAGTATTAAAAGGTGAACTTTTTGGACTTCTTCGAATTGTATATTTTGAAGACCATAGCAATAGCTCTTCTTCTGCACGAAAATCTTTTAAAATTAAAGTCAACTTAAAATTTCAATAAGAAATTCATTTTTTTTTTTTCTGAAAAAGATATTTTCGAACTCACGTAAATTTTGTCAAAATATTTTAGACTGCACTGTTCTCGCATAAAGTGAAGAGAAATAAACAGAAAACGAATAAAAGAAAGATATACAAAATATACGAATAAAAAAAACTCATGTTTAACTAGCAAAAGTATGTCTTGAAAGGTAATGCTGTAATGTACAAATACTCTCATGTATTTACTCTTTTAGATTCCTTTACGGACGAATAAAGACGTTTGTATTACCTGAGTTGAATGCTTATATAGTGTAACAAAAACGAAACCTTTTCGTCTTTTTTACATCCTACACTTCTTGCCGAGCGGGCTATATTAACTATACACAGATGTCTATAACATCCAGAAGGACTTAAGCTAGACTTTTTAGTGTTTATTATATCGATCGATACAGAATGATTTTCTGAATTGAATTTAAGTTTGTCTGTCCATTTGTCTGTCTGATATCTGTCCATGTATTTTTGTGTTCATCGAACAAGTCCCAAGTATTTCAATCCAAGAACGAACTCCATTGAAATTTATATAAAAAATTTGGATTGTACCGTCAAATTTTTTTGAACGTCCTCCCAGATAATTCATCATATGAAAAATACGTTTTTATATGGAAAAAGACTTTAATTTGTAATATTAATATTCTCTGATCAAAATTTGTCCATAACAGTAGATATAGATCTATTTCTTGGACCTCCCCAACAACATATAAAGATTACCTTAAAGAGCAAGCTTCTACATAGAAAAAAATTTTATATAATTTAATATTTTCTGACGAAAATAAATGAAGATTTGTATTAAGGTAAAACCTGATAGGGTATTCAATTATCGACCTTGTTAGAGTATAATATTTAAATTTTCTAATGTAAGGAAAAAATGTCTAAAAACTTACTTAAGTCAAACTATTCTCTAACGTTTAGAAAATTATAAAGAGTCTCGCATTCAATTCAAATGAGATAATATCCCCTTTTAAGCGTTATTTAAACAACGGATCCAATACACATTGAAGAGTTCATACAATATTTTCGATATATTGTTTATTTAGTTAGTTTGGTTATTTGCATAATAGGCTGGTTAGTAAAGTGACTTTTAAAACCGTATCATTTAGAAATTTTCAATTGAAATGCAGAACAAACATTAGAAATCAATTTTAGAGAATAAAAGCTAAACAATGAGAGTGAAAGAGAGATCAGAGAGAGAAAAGGCAAGCAAGACAATTGCAGATAAAGCAAAGTAAAGTAAAGGTAGAAATACACATACATAAGTGCATTGGGTTATATTAGCGATTAGCCTTTTCCAGGCAAGCAGTATTGTGTGTTTACGTCTATTGGATATATTCTCGTATAGAAAATAGAAAATGAACAACACAAACAACCGTCCGATTAAACAATGAGAATGACTTGTATATGTATTTTACACATTTATATATACAAATGATAGTATTTGGGTGTATGCTTTCTGTATGGGCTGCTTTTATACATTTACACAATTAGAAATATTCAGGGGTAACGAGATACCTTCCAAATTCCAAATTTCATTTCATTGATTTCGGTCATGATGCAAAACTGCTGTTGTTTGTTCTTGTACTTGCCTTTCGTAGCCATCTATTCAATACTACGTATATATATGACCCTGTGTGTGGATGTGTGTGTGGATGTGTGTGTGTAGAAGTGCGTTTGTTTGTGTTTGTGTTTATGCATGCATGTATCTGCTTGCTTATGTATGCAGATTGTTTACAGGTCAAATTCACAAAATCGAAAGCGTAAACACTTTAAATCCCATAAAAATCGACAGCACGTTTAATGTCATCGTATTAATGTTTTTCTCTCTTCCTACGTACCATATGTGTCAAATACAATTTGTTGTAAACGAGTTTTTCTATTGAAATTAAAATCCAACAATTGGTGTTACGGTAAGAATGGTACCCACAACAGTGGCTAATAAAATAACAGCAAACAAAAAATAGTTCAAACCAAGTCTTACTTGGTAAATAATAGCATCACATTAAGTATAACATTTTGGGTTTTTGACACATAACATACGAATCCTAACCAATATGTGTGTGCAGCTACTAAAGCGTAAAACAAAAGTACTGTTGTTGTCGGTTACAATAAGCGTATATTTCTCGAAAACAAAAATGACAAGCGACACAATAAAATGAAGCTAATGAATGCCATTAAAATCTTAATAACAACACGCAGATACATACGTACATGCACGCATACACAGACATACACACACTTGCATATGAAATTTAGTAGTGTTGATGCTCTAAGAGTTAATGTTTTGTTTCGAGTACAAATCTGACAATCATTTAATTAACCACTTTGATAACAACGCAATTATTTTGGAACACCTAATGAAGTGAAATTCGCACCCCTGTGTGAGTAACACAAAAATACTATATATATATCAAGATCAAAAATTACGGTATATTATGATTCTCGTTCAGTGTATAATGCTCGCATTTTAAATTTCTTCAAAAAAAAAAAAAAAAAAATCCAGATCAGCTAGTTTTTGTGTGTGTGTGTGAAAGCTTGGGAGATCAATCTGAAATAGAATTCTAGAACTGGATGAGTTCTACACATTATGCTAATATACAATAATATTATATTAGAATAGTATAATAATCGTCAAACATACAAATTCATACCTGAAGCACAAATGTCGATGTTCGAAAATGCTAAGCTTCTAAAGCTTTAACTTGAAGTTTTATCTAAGTAATTATTCTTGGATAGTTGGCCTTAATAAGAAGCTTAATGTATTTGTAAACATTGGAAAAAGTGACTATCGTTTATCTACAAAATCCCGATCCAACCGATATTGAACATCAGATAGCCGCAGACGACGCAAAACGAGGCTTTACGAAATCGCAACACTAGTAATGGTCGATCGAATGAGGTTATCGCGCTACAAATAATGAAGAAAATCTGCAGAAAATCGACTAAAACCGATAGACTCGAGGGAATCATCTGCAAAGATAGCGAAAGCATTTCCTTCAATTGGCGCGGTCAAGGCTTTTCGTAATGCGCGAGGGGTAATTTTTATTTATTATCTTAAAAAAGGGAAGAAAATCGACGGCAGTTATTATGTATTGCCTTAAACAAAGTCTTTTACAGGATCGAAATATGATAGATAGTACATGATCAAGAAATTGATATTTTACTTCGCGGCGACATTCCAATAAAAGCGCTTGTGAACCGAATCAAATATATATACACATAAGCATCTTTTGCATTTAAATTTTACATATCCAAACAAGTCCTTGTAGATCCAAGAGAGATTGCAAATTATAAGTATCGCTTGTTAAATACCGTGCTTGAAGAATACTCTTTGCCGCTAGGTACGGCCCCCTCAGGGAGTATCTTACTGCTTGTGAAGTCCTAGTACATAGCGAATATTCATTTTGATTCATGAAGATAGTGGACGTTGGTGGGGATGTTGCACTACATGGGGGAAGACGGCTGTCCTTCGATGGAAAATAGTTTAGCGTTGAAGTGCACCGTGAACTTCAACTTGAGGAATTGGAGTTCACGTAAAACCTAAGCCGGAAACTGTGCGATTCAATGTTCGCTTAAATATTTTATTTTTCTTCTGTTTCTTCTAATATCTCAGTAAAACCTGTTGTATTTCTTGTCGCAATAGCACATCAAGAGGTTGCAAAAAATCAAATTCATGCGTTTCTTCGCAATCAAATCTTAAAGAAGTAGATATCCCAGAAGAGAGAGCGACCGTTGACAATGGTGTTTACGTCGTAACCATGTTTACAGCGCGTCGAATCATTTTATATATTATCTGTGATGCGATGTTTTCCACTAGTTTCGAATGAAGTCTTGCCCTGTTTCGGAATTCGTATCATTGTCTTCAGGTGGCATCAGCTAGCAGTAAGCAACACTTGCGCTTCCATAGAATTAAATTTTTCGTGCGATAAAAGTCCGAAAGTTACAATTTTTTGGTTTCCTTCGACTACTCACTCTCTTTTAACAACTTACTGATTAGACGAATTATTGTTATAATCCGAGATGCGTTTCTATATTTACCTCTTCCGTCGTGACAATTTGTTAGAGGAATGTGCAACATTTAGCGAGGCATTCGGTAAATTTTCTCAAAGAAAAAGCTGTAAAGCTCTCCGACTACATATGCGGAAACAGAACAAGTGACTTATAAAAAGTTCTTAAGACTTACAAGGCAACCCTTCCTAACCTTTACCGTGCTTACATCCTACACGAGAGCATCGCCACAGCGGCCTGCTGAATACTTAAAAGAAAACCACAATGCTATGATGTGTACTTTTAAGGTAACATAACATAACATTGTGTATACTTATATATTAAATTTGATTCTTACATGTAGAAGTTATCTAAAAGTTCTTTGTGAACTCAGCAAAAGTTGACAAAAGTTGTTTTAATGGTGGATAATTCAAATTCGTCGCAAATGCTCCTCAGATTACTTAGTTGCTTATCGTTTGGTATTTTCAAAATAAAATTGAAAACACGTCCCAAAAATTTTATTTTCATACACATAACATACATGTACATATACACGTGTATGAGGGTAAAAGTACAAACCATTAAGGTATGCGCGCATAATGAGTCAGTCAATTACCTGAAATAACAATTCAAAGTTACCCTTTGAAATTTGATGCAAAATATAGAAAAAAAAAAAAAACAAATCAACAACAATCATTAGGAATAATTACAACAATAACCATCGACCGATGGTTACAAACAATTTGCCACAACGACACTTCAATGAGTCATTAGAAAGAATGGGCCCACGTGCTAACTGATTGAACAGTCAAGCACAAACAAATACGTACACACACACACATAATAAAGAATCTAAAATAAATGAAAGGTAGAAATACATTTATATATAAGTAAAGCAAGGAACACTAAAGCAGATCTTCCTATACCATCAATAGATGTGCTGTGAATCTTTCATATGTAAAGTATTTTATATGATGCAAGCTAAGAGACTTTTTGTTTAATGGTTGGTTGTATCAGCATATCCTTTTCTTACAATATATCAATGAAAGACAATGTTTGTAAGATGTCATTACAACGACAAAGCAAAACTCTCTAATTAATAGATAATAACAGCCTATACGGAGATTGTTGTATGATACAGGTTCAGCCGACTGCGATGCTTTTCATGTCTATTGTTTTCGTAATGGAACAAAGTAAATGAATTTCAATAAGTTCGCCAAACAATGCCGCTTCTTTTTTTGATGTAAGAAAACTTAGTTTGAAGCGACAAGTTACTCTCCATCTAGAAATCTCTATCTTGAAATGCTTTCGCTATAAGGAATGATGGGCGGTGCTACATTCGTTGGTGTACAGCATACTTCAATTGCACCACAAATTTAAAAATGATTGAACACGATCGTGAACACTTCAACTCGAAAATGGCGAACGTTAATGTGAGTCTATCAACACTGATGTCCAATAGAAGAGAGTTAATCAAAAATCACAAATGCCCAGTAGTCGAAACGGCAAAATCGGTAATGGTATTTACGACTCTTATATGATACCGATCGATGGATCTAATCTAATCATAAGGTGTCCTTAAGTGAATACCGATATAGGGTGTATAGCGCTTTTCGCACAACTTCCCCAAATCTTGACATGGTTTCAAATAAATTCATCCCAATCCATCTACTGACGAAAAGGAAATTGTTCGACACAAAACTAAATTCAAGGAAGACCCGCTGTCTTGCTCGAAATAGAAAATCAAATCAAATCCAACCGTTCACAAAAAAAGTAGAGGAACGTTTCGCTTGATATCAAACAAGCAAAGCAAGTTTTTCTTCGGTAGATATATTGATTTCCGTTTAACACAGCTACTCATCGGACATGGGTAAGATTCATCGCTTTGAAAAGACGACCCTCTATGTCTACATTATGGCCTGTCACAAGACTCGGAATACGTCTTTTTCGATTTCGAGCAAAAGGGAAACATAGAGTGCGTTTGGTGTTTTCAAATTCGTTCACACAGAAAAATTTCGTATAACAATAAATTACTTTTCTCTAGCTTCTCACAGAAAATACGTTGCTTTAGTTTGAATTGGTTTGGAGAGTTGATTAGTTTGAACTAGTTTGGAGAATTGATTAAGTACCAACAAAGAATTGGAAGCCCCTTTCGATGGCCTTTCTCAAGTGTGAAACAGTACCTAAAAGGTTGACAAGAGAAACACCGTACAGGTAGTTGATAGCGCATTAGGCTTTTAACGCCTTACGTTTATCGCATAGAAACAGAGCTACCACCAGCCTGGCCACCAGTGATTCTATGGATCTCTCTGCACAGTAGGAAATGTAGGTAAGTGAATTATTGGGAGCGGAAATTTACCGCACCCTTACCTCTGCGTATTCCCATTAAGCACCGCGGCTTTGGCTGGAGTCTCACTAGCTATCAGACGAGATTTTACTAGACCCTAGTCTCGTTCTGCAGCATATCTAAGATCATTCGAAGCAGTTATTGACTAAGAAGTGTTAAAGTCTAACTGTCGATGCCTGGCGACAGATTCTCGAGGATCGTAAGAAAAGGTCATCGGGATAATTAGGAAAGTCGCTTCTTCAGGTTCTTTAGAGCAAAGGGATCATACATATATAACTACTTTGCCATTGTATTATCCTTCAAAGCACTATCGAATGTCGGAGCATGGCTGGTGTTAGGGTACATACTAATCCAAGAGGTGGACAGTAGGATGCACCTTCAGTGAGATATAGCTTGCTAAAGATTTGAATAAATTGGCACGGATCAGGTTGTCCAAAGAAAGACTGTTTTTCGCAAGTACTGTTTGCACTGCTTGGAGAACGCTTCTCGCTTGATCTTGGGTACGACACATCGGGGAGCATCGCGGCGGCTGTGGAAGTAGCTGGATGGAAACATCCTCTAACTAGAAAGAGACTCTGGACTACACCTAATGAATTGGTGTTCTAGAACCTCAAGTACAGTAGAACTTTTTTCGATGGGAATTGTTCCACAGCTCAAGGGACGTCGACTATCGGTCGCCGAAAAATAGTGTTGTGCTTAGGTGCACCGTGAGGTTACACTTTCATAGGTACGGACTCACGTTAAAGCAATGATACCGATCTGTACAGAAGTAAACTAAATAAAAATCGAGTAACTATTGTTTACAATTCAAGATGTTTCGAAAAATATTATTACAAATTTATCCGCTTAGTATCGAACCGAAAAAAATTTGAAGCTCTAGCAAACGTTGGAACAACCTTGTCTTTGGACCAGGCTCATTAGAAAAGCCCAACATTTCATTTCAAATTTTAATCATCTCAGCTAAAAAACTATTATTAATTGGGCATGAAACTGATTCCAATAATCTGAAGTCTAGTCTTATTGTTGGCATTTAGAGCTTAATGTATTTGAAATTAAAGTTGGTTTTGTTACAAATATTTGCAGTCCATAGCCAACATAAAGAAATATTATGCGTGTGTGTGTGTGTGCATTTAAATATTACTTTTGCACTATCAACGTCGCAGTCAGAGCATAACATAAAGATGGGGAAATAAGTGTCATAAACGTCATTTTAAATAAGAATCACTAATGGAAATTGACATATTATGACACTTAAACATAATACAAATTGTTGTTGTAACTTTTGAACTGCACGTCAAGCAGAGCCTGTTAAAGTTTACTGTTATATATATACATATATATATTTATATATATATATATATATATATATATATATATATATATATAGTATGTATGTATGTATGCCAATGATTGTTTCCCAAAAAATTAAAGAAGAAAAAAAAACTGAAATTTTTATCGACATTTTACCACAGGTTGAATATTTACACATACATTGGATATCAAACCAAACTACCATATACACGCGTACGCATGTATTCCGCTATATTTGCAACATTAAAATAAAAGATGCGGCGGAAACAAATTTTAAATACCGTAATAACTCAATCAACAGCAATAAGCGCGTAAAATAACCGTAACAAAGGAGACAGAAGAAATTATTATAAAATCACTTTTCGTATAAATCAATTAAGAAAATTGATTTTAATAAAAATGCGGTAATAAACGCGTGAGTGGCTTTTTCCGAGAATGCAACTATTTTTCTTTGTTGTTGTTGTTATTCATTAAAATAAAAATATTCTCGAAAAAATAATCGAATTTTTTCATTAATTCATTTTTGCTTTCTATAAGTCCACAGTATTCCATTATTTTACCTCTGGCTTCACGTTAATGATTGCGGTAATCACTGGAAACTCATTTCAGAACAATTCGACGTGCAGAATATATGTGGTTGGATTTTGTTATTCTATTCTTCGTATCTTTAGTATTTCTTTGGGACTTTTCAAGGGACAAGAAATCTCCGTTGTATCTACCAGGACTATTTTTGGATTTTTATATCACTTAAAAATCGTCTTTGAAGCAGCCATTGCTTTTTAAAGTTTCAGTTTTATAAAGCTCATGTCCTTTGAAGATCCATAGCTTTGTGTTTTCTTTTCTTTTTTTCTTGTTTTTAGTTGTGTAAATATTCGTCTCTTCTCATCGTAGGCAGTTTTGACCTTGACTTTGCGTATTTGGCTTCCTTGTTCTGTAGATAGGCCGTTCGATCAGCATATCTTATGGAGATAATCTTGTTGTTAGAAAATTGATTTTATTCCTAGAAAGTACGTAGTGTAGACTTTTACATACGAAGGTACGCGATAGTTAGTAGACCATATATGGCCACTGACCTTACTTAACCAACAATTCATATTTTACTGGTGTGAAGTTAACCCCCAAAAATATTTCGTGTTTGTGTCTTTGCTAAAAATGATTTTGCTAAGATAATTGATAATAAAGCAGGATGGAAAAATAAACAAAATACTTACGAAAAGTAGACAATAATAGAAAATATAAACATAAATGAAAAACAAAATCATGCCTTATGTTATAAAAAATATAAAAAATAATTATTTAACAATATTCATCATGCACAGTGCGCTTGTAGTTTGACAAAAATTACAAAGTACAAACCTCATTATAAAAAATTTTTAAGAAATAATACACCTCCAGTTTTTTGATATATCTTAAAGGGTTCATATCGTTGTTTAACAATAAAAGAAAAAGCGCTGCTTACTTAGGAGGCTTTAACAATTATGCTGAACACATAATCGTATAGGAAATGGTGCATATTGGCACATTTCACTATAATGTCCCCTACTTTGTATCATGAAGTTAGGTTTTTCTGATAGCATTTCGAACCCTTTAAGATATATCAAAAAACTGGAGGTGTATTATTTCTTAAAAATATTTCTTTGTCATTTTTGTTAAACTACAAGCGTACTGTGCATGATGAATATTGTTAAATAATTATTTTTTATATTTTTGATAACATAAGACATGATTTTGTTTTTCATTTATGTTTATATTTTTTATTTTTGTTTAGTTTTCGTAAATATTTTGTTTATTTTTCCATCCTGCTTTATTATCAATTGCCTTAGCAAAGACGTGTGAAGAAGTTAGCCCCTTTTTTAGCAAAGAGAAAAAAGGGGGCCAGGCAAGTGAGGGCTAACTTCACACCAGTCATATTTTTACTTTTAGCTTAGGCCATTTTCGACATTGGTCGCCTATCTATCTGTACATTTGTTTAATTTGACATTTTGAAAGTTTTCAAGTTTTAGATTCGAACCAAAAGCCTTATTGATTACATAAATTCTACAGAAATTAGGAAAGAAAAAAAATGAAAGCATTGAAAATTTATTTTTTTGTTGCTCTGTCGTGAACTTTTGCAAAAATCAATTTGAATTTATGTCAAATATAAGTCCCATCATGAAAAAATTGTTGCTGAAAGTTAGACTGATAAGCCCAATGGCATATTCAGAATTAGTACACACGCAATGCGCGCTTTTATTAACTTCAACTTAACTTGCTTCCGTGGTAGGATAGAAACTTTCAATCGATATTTCGATATGTTTTATTTTGATTGGTTACATATTGAAGTTCCTTTTATATCTTTGGTTACAAGGGATTTACCATGCAGTACAGTCACTTCTTCTCCACGTTAAATCTGTTAAGCAGACGTAACGAAGCAGTTGAAGACGACATAAATTCGCGGAACAAACCGCGTTTATTTTACATAAATATGGTGGACATCACGACGTAACGAATTATATTTTTTTTAAAGCCTCTTGATATGGGTGTCAAATAAAAGAGTTTGGAGAATAAATTGGGAATTGTAGTAAAGGAAAAACTAATATTATTATTAGAATATATTTACAACCAAGACATGAATTTATAGACTAATAGGATTTTGACCATTAACAGTTAAGGTTGTCGGCTTCACTGGTTTGAGACAAGAAAAGAAGAAACTAAAATTGGCATTCCTCATTATGTTGTTTCCTCCAATCGATTGAATCAATGTCAAAATTCTTTTGATTCCCTACCATATCGGGATTGACAGTAACGAGCGGGTGGACGAGGTTGTCAGATGGGCCTTATACCAGTCTCATATATCTAATCCACTCTCAATTCCTAATCTAATTACTACTCCATATAGGTCCATTAGCGCAGCTTGCAATCTGGACCATTCGTATCTCTCTGTACTACATCTGCGGGCAATTAACCATTCTATGGATAGATGAAATTACAGTAACCTTGTCTCTCGAACTAATCGCTTTTTCGTAGCTCGCCTTAGAGTAAATAAGATTAAATTCAATACCAAAAATTACTACGAACCAGATGTTCCTCTTGTAATGACATCCTTTCCATTGGCCATATTCCATACGAATGCACCTCTTCGAAATTTAACGAACCCCCTGCGACAATTCTTAAATTTTTCGGGGAGCGGTGCAGA
The DNA here is from genome assembly GCA_000671755.1 of Glossina brevipalpis. Lineage (NCBI taxonomy): Eukaryota > Metazoa > Arthropoda > Insecta > Diptera > Glossinidae > Glossina > Glossina brevipalpis. The sequence continues at coordinate 840,229 of KK351042.1, forward strand.
CAGGGGAATTTGGGAGGATATGATTCTGAGAATTCGTCTCTCTCTCCAATCACATGGAGCCCTTGACATCTAAATTATACTTAATCACTTACAACTTTTGCTCATCTAGTTTACACATACACTTAAATACTTTCAAATTTTCATTTTTCAAATTATTTCTACCTTTTAACGCCTTTCTAATTATTATATCAAAACGCGTTTGTTTTAGTCAATTTTCTGTTTAATTTTTTTTTAAAAATATTTTGGAAGATTAATCTTCTCTTTTATATTGTCCGTAACTAATGAAGCCGAAGCCGTGAATTTGGCTGCTAAATCTGCTCGTTAATTTCCCAAGAGACCAATATGACTGGGTATCCAAAAAAATGTTAATTATGTCTCCATAAGTATTCTTTACAATATTAATGATGTTCCAGCTGGCCTTTAAATATAAAGATATAGTTCTAGGACTTTCGCGGACGATATGATTGAACTGGGTTTGCCTTGTAGCTTCCACCCCTGCGTAAGCATGTACGGATATGTCATCATTCTTAAAACCCCTTGTAAAAAGAAGCCCTGTGAGCCATTATTTCCTCTGCTATTACTTTTCTGAAGACGAGATTTGTTTTCGTTTTTACAAGCTGGAAGTGAAATATGACAAGAGTTAACTTTTAAATTTAATAAAAATCTCAATAGAAATCCCACATGTATCCGTTTCATTTGGATCGATGCTCAACATTCTCTCTACAAAGATTTTTATTTATTTCAATTGTGACTCGTCTTTGCCCGCCATACTATATCCTTTGTAAAGATTAAATATCAAAGTAATGAGACGAAAAATATGGTTTTTTTTTGCTTTAATTTGCTTTTTGGTTTAATTTGCTAAACATATGAATAATGATAAAATGTTGATGGTCATTATCGTGATACTCATTAGCGCGTAGTGTGATGCTATATCAAATTGTAAAAGATGGCAGTAAATACAGGTGACGTCATGGAGAAATCAGACAAACAAAAAAGAAGACGAGGCAAGTATAGTAAGCAAGTCTTCGGGATCTTCTAGGCCCAATAAACCTACTTTGGTAACAAGAGAAATGTAAAATGTAAAGCTTTCAAGATGTAATACGAAAATAATTCAAGGACAAAAAAGTTGAAGTGATTTCTTGAAGTAGGACAATTACTGGAAGCAGAAATACGCCTCCCAAGAAGAATGAATTGCTTTAAAGCAATGACTGCAATCAGTCAACGATGAAATTGTTTTCTTCATCTATCGGTAGTTCACACATCTTTTTCTTTCGCTTTCTCCTAAAATTGAAAAAACTTCTTCGTTGAGTTTCACTGATCGTTAGGCACAATGATCGCATAATTCCAAATCAAAACCCTCTTAATCGCAGAATTCTAATAAACTCAGAATACTCTCATGCTTTAACCTTGAAACTTACCAATGGGTGTAGGGGCAAAGTTTCGTCCAAACTTTCAGCAAAGTCACGAAAATTCTGCCTTACCTTACACGCCCAATTGAAATATATTTGCATTAAGATAAAGTATAGTCGATCTTTACTCTTTAACAAATATATAGTTGTGCTATTTGTTTTAAAAATTGCAATATCCTTGTGACTTTAATTTCTATATATAAAAAAAAAAAAAAAGAATCTCTGTTTTCTTTCCGCATGCATACAGGAAATGTAACATACTGTCATTATACCACATTACAACGACAGTATTTGTCGCATCAACCTCACACCAAGTCTTTTCTTCTCTTCTCTTCTCTTCTCTTGTCTTCTCTTCTCATCTCTTCTCTTTCCTGGTAATGAGTCGTTAGCTTTAATTTCAATTTTCTATGTGATGCACACAAACGACCACGACAACGAGCGGCGTTTACAATATAAAATGAGCTACTGACAAAGAGAAAAAAAAAACAAAAAAGAAAAAAAAAATAGAGAAAATCTTTTCACCAACTGTGTCATTATGTAATTACGCAGGAAGAAGTGCATCCATTTACTCCCATGCAAACAAATACACATCCATCGAATACTTGTCTATGTTTATTTACAGGGGTATTGCATGTCAATTTCCAAAGCTTCTCTGCTGGTGCATGCAACTCTTCAGCTGACACCACTTCTCATTTATTAACGTTCGCATGCAGTTATTCTCTCACTTATATATTTTGCTACAATTACATTGACATGATTTCCTTTTTTGCAAAAATTTTTTTTTTTCCTTTTTTTTTTTTTTTTTTTAATAAATGCTTCTGTGGAACTCCGCCTCAGTCATTTGAATGTTTGGGTAATAACCATAATGAGTCCATTAAAAATTATGTTATTAATGAGAATTTTGTGAATGTGTTGTGCATTTAATTACAGTTAACTTATGAAATGAAATGATTATCACTCGCTAGGAGAATGAATTTAATAGGGAAAAAAGTTAAGGTTATCATTGGTTTTGGCCGAAATTTTTATAACCATCACCTTGAACATATTTGCTTATAGCGTTAATATGCATACGACATAAATGAGGCTGTAAATCATTTGGTTGGAGGATAAGGAGAACAATGCAGTGATATTGAAATGATTGCTTTAAAAATATTTATAATATATTTTCAAGAAAATGCATCGAGAATCAGTCAAAGAGTCAAAAAATCTCCGATAAAATAAAATATCAGTTAATATAGATACCGGGAAATTAGAAATTTGTTTTAGAAAAAATTAGAAATTTTTTTTTTTAAAAAGTGAAAAAAAATTTTTTTTTTTAACGAAATTTGACAGCTGTTCATTAATATGGACTCCTTTAAGAACTGTATAATCAATTCAGTATAAATTATATTTCTAAGCTTCTTTATTGAGCATTTCTCGATCTTAAAAGAGATAGCAAACGCCTGCCTTTCCGAGCTCAAGAGATATCTCCTAAATGTGATTAAATGCGAAGGTGGTTAGGAAGAGGTATAAAGAGAGAGTGAGAGAGAGTTCAAGGCCAGAAGTCAATCGTAAGGGTTTACCGTATTAGAAGGGAAACCTTGAAATTTTTAACTTTCATAGTACTTTAGTAGTACACTATGAAACCTTATCATTTATGTTTCAAATTGTGGGAGGAAAATACTTAGCGACCAATGTTTATTATAATTAAAACTAAGCTACGGAATTTAACTCAAAATGTATAGTGTTTGTGGTAAATATCGACTTTTTACAAGATAAAGGAAGAAATTCGTGGCGTTTTTCTTAAGCATAGTGATGACAGATTTTTTTATTTTCTTCCGACCTTATGAGAATCTTACGAAACTAAATAAAGACTTTTTACCAGGTAAAGGAAAAACTTCGTGGCGTTTTTCTTCGCAGATTTTTTTATATTGTTGCTACCTAGTAAGAACCTTACTGAACCGAATTTGTACCATTTTAGTCGTTTGTCCCTTTGCCATCGTCAGAGAAATGTTGGGATTTCTGGAAGAAAGATGGAATCAAATGATTTTGTTGCAGTTTTCGATAAAAATAAATACCCACATTTTCTTCTTTAGACGAAGAAAATTTATTATAAAACATCTCACCTTTTACTTCATATCTATATACACCTCTTTACAGAGATGTTAAAAAAAATATGTGTACTTAAGAGTTACATGTTATAAAGATTTAGTCCATCTCAGAACGGACCTCTTGCGGAAGTAACTTGATTTTATTAAAAGAGTTCTACAGAGAACGAAACAAATGGTAGAACATTCCACGGGCTATACGGTGGCCGTAACAAAACTTCTTAGGCAACTTTTCGAAGTTTTTCTCAAATCGCTAAAGGTTCGTAGAATTCCCCATTGTCGCTATAGAAGACAAGGCTTTTCCTATTGATCAGTTCTAGACGTTTTACGTTTTATTAAGCGCTTTGATCGCATTAATCGTAGACAGTAGAGAATGAATGAGAATTAAACGTTTGCCACGATGCACGATTCCTTATCACCTTATTCCTTATTTCACCAAAAGCAAACTATATTGTCTTACGGGGGTTGGACTTTTTTTGCAGTTCCATTCTTTTTATATAGATATTAAAAATTGACTATCAATTGGCCAAGAGTGTCGAGCATTACTGCTTTCCCTAAGTATTTGTTGGGTAGGGGAGATGGGGGAATTTAAAAATACTTTTATGTGTTAAAGAATTTTTCTGAAAAAGACAAAGCATACGTATGTGTTAAGTTATTAAATATATGGCAAAACCAATTGAAGAATTTCAATAAAAACAAAAATCAATACAACAAAATTCAGTGCTCAGACAAGGCCAAATATTTATTTGATTTTACTATCTACTATATATCTTATCTATACATTTATTCATTTATAAGAGGGATTGTTATTTCGAGTTTACTAAAAAAATGTCGAGTCTAAGTTGCTTTTATAAGCCGACCTTTTTTTATATTTTTTTTGTTTAATAAATTTACACCTATATATACCTATATATGCCTATAAATATCTATATATATATCTATGTATACCTATATATTTTATATACCTTACATATGTGCAACCTTTCAAGGACTATACTCTTCACAAGTGAATGGGAACCAAGAATCAACAAAAAAAAAAACAAATATATTTTAATATTTTATTTCATACAGTACATGAATGAACACGGGAATAACAATCAAATTGAAATCTTAAGCCGATTACTAAGAGATATTTTTATATATAAAAATTTTTCAAGAATGTTATGTTTCAAGAAATGCATTAAGAAAATAGAATTCATGAAGAATTCATTTGAAAATAAATGGTAATAAAATTTATACGCCAGTGCATAGAACTTATTATCTGATTGTTTTTTAAAGTTTATATAGTTTTAACAAGTTAAAATAGAATTAAAGTTGTCCGACATGATGACACCTGTTCCCATTTGAAACAACTTTTGAAGTAAAGTTTAGTCTACAGAGCAAATCGTTAAAAATTCTTTTTTTTTTTTTAAAATAACTTGTATTTTAACTTCTAATTTTTATTGAGAAACTTTACAGCGCTACAAGGAAAGCTAAGTTTACTTACTTTAAGAAGAATTTTTTTTTTTTTTTTTTTTCAAAGGAAATCTTAATATTTTCATGACAATAATATAGGAAAATAAAAATCAGAAGAAATAAGAATAAAGAAAATATGTAAGTTTGCTTCGCAGCAAGTGAAAAGTTAACAACTGTTTTATTAACTACAAGTTTCGTGATTTATGAATCGAGATAATTTTTATATCAATATTTTAAGCGACTTTTAAATTTAGAAATTATGTCTACTATTAGTTTTACTTAAGTGAAAATTTCTGAATTTTAAGTGTATCAGATGAATGATTAAAATTTATTCATGAGGGAGACTTTCCACAAATTCCGTAGTCTACGTACATTCGATTTTCGATTTTTTTTTTCGTATTATATTAGTACACTTATCCCTAACATATGTTGACATTTTTAGCCATTTTGCATTTTTGGTTTGTTTTTCACAGATAAAAGCACTAGACGTGTTTTGGTTTGCATGGCTTGTATACACCATGACTTTGAACTTTTTCGTTTTAATTTTCATAATTTGATAAATCCAACAGTATTTAGAAAAATAGAGAGGCTAGATAATATTAAAGTCTTCTTATTTTCATTTCCGTTGAAAATATACAAAAAATCGTTACTTCATCATTTAAGAAACGTTCAAACCATCCACGATTAAATCATAATTTGAGTGAAATCAGCTTGAAATTCTCCAGCTGACACTACTGTTTTTGTCCTATCTGCTTTAGCAGCATTGCAAATTACCATGTTTTTGTTTTTGTTAAACGTAAATGTAAACTAAATTAAATTAAAATTAATAATAATAATAACTAAATTAAAATTAAAAATAATAAAAAGAAAATGTTCAATGCAATATAAATTTCTGTGAAAATACTTGACGAAATCACTGAAATCATATCATCAGTGTAGACTAACTATACGATTAATTAATTTTAGATTAGTATATATTTTGAACTTTTCACGCGAACTAATATTACGTGAATATCACTAACAATATCATGAAATTAGCATACAGCTCTTCTTACGCAGTCAGTGTAAAAGAATTCTAAATCAACTCAATTCTGTAGAAAATATAACTGACAGCTTTATTACTAGTACTTAATTTGGCAGCACTGCAAATTGTTATGTTTATGTGAATGTTAAATATCAACTAAATAAATTAAAATTAATAATTTAATGCTTTTGAATGCCATATAAACATTTGTGTTTTCAAGTGAAATTACTTGACGAAATCACTGAAATCACTCTTAGTGTAGAGTCAATATAAGATTACTTAAAAAAAAAAAAAATGTACATATTTTGTGCTTTTCATTCGAACTAGCCATTAACTAACATTTCTAGACATCTCACTAACAATATTATGAAATTAGCATACACTTCTTCTTATGTAGTTTCGTATAAAAGAATACTAAATCAACTCAATTCTGTAGAAAATATGACTGACAGCTTTATTACAAGAACAAGAAGAATGAAATAAAAAGAGAAAAGAAAAACGAAAGAAGCTGTATCACTATGCTCTGGCATAATAATAATGGTCTAATGGCAAAAGAATGCATTCAGACTTTATAGAAAAAAACGGAAAAAAAGAATAAATAAATGGAAACAAAAGCTAAAATCTCTGTGGTCAGGTCAAAAACAGGTGATAAAGTTTCTTCTCCTTTTATTTGGTCTATTTCTTTTTTTCTTTTTTTAGTTTTCTCTTTTTTGTCCATCTGTTAAACTTTATTTCAAAACACATGACAAGAATGCAAATCAGTTTTAATTTAAAAGGAAATTTTCTAAGAATCGAGAAACACTTCTGGCATAAAGTATAACACATAACTTAGGTACGAAACATTGGATGAATTTAATGTCATTCAGAAAAGAAAAAAATTACATAAATATTTTTAAACTTTATTTTTTTAAGAATTTTATAACAAAGATTTGCGAAAAGAAAAATACATTAAGAAAATTTTTTAAATTTATTAGTAGAAAGAAGAAGAAGTAGAAAAAGTTTTATTAGAAAGAAAAATATTAACACCAATTACTTAGTTGCTATAGTATGCCATATTACAATACCAAAGTATCTATTATATATGAAATTTAAATGATTTGAAGATAAATTCAAATTTAATTAGCAAAGACATTTACCAATTACCTTAACAGAGCTCTGTAAAAGGCTTAATATACATTTTAACATAGTAATTAGAGTCAAGTTATGATTGGATTTGAAAGCCTAGTGCGTCCAAATTAAGCTACCTAGAGGACTTTTCTGAACGCCATGCCTATCTATATGAAATAACTTATGAAATTATATAAAAAATTAATTTGTTTCTTTGGTGAATTGCTTTTAATAAATGCTCGAAAATTGATATGTTAACGGCAGTTTGATCATCGCAAAAATAATCAAATTTGAGACTAAAAATTCCAAATCATGTGATTTTATACGAAAATACGTTTCAAACAAGGTAATTAAATTCAAATTTTGTTGTTCAGAATTATTTTTAACAAATTTTTTTTTGAAATTTGTTAGCTTAGCATGACCCGACTGCGGAAAAATATTTAAATTTAAGACACTAGAGCGCGACCAAATTAGAAAGTGTCGCTTATATTTATATATATACCATGGAAATTTATATAGGTTTCAGATCTATGTTAATGCTTTTACAGAGCTCTGTTAATGTTAATGGTACACGTCTTTGCTAGTTAAATTCGAATTTATCTTCACACCCTACTCCATGGGTATATCTTCGCTGCATCACGTGAAAATTTTAAAAATATTGAAAGTACAGTTTGTAAAATCTGTTAAAGTGAACCAATTATGGTTCGCAAGACAATATAATTGCGAACCTGCAGTTGAAATTTGAAGTCAACCGGTGAGGGCGTTTGTTATTCAACTAAGCGTTTCAGGTCCAAATGTTAAGCAGTTAGAGAAACAAACCGAGAAAAAGACAGTATATTGCACTAATATTTCCTTACCTTACGTTACTGAAAAGCGCCTTTATGAGTATTACGGAATTGTTATAAAAATCGTAATTATTAACGGGTAGACCTAGTATAGTGAAAGAGGGAAAAGAAAATAAAAATGAATATATTTAAACGTTTATAACGGAAACATATTTTTGCTGCGAGTATGTATTTCATATATTTTTTCTTTTTAATTTTTCTTTTTTTTTTTAAACGAATATTTGATATACGTTTTTCCAAAGTCATGCGATATGTTGTTATTGTTGTAAGTCGTTGCTGTTAATCGAAATAATGTCACTGTCGGAATATTGCCAAAACTATTTAGTTTTTTTTTACCTGAATGCTTTATGAAAGTTATTCTGTAAACGAGTTTTTCCATTATTTTGAGCAGAAGTAAAAAGAAAATATTGCTTAGTTATAGCGAACGATGCACACATAAGTTGCAAAAAATATATATAATAAAAAAAAATTCTAAAATATATTATTAAAAGTTGCAGAATTGTATTTGAGAAATTATCTAACATCAAATGTGGGCGAAAAGGTGAACATAAATCAAAATAATCTCAAAATGATTGGTTGGTTTTGCCAATTAGGTGAACTCAAAAGCCTCTGTGCTAAAATACAGCTTGTCTGCCAAATTCATACTAAAGCAACAAACATTGAATCAATATCTATTGGATAACCAAGCAACAATTTCCTGATTAGTGTTTCTTGATCTCAAATTTCAAACTAAACCGCAAGCAATAGTTCAATGTTTTGTTATTTATGAAATCATGAAATTCTTTCTTCCTAAACTAACTTCAAAGACTGTAAATGCATAAGCTTCCTCCATGCCTGCTTACTAATATGGAATTTTGTTCAATTTTTTTTTTTTTTTTTTGTATTCATTAAAAGCGTAATTTCTTCAGTCCCCTTTTGGGGACTGTATGATGCCTTGCTTGCAGCTTTATAAAACCACAAAAAGGTATCATTTAATTCCTAGAATTAACATCAAAACCTAAGGCTACAATCTCTTAAAATTGCTTACAGTCGATAAATTCGTCTCGTTACCCTCGCCAAAAACATGTTCAACTGTATATAAGAGATGGCTCAATAAAAGCGCTGATTGGTTTGAACTCCTGAGCAAACTGAATTCTGTACGGATGAAAGTGAAGGTGTTTCGTCAAAATTCGTTGCGTAGTGCTTCGTGAAATTTGAAGTTGTTGAGAACGATGCCGAATTGATGTTTTCGGATTTTCGACAACGCTTTCGTTTACAGCAGCAATGTTTTCGAGAGATTGAACGATACGTCGACGCAAAGGAGCCTTACTGACTATAATCGACTCAGTTTCTTCAAATCTTCAAATGACCACTTTTTGAATTATTAACATATTACATGCTTATGCTTAACCGAACATTCTGCGAAGTTTTCAAGCTCTTTCTCACCGTAACTTTCCCTGTTTTTGTGATGGGTTTTCACAATTAAACCTCGTTCTTTTTTTTGTGTGGAACGTCATTTTTTAGAATCGGAACAATCATAGGTGACAGCTGACAAATTTCAGAGTTGCCACTTACATGAAAAAAAAATGCACAGAATTTAAATAATGAACCTTTATTTAAATACCATTTACGTTGCTAGTGTTTAACTTATAAGCAGTTAAGTAGTATAAATTATTTTAAAAACATGATTACTAAACTCCCGTTTCAAAGCAAATCAATTTTATTTGATATGTAACTTTTTCATAGTAACTTTCTACGTTAAAATACAACTTTGTTAGATGTGTGTGGCGGTGATATATAGTCAATACTAATGCAAATTGCAAAGTGACATCAGTTTTCGTAACAATTTTGGTGTTACTTTCCAATTTGCATTAGCACCAAGCATAAAAAATTAAGAAAAATTACCGCTACTATCTTTTACAGAGTTGTATTCTAACGTAGAAAATGACTATAAAAAATTTGCATGATGACCACCCAAGGATCATCCATTTCGTGATCTGGATTTAGCAACCTTATTTAACTAACATATGTCAAACCGAACTATCATTCAGGTCATTATATGTTTAGTGTAATGTTTGCCATTTTAAAATATGGATCATTTAGTAACAGTTAAACGTTTATAATATGGATCGTTTAATAACAGTTAAACGTGCTGCTTTTGTAGTAAATACATTTCGCGTATTACGAGTAGATTATGGCCGACGTAATCGTTTATCTGAGAGTACTGTGGGCAAAACCATGAAAAAGTTTGAAGGAACTGAACTTGTATAACAGATTTCTTAAGACCCACACGTCATTGAAACGCACACTTGACCGAAAATATTGGTGCTGTTAGTGAAAGTGTTGAAAAAGATTCAAATTTATCCAGTATATGACGGGCATAGCATTCTGATCGCTACCTCCACTTTATTATCAATTTTTCTTTTTTTTACGACGAAAATGAATTCGACAAGACTGTACCATAAACCGCACAACACGCTTCGTTTTGACGATGCTGTGTGATAAATTTCACGAACTTGTAATTTCATGCTTTGGTGACGCCAAATAATCGTTATGATCGTACGATTTCCTGCGTCTGGCCTTTTTTAGCGGGTTACACAAAGAATCATCAGTAATTATGTGAATAACGCTCAAAGTCATACTTAACCATAGCTGACTTGCTAAAGGCACTTCTTAGTATAAAACCCTATTGCGGTTTAGTCGGAAAAAAATACCGGCAAAGAGATATATGTTCTAAGCTACTCCGTGCCTTCAAGAATATGCTGTGAATTTATGGTTCTATATATGAAAAAAAAAATATACATAAATAAATAAATAAAATCCTCAAAGTCTAGAGCAACATCCGTGAAATTATATCCGAGCTATTGTCTAGACAAATCATTGAAAATTATCTCAAAAGCATCTAGTCCTATAAGATGCCTCGTGAAGGACATTTGAATGATGTTGTATTCCACATATAATGGCAAAATGCAAACAATATATTGAAAAAAAAAAAATGTTATTTTAATCTCAATCAAAAATACGTTTTGTTTATTTACTTACTACAAAACTACATCCTTGATAATCCTTTATTAGGCATATAAGGGAACTCCAGGGATCTTCAAATTACTTTCAAACTTACTTCATATTAAGGGTATAAATGGGTTTCGAGAAAGAAATTGTAAATCACATTAAAAATTTATTTATCCTCCTATTAATAATAGAACAACAGCAGGAAGTGATTGATTGATTGATTGATTGATTGATTGAATGAAAATTCAACAATAATTCAAGAATTATTGTTTGGAAAATTGATTGAGAAATCATAGCAACGAGATAAGCATAATAATAATGACAGAAGAAATATCTTACATTTCAAAATTTACAACTTCTAGATAGGTATGCTTTACTATCTTTAGAATGATGCAAATTGTGCTTATTTGATAACCGGAGTCGATTTCGTTATTAATCAATTTTAGAAGAAGAAAAAAACCAAACAGATAACGTGTTCTCGTTTCACTTTGCAAGGTAAACAAGAGCAAACCAACTATTGAAAGATAAATCATTGGATTTCATTTGTTTTTTTTTTCTTTTTTTTTTTTTTTCTATCTTTCTCTATAAATTTTATGATTTAAACCAAAAAGTGTTGTTTATATATTAAATGTCTTGTAAACAGGATTTAAAAAATGTTTTTTTTTTCTTTTCCTTCATTTTTATTTATTTTTTATAAACTAAAAGACTTAGTTTTTTTTTTTTTATTTCATTTCATTTTTTGCATAAGCCTTTTACAAGAAACCTTTAGCATTTTCTTCATAAATTTTTATGAGAAAAAAAAAAAAAAAAAAAACCTCTTAAAAAGCAAATTTTTAACACAATTCTTAATTACTTCTATCCCTGACATACAATTACACGCACACCCATAGAACAATCGTAAGAAATGTTTCCTCTTGACAATATATATATAATAGAAACGTACCGTTACCGGTACAGCCAAAGAGAGACAAGGGAGAAGAAAAAAAAAGTCTAAAACACTTGCGTTTAAATTGCCATAAAATAGGGCACAAAATTAATGTAAAAGTGTAAAGTTGAAAATGCAGTTTTTGTGTTTTTCATATTTTTACCACACAACTTTGAAAAACAAAAGTATGCAAAAAGAAGACACAACACAAAGGAGACAAACAGAAAAAAGAAAAAAACGCAGGGAACATAACTAGAGCAACGGTTATGCACACCCCAGCACAATGAACATCAACAGTTTTATTCAAGTTTATATACTACAGTAATACTATTCATACATATATAGAAACACACACACACACACGCATACACATACATACACATATATATATGTACATATATATTTATATATATATATATATATAAATGCCAGCATGGTTGTGAATGTTTGGAAATACTGCGTACGTATGCAACTTTATGTTTCCCTTGAAAGAAGAAAAAGACAAAAATGCAATACAAACTAAACAACCGCTGATAGATACAAAATAGCACGATTTAAAAGTACTACTTTATTACGCACATAACAACATAACAACGACAACGCGTGTACGTATGATTGCGTCTGCAAGTTATTGTATCATTTGTGCTTTAACTTGCCCGACTTTAGAAACGTGTACACGTACAGAGAAAGGGAAAACCAATCTTTTAACTTTGGACCATATATTGTTTGCTGAAATGCTAAATTATGATAAATTTCCTCTAAAAATGCAAATAACATTTTGTCAGCAGGTTACAGTTTGGACACCCACGGAATGCAACTTAATAAATATTAATTTTAAACAACTACACTATCGTTCTCTATTATAAACGCATAATTTGAAAATTTTGCGTATACTATGCTTGTACTCTTTATCAATAATTCGGCAACGGATGTTTGCGACTTTAATGATGTTGGCGATGTTCAATGTGTTTTAATCACTAAAAAAAAAAAAAAAAAAAAAAAAAAAAAAAAAAAAAAAAAAAAAAAAAAAAAAAAAAAAAAAAAAAAAAAAAAAAAAAAAAAAAAAAAAAAAGAAAACATGTTCTCTCATAACATTTACATGGTGTTGGTAAACGAAGTCTACCAGCCTAGCCGCCACTGAATCTATAGATATAGGTGGATAAATGAAGCCAAGCCAAATGAAGGGAAGCCGTATCTTTATCTGTGCATATCCCTACTAGGCAAAATGGTTGCGGCAGTCTCATCAGTTGTCCGTCCAAAACAGTTAACGGCTAAGAAGGGTTATCGTTTAATTATTGATAGTCGGCGGCGGTCTCTCGAAGAGTAAGTAAGACGAAAGCATTGAACTTTTTTCGTGTCACGAAAAGGAAAGGAAAGTGTGTGTAAATGAACTAGCCCAGCTTAGCCGCCAATAATTCTATAAACCTCTGGAAAGGTGGGTAAATAGTGTTCCTGGTCAGAGTTCTTACCTCTACTTGTCTCCACTAGGCAACCTTGCTGAGGCAGTCTCATCACTTCTCTTTATTTGGGAAAGTCGTCCAAAATGGTTATTGGCTAAGGAGGGCTAATGTTTAACTATTGATGATCGGCGACAGTACCTAGAAGATTGTAAGAGGAAGGTATTGAACCGCTCTCGTGTCACGAAGAGGAAATATCTCTTTACATGGTGAGTGAATGAAGTCCACTAATCTAACTGCCAGTTATTCTATAGATCTCTCTGCACAGGTGGAAACGTGGTTAAGTGGAGATCCTGCTCAAAGTCGTTGGAGTGGAAATGCTCGGAACCCTTTCCTCTGCTTTTCTCCACTAGGCAATATGGCTGTAGCAGTATCATCAGTTATCGGTACAAAACAGTTATCGGTTAAGAAGGTTTAACGTTTACCTATTGATGGTTGATGACGGTCTCTTCAAGATTGTAAGAGGAAAGCATTGCATTTCTTTCATGTCCACTTATGTGTCTTCAGTGCGAAAGAAATGTATAACGACTATAGCGATGTAGTGAGTTCTTATGGTTCATCGAAGTAGCATCGAACATAGGCTGTCGTTGGGGTAAGCTAATGACTTCCTAAACATGTTTAATTCAAGAGATACATATAGTACAGAGAGAGAACTTTTTAGGATGTATAGCATATCCAAAGGTCCAAAGGGTTGAAGGATCAGGTTTTCCAAAGGAAAATTTTACCTTACAAGAATTTCTCTCTCAATACATTGTTTGGAAAATGATCTTTTGTATGATCGTTGGGTACAGCTCCTAGGGGAATATCGCGGTGGTTGTGGGATCCTATGCAGGAAAGTCTTCTCACCAGAAAAAAATTCTAGACTATACCCAGTGTATATTTGTTCTAGTAGCTTGAAATAATGGAGCATCATTCATGTGTATTGTCGCACTACTCCAAGGACGTCAGCTATCATTCGCCAGAAAGTATTCCTGTGCTTAAGGATTAGATTTGCAAAACATAGATACCCACGTTAAACCGAACCCCAGAAAAGTAATATTTACATACACAGTAAAACAACGACAATAACTTATTTCTCTCTAGAAATTTTTGTGACCATTATAAACCATCAGTTTGACGACGAGAGTAGAGGAATATAACGAAAATTATTTCTAAATTCCATAGACTTCTTGATTCTTCAAGTTTATAATTGTAGTGACAATCTACCAAAATATTTTTATCCAAAATTCAGCGAAATCTTAAATAATTTGTCGTAAACCTTAAGTGTACTCTTTTGTCCTAAAATGGCTACAGTAACTATCAAGTTGATAAAGTATATGTTATCACTTTTTTCTCATTAGTCCTTCAAAACTATTTAACAGTCTGAACATAACTTGGTTACAGAATATGAAAATAGTTTACGCATCTTCTTCAATTATTCAAATATGCAGATCAAATAACGCGAAATTTTAATAAAAACTTATTTTCATTGATTGCACTGCTTTATTACTATTTTGCAGATTATTGAGATTGAATGTGAACAGAATTACATTTAATGCTGATATAATGGAATATATCTGCAAAAAACAGATTATACTTGTAAGAACATCTTTTGCACATAATTTACAATAGCTTCGAATAAACTAATCAACAAAGGATTGCCGAGATGATTTCAAGCGAAAATTTAAATCGCATAAGCAAAGAAGCGAAATGAAATAAAAAAGATCAAAAGAATATCTAATTCTTTATTTTCTAAATCAAGTCCAATAAAGAAAGGAAAGTTTTAGACAATCAAAGAAAAAAGTTTGAAAGCAAACTAAATATATAGACTGAAGACTGATAATGAAAATACACAGGTAATATATATATATACAGTGATCAGAACACGGTAAGTTGAAATATTCTTCGATTTACATTGCATAGCCTATTGGGAATTCATTCAGTAAGGCTAAACTCCTAACAAGAAATATTACTTACGCGAAACTAGTCATTCATGCTTTTAAGAGTTTCAACGTAAATCATACAGCAACCATTCTAACGGCCAGTTCAGCTTGGCTTCGGTCATATGAAAGTGAACAAGTGTTTCTCAATACATACTGCCGGCATTTGAATAAGAATTAATAAAGAAAGATAAACGAAAATTTTCTCTCGCATAAGCTTGCGCTCTTTCAATGGAAAACTCTTATACACGATTCCTGTTTTCCACTTTACTGTTTCTGCGTTGTAACGAAATCTGCCTTTAAGGATTTGAATAATTTTTCGTTCGTCCGAATACGCTTAAAACTGGAACTAGAATTTCCGGATTCAAAATAATTGCTTTAATTTGCTTAGTGCTCTAAAAAACTGTAAAGAGTGGTACTTAAATATTTCGATTGTTGCTTTATTATTTGTCTAAAATCCAGATCAAAAATGTTTTTTATTCGTTTGAGAAAAGTTCACCCAATCTCTCCCTACACACGAAAAAAAAGAATTCATGTCAAACCATTTAACAGGTGGGCTGAAAGTTCGTAGGCTGACATATAGATGGCGCTACTAGTATCAAATCTATATGATTTTTAGTTAGCCCTAACCTTCAAAAGACACGTGTATAAATTTGACAACTGTTGCATTAATAATATGTAAGTTATAGCTTTTGGCGCGAAATTTCTCTCGCGCGAGCATCTTTTTGAGGTCTAAGAAAAGGAAAAAGTCGTTGGGGGCCAGATCCGGAGAATACGGTGGATGCGGAAGTAATTCGAAGACCAATTCATGCAATTTTGCTATGGTTTTCATTAATTCGTGACACGATGCATTGTCTTGATGAAACAGCACTTTCTTCTTAATCGAAATTCATTTTAAATTCATTGAAAACCTCGTTAAATACATAATAAAGAGTATGTGACGTACTTTTGTCATTAATTTTTCTAAAGATCTTCCATTTTTTGATAGCTGTTTTGTTAATTTTAGTTTTAATTCAAATTTATAAAAAAAAAATAATGCATAAAAAAAAACTCGAAAAATGCGACCGCATAAATCCGTCGAGGCTCTACGAAATCAGGGCTTTTAAAGTTATTGTAGGATCCATTAAAAGAACATCATCCATATAATGGGTTCTATATATCCCCTAGTTGCTTCGATGAACCTAACTTTCCGTCTTTTTCACTGCCACAGAAAATTCAGAGAAGTCTATTGCAAGATATTTCTTTTCCTCTATGGTCGAATTATTTTCGAAAAGTTATAATATTACAACCGGAGAAGGTTACGATATAAAGCACAGTTGTCTCCAATATTTTCTTCTCAAAAGATTTTCCAAAGAGTTGAAATAAAATTTTTCCTTCTATATAAAATTAAGTTAATTTCGACAGATGGATATAGAAAAGAAATGTTTAAATCCATCTCATTACTTACAATGATGGGTTATAGGACCTGCGATGCAGATTTCCTTACCATACAAGCATTTGGCATATTTAATAAATCCCTTATAGTGTAGATTTTTGGCTACATCAAAAAAGCTATTACATATCTAACCAATTAAAAAAAGCTTCCTTACGGAATATAATTCATTACCTAAAGTGTTTACCTAGAAATTGGAGTTATTGTTTCTTAATTGAACATATTGCTATGCTATGGCTAATGCATGTCTTCACATGCAGAATCTATGCATTCAATTTTGATTATTATTTGTTTGAAATCAATCACTGCTGCAAACTAAAAATTGTTAACAGAATCGTATTTGTTTTTCTTCTTGGAAAATTTTAATAAACGATTCATGCTCATTTCAAGCGAATAGTATTCATATTAAGTTTCAGCATTTTATTTCAAAACTTCAAACTTTCATAATTTCAATTAGATGTGAACGAATATATAGATGAAGCTAATTCTACATAAACTTCAAAATAAAAGATTTTTCTAAAAGTTTTCTGAACAAAAACTGCAAACACTTAAAGTGTTATTAGCAGTTTCACAATTTTTGGCATTAATACTGGATATGTGGTCCATTAAAATTTGTAAAAAAAAAAAAAAAAAATTAAAGTTATAATTTTCAAGTGGTTTAAAAGTCCGTTATAATCACACAAAGTAATTTTTAGATGCCAGACATCACTTCGCCTAATATAATTCTTCATCTATTATAGTTCTTAAATATCAAAAATTATATCTTATTAAAGTATTAAGACTTAGTTTTAATACTAGTAAAATACGAAATAAATTTCTCTATTCTCTAAATACTAAATAAATACTTCTATTTCTTTTTTCGTGCAAGGGGCAACTCTTAGATTTGACAGCTGTTAACTTCGAAAGATTAAAATTGGAAGTTTACACAAAACAAGAACATGTTATAACTATGAGAATTTATTACAAAAATGGGGAAAATTACGGTGAGACCTCTTGGAAATTTCGCGGAATTTTCGATCGAGAAAATACATCTAATGTGTCAACAATTCGAGCAAAAAAAAAATTGAAAAACTGGATCTACTATGCTATGACAGTGAATCGAGGTCTGTCTCTTGAAAACATTGCTGCTATAAACGCGGACGTTGCCGAACACATCTATGCGACATCGTTCTGGACAAATTCAAATTTCACGAGGCACTAAACAGCGACGAAAGGCCTCTAACTTCACTCGTATAAAATTTAACCAGCTCACAAACTCCCCAGGACAGCACCGCCTGCCACGCCGCGCTTAAAACAATCGCTTTATTGCAGCAAAGATTTACAGACAAAATCATCTTACGAAATTCTGATTGCAACTGGTCACCAAAAATATGCGATTTAATAACGTGCGATTTTTAAAATCTCAAATTTGTGCAAATCGCCGAGATCCAAAGCACAATCGGCGAGACAGAGCCACTTCTACTTTAAAAAGTCATCGAAAGTGTAATGAAAACGGTAATGGCCGGTCGTCAGAGCTGCGGGGCCTATTTGCCGGATATTTTGTTTCTTACTTAATGGAAAAATGTCTACTTTGCAATGCAATAAAAATATCATGAACCTTGTTTTTATTTTTAAATGAATGCGCTCTTATTAAAATACCCTTTAGCAGATTGACTAACGGCCACAAAGTTTAACTCCTTAAGCGAAACTAGCGGCAAACAGTCTAACAATTTTCCCAAGAATATGATGAGCATTATTTTGCAGAGGAAGATGCGCTTCACAGTGTAAGCGGAGAAATCACTTTTTCTCTTCAGTCCCTTCTAAAGATTCTTAGCGGAAACACTTCTTTTAGTTAATTTTAAACAAAAATGTATTAAAAATGGAAAATTTTCAAAATACAATTTGTTCAAAGAGGGATTTCAAGTTTCGTAGGCTACTAGTCTTGGATTTTAGATTTTTTTTATTTTTTGTTATATTGGTATACATTTCGTTAACATATTTTGAAGTTAATTTATTTTTAATTTATATAAAGATTAGATGTATTTTGGTGTATTTGGCGAAAGAAATGATTCAATCTATATTTAGTTTTATTCGAAAATGTGCTCCAAGTCACTTGAAACGTTGGTCGTGGCTTTTGGGAAATCCGCTTTAAACAAAAAAAAATATTTATAAACGCTACAAGCTCTTTACAGAAGCCCGTAAAGATATGAATGAGGATGTCGGCTTTGAACGCCTTAGCACTTTAACAATCGATGCAAATGTTAAAGTAAATGTTACGAAGAATCGTTGATTCATTATTAGAGAAGTTGCTGAGGATATCGGCATACTGTTGTTTGTATGTACGTTTGTGGGCATGAAACGATACGATGATAATGCGTCAACTTACACGTCGTTGTTTGTTCATTATTTTTTGACCGGCAACAAGAGCAGCGACTCTTTTCTGTTTCCAAAATTTGAAAAGACCCATGAAAGGACGGAATTTTTTGCAGCGATCAAGAAACATAAGAACTATAATCATACCTCAAACACCGCATTCACCGGACTTGGCACCTTGTGACTATTTCCTATTTCCGAAATTGAAAAAACCCATGAAAGAATGAAGTTTTGCAGTGATCAAGAAGACAAAGGCTGCATCGCCGCAAGAGAGCTCAAGACCATAAAAAAAAGCTTTTATCAGAAGAGCTTTTAGGATTGGAAAAGCCCTGTCACAAGTATATCATATCTAAGGGGAATTATTTTGAAGGAGTCAAAAGGAATATTGATAAATAAATACATATTTTGCAAGAACAATAATAAGTCACTTGTTTTAGTAAAGATATCTTGATATACCGTTCCTTCAAAATCTGGTTTTCTTTTAAGATATGTCATAAAAATCCTATCCAATCGATTCTCAATAAAGTTGATCTTTTTACCGAAGTCTGCTTGTTTATTAAAGGACATCAGTAAGGCAAAAGGATTGACGGAACGACATGAACTGCTTCATAATTCTAAATCGATTGATATGCTAAAAGTTCTACGTAAAATTGGCAAAGGCTGTTTATACCTTTACCAAAATTAGCCTAAGGTATAAAAGTTTATCTCTTATCCATTTTTCAAAGGAAAATGCAAAGCAAAAGTTACAAATTTACTATCAATTCTATTGAACCTCGCCTTGTAGTAGCAATTTAAAACCATAAATGTATTTTTAAAAAACTAAGTGCTGTCAATTGCAATTGTTGTATATATATATACGTACATACATATACGTACAAACATATGTATGTACATTTATAACAATTCATATATTCACGTATTGAGTAGTAGTGTGAAATAAACAGAAAAACACTTCACCCTGATTTAATAATAAAAGTTAATAAGGCAACAATAATATAAAACAACAACAAAAACGTATTAAAACAAAAAACTTCCTATTTTTTTTATTTTTTTTTATTTTATTATCACTGAAGTGTTGAAACATGAAATTTTCATTGTCCTTCCGACCACAAACTTTTAATGCACTCATCATAAATAAACTACTTTGCCACATTTAAAGCCCATAAAAATGTTCTATAACCTAGAATTTGTTGAATATACGCATAAGCGCATACGCACATACTTACATGTGCATAAACTAGAATGTACTCGTGCACATTCATGCTCATGTACTTGTGTCGGTACATGTAAGCTTATATGTATTATATAAAAGTTTAATTAAACACGTAACATATTTACATAGCACTCATACGCCACGTGGGACAGTTAGTATATTGTAAACCACATACGTTCTCATCTAGAGAAATGAAAGCAAAAAAATGCAAAAAAACAAAAAAAAAAAAAACAAAAAAAAAACATAAAAAACAAATGAAACAATAATATCAAGAGCCCCGATAGTGAAATGTTAACAAAAAAAAAATATTTATATATTCGCAAACATTAGAAATTGCATACAAGCCTACATGTGCAAGTACTTTACTTTGTAATCATAATTATGCTTTGTTATTCTTATATGAATCTTTTCTTTGAATCGCTACTATATAAGTCTTGCAAAGAGTAGTAGTAAGTAAAACTTTTTTTTCTATTATCAAAATAGAAAGCAAAATAAAAAAAAAACTACTCTTGTGCCTTAGAGCGATCTTAGAGAACCATATTCATGAGCTTAATGATTACACAGTATCAAAGCTATATCTAGTGTTAATTCATATAAAGCATCGTACAACAATAACAAAAATATACATAAACAAATTTTTAATTTATTATTTTATATATAGATATGTCAAGCGTTTGAAGGCAGTAAGTTTCGTTTACGGTATCAATAAAATTATCTCAGGTGCGATATAGAATAAAAATATAAAATGCTGGCATAAGAACATAAATCTAAGAAGTCAGAGAAATTTAAGCTACGGCTTGTTTAGATTGCCTTGTGCGAAGAACACAAACATCGACAAAATGAAATGTTCTAAGATCTTTCATAAAATTCAGGGTAATAATGTTTTTTAAACACGACAGCTTTTGTTGTTGTCCATCAGAAACGAAATCCAGGTGCTCAAGCAAGCAACCTAGGAAGCTAACAAAGGTTTCTTCAAACATTGATTACAAAACGACAATGACTACAAAACCAAGAAATTCGCAGAAGAAACTGACAGCTATAGAACGATCGTTTATCCAAATCAATCTACGAAAAATTGAGTCAATCATTAGCTTAGTTGTATTGCAATACATTTTTTAAGGCAACAATTTCACGGACTTTTTTAACTTGATCCATGTCCACTTATCTTTTGCGTTTTTTCTATTTTTGTGATAAGTGCGTCTTTCACGAGAAGAGTGAAGACCCAGCTTGTCAAGTCCTCTGCGGTATATTCTATGATCAATACTTCAAGGTTATGTTGTTACTAAATGATCAAACGTTTTATATCTGACTAATTTCAACGAAAACTTCTAGTGAGACCATCTTTTCTTAAACGATGGCAATTTATTTGTGGTCCTAATATATCAAATTATACCACACCAAATTGCATTGTTATCGAAACAAAAAGTGTGCGGAAAATTTCAGTTATGATTGGCCATATAGAGGTACACGAAATATCGATTGGGAGTTTCCCTGCTGATAGGGACGCATGGCCTGTTAATTGGAACAAACAAGAAAAGTATATCGTTAAGTCTTCTCTAAGAAATCGCATTTAGCATAAAAGAATGTGTTGCTTCATCCAGGCAATACAGTCGTCCACGTACCCGTTCGCGATCACGATGATGAAAAACGACTAAAATATCAAATGGCTTTCTCACGCATCTGTCAGATTCCATTCACTCCAGTTATTTTCCCATCCAACTCCCATCCCATCCGATTTATTTTAATATTCAAAACTGGAAAAATTCGTTTGGCATTACGAGTTTTGCCAACAATGAAGAGATAAAGTCTTCAGTTAGTGACTATTTCGCTAATGATTATTATAGACACGTTATTAAAGCTATAGAACATCGCTAGAAAAGCTATAACGAATTAAAAAATTATTGAGAAATAAATGTATTTTTGTGTGTAAGTGTCTTTTCGGATTGGAAATAACTAGTATCGAAAGATATGTCTGAATGCTGTACAGGTAAAGAATACCTAATTTGCTAAAGGTGGGCTGCATTGCATGAAGAAGATTATAAACGATGTTATTATTCCTGTAACGTCACGATGTCCCACTTAGAATGCAAGCACAAAAAAAACAGATTGTCTCTTATAATATAACATTCATCAAGTCTCCATTTTTTCCCTTAAAAAATGTAGATAAAAAAATTATACTTTAGTGTATTTACGTTGATAGTTAAAAACTCCTCTATATTAATGGGTCTTTCAGTTTCTATGCCCACCAACCTAGGGCTAACCCTAGGTTAACCTAGGTTATATAAATTTTGTCAATTTATTTGCGACACTCGGCAGGATGCTTTATCATCAGCACCAAATTTAAAATCTATTTAAGTATGTCCGTCTGTCCGTCTGTCTTTGTAGTGTCTTTTGTAAACGTTCTTCTGGTCCCAAAAATGAGGAACATCAGCTTAAAATTTGGCAAAAAGCATGAAAAATTTTTGTACGCAGGTCGATATTAAGTAAGGCCCAAATTATTCGAACGACACGCTTATAGTGTAACATAAATAACACGTCTTCTGTATACATTTTGTTTTTCTTATTCGTAAAATACTAACAAAGAAAAAAGCAAAAAATTCCATGAAAAAAATTGCATCCTATAAAAATGGCCACACCCTCTTAATATTGTAGAGCATCTAAGTTTATTTTTTTCGAGTTTTCTTTTTTTTTTTAAGATGAAAGGTGCGCGCGCGTTTTACTTACAGCCGAGTATAATTTTCTTATTTAATTTATATGGATCGTATACTGGTTAGTATATAAAAAAAAAGTTTCCTAAGTAACGCATACTTTAGGGAGTAGAAATAACGAAATTTTATTTAAAAAAATTTCGCTGGCAAAAAAAATCTTCACGTCTTCTGAAGGGTGCGAAGGGTTAGATTTAAATATAAATAGCAAAGTCACAAAACAAAACTGTTAACAGAGGCCTGTTAAGTGACTAACAGACTCCTGTATATATATCCTTGGAGATATAGGGTAAAATAAGAGCAATATTTGGGAGGCCACTGTGGCCAAACCAAGTACTGCTGTTCGAAAGGGTATTAATCAAGGATTCACGCAAAACAAGTTTCGTTTTTTCCCAGCACTTGATTTGGCCACAATTGACAATTAAACTTCCGCTTTTTGAATGTCATATTTGACATAGCAGAAAAACTTTTTTATATCAAATTTTACCTAATTAACAAAAATTGATGTTTCGTTTATCATATTCCTTCAAAAAAGTTCCAAAGTAGTGCTATTTTAACTATATTTAATATAAACACTTCCTATACTTTAGTTAAAAGGATTCTGTTAGTCGCATTAACATACCTTTGTTCTCAGTTTTGGTTTATGACTTTGCTATTTATGATTAAATATAACTTCACACCTTTGTTCTTCTGAAGGTAACTGATGCTTAATAAATGAATAAAAATTTTTAATTAAAATTTTTCACCACTTGATAGTCATGTCTCCCTTTAAAACTTCTACGAACTATTACGGGAAATATGATTAGTAGTTAAGCTATAATTTAGTTCTTAAAAAAACCGTGATATAGAAAAACAGTCCCCATAGCAAACCGATGCTATTGCTATATAATACAACGGTAAATAAATCTTGAGGTTATATGAGAGAAAAAAAAAAATTATTCTTTTGCAAAATTTAACTTTATTCATCAAAAGATCATTCTTGAAACGATCAATTTTTGTTCTCTAAGATTTTAATGCGAATTTGTCAAGATGATGCACTTACTATTCAAGATTCCAAGTGACCTTATGATTTTTTCCAAATCTGGACTGTTACTGGAGCAGTCTTATGAGATTTTCAAACAAATAATAATAGTAGTGTTCCGGATTAGAATTAGAGTATAAGGTGTTTGAGAGAAGCAATTAAATTTTAATTTAAAAAATTATCCCAGAATTCCAAAGCATTAATATTTTTGTTTCACTTTTGTTCCAATTACAAAACAACTTTCTCGTACCAACATTTTTATATCACATAACGAGTACATTGCCTTTTTGATATTTTAAATACGTGAGGTATTTCCAGGAATTTTACTATCGATGCTTTTTGAGGTTTTCTAATGCAATTCACCTCTTCTGGAGGTGCATTCAGTGACATTTGTGTGTGCAAGATTTTTTTTAAAATCAGAAAATCAACAATAAACTATTGTTATCAAGTGACGCTGAATTTAAGGGGAATATATTTCCATCAAAAATCAATATTTAATTAAAGCGAGAAAGTTAGATTTTTCCATTGTTACGAAAATAGGAAAAGTAACGTCACAAAAACCATTATAACTCGCAAACAAATAATCGAAATGACATGAAATTGTAACGAGTATCTTTCAACTATGACTTGTTGATGATTTGTTCCAAAAATATTATGAATTTTTTACTAGAGAGATAACATTTATGTACATCAGTCCGACAAACATTTGTCTGATGCATGATAAACTCTATTCAGCCGTATACGTCCTTTCGCCGTTAGTCCCTTGACTGTTGATTGTAGAAATGTTCCCAGCTCTCTTCAAAAGAACAAACACTTGAAACTTGCAGTATAAGTTTTGGATGCCTATAGATAATATATGAAATTATATGTCATATACCCTAAGTGAGGTAAAGGTGTCTATGAAAGATGCGAACTAACGCGAATATGAAAGGAAGTTTTCGTTGAAGCTAAGCCTTCAACATTCTCCTATTTTTTTCGCTTCTTTTTTCCTACTTAAGCAGTTTATAGCACAGGGATCTTATTGTCTCAACATTAAACATTATATTACTTACAATAAATAAAGTCTTTCTTATCGTTTGTTTATAGGTAAAATTTTAGATCCAATATGATCGATAGTATATAGTTATCATAGTAACTAAACCAATTCAGTTTTTTTACTAAAAATTTGTTTTCAATTCATAAAATAACTATAAAAGAGAGCTCTCTACGCGCCATTTGTGGTAAAGCACAGTTACACATCATATGACGCATACAGAGCATGTCACGGTGGTAGTAATGTCATATAATCTTATTAAACCTTCACTGAGCTGAGAAATCATAAAATGATAAGTAACCTGCATATAGCACAATTGAACGGAAAGGGAATATTAACAGTAAAGCTATTGGAACGCACACAATAATATCAATATTTTTTAAATTTTTTTTTGTGTGTGCTCAAGTGTTTGTGACATTACTTACAGTAGGTGTAGATTTGTAAGGAAAAACTTTTCAATTTTTATTTTAGATTTTTTTACAGCCGTAGTATTAGAACACATTAATGATAAAATAATGGGAAATACCAGTGCACATAATGGTTAAATTCAATAATTTCGATCTTCCTCTGGCTAAAACAACAATTTTCTGTTTAGTTTTATTGAATTATTCAGTGTATATAGACGCTGAGCATAGAACGTTTAAAATTGCATTTTCGACGTTCATTACTTGTATTGTTTGATTTGAAGAAGTCTGCTGTCGAAACCTATAGAAAGCTTTTAGAAGCCTATGCTGGCGCTGCTTAATCATATCCCAATTATTGGTTTTGGTTTCCATGGTTCAAAAGTGGTGCCTTTGATGTCAATGACAAAGAACAGCGTGGAGAACCAAAAAATTCGAAAACAGTGAATTTCAAGGCTTTCTAACGGGGTACACATACCTAGTATCGACGCCCAGGGCTTCCCCAAGATTTTGCTCCAGAAATCTCTTTAGTAATGTGTTAGACGTTCGTATTTGTTCGTATTTGTTTCAACGATTTACATGGGATGTGGAGAACCAAAGACTTTTTCTTTCAAGACTTTCTAACGGGGTACATACACCTAGGGTCGACGCTCAGGTCTTCTCCACAGTCTTGTCCCAGAAATGCCTTTAGTAAAGTATTGGACCTTCGCATTTGTTTTGTCGGTTTTGAATTCAACGATTTAATAAAGAACGATCTGGAAGACCAAAAAAATTCGAAGACATTGAATTTCAAGACTTGTTAGACGGAAACCCAGCTCAGACTCTCAAAGTCCTTGAGAGCTGCTTAACAGTTAATCAATCAACTGTTTCTAGACGTTTAGAAGCGTTGGGAAAGGTTCAAAAGGAAGGGAAATAGCTACCATACGGCCAGCATACGTATCGAGTTAAGACATCGCCTGTTCATTGCTTATCAAGCAAAAATAAAAGAGTTTTCTGTGATTTATATTGACTGGCAATGTGAAAAATGGATCTACTACAACAACTCTAAATGGGAAAAGTAATGATTTAATATACGAAAGTCATTCAAATCGACAACGAAACGGATTATTCATGGCCATAAAGCTTTACTGTGCAAATAGTGGAATCAAAAAGGTGTAGTGTATTACGAGTTACTAAAATCGAATGAAACTTTTACTGCAAATGTCTATCGATCTATCGGTTGAACAAATTGAAGGATGTATTATTGTTGGACAAAAGACAAGCAGTAGTGATTAACAGATGTAAAGTCATTCTCTTGAATGACAACTCACAGTCACGCGTTGCAAGAGCTGTTAAGGATACACTGTAGCAGTTCGAACGGGAAGTTCTGCCTCACACAGCATACTCACCGTACATAGCGCCTTCCAATTGCCACATGTTTGAATCACTGCAGCATGACTCGGCTAACATTTGATTCCTCAAAGTTTGAGAAGTGAGAAAATGGCTCGGATAAAAGGAACGTAAGATCTTCCGAGACGGTCTTGTCATGTTTCCAGAAAGATGGAAAAAAGTTGTAGGAAATGATGGAAAATATTTTAATTTCTATATATATTTGGTCCCAATTTGTCTTCATAACTTACTGGTACTGGTGTGAAAAAAATTGATTAAAATTAACGTAAGCCCTACTTAGAAGTTTTTTTCATAGCAATTATAGCATGAACATGATACCGAATTGAACTCTGAGCTGTGTGTAACAATTTTGGTTTACGCTAATTTCGAATTTATAGAAAGAATGTTTTATGACGATTTCCATTAAAGCTTGCGAATATATTTACAAATGTATGAATTAGTAAAATGTATTCACACTTTCTGGCACAGTGAATGTGTAATAAAAAACAAAACAAAAAAAAAAAATTATAAAAAAATGTTTGCTTTTTTTTTTTTTTACTGTTGGTTCTCTCTAATGCAATAATAGTGTAGCACTTAAACATAAAAGAATTTAAAAGCTTATGTCTATTGTTGGAAACAACTCAAAAACGACTTCAAAGGATACATAAAATTGAGTTATTATCTATCAACACATACGCATTTCAGAATAACGCATCTATTTTTCAAAAGAAATGAGAAAAGGAAACAAATATTAAACGAAGGAAACGATAACAACAACAACAACAATAACAATAAAAATGATTTTAGTTATTATGAAACCAGTTTTTTTCTTTTTTCTTTTTTTTTTTTTTTTTGTTTCATCTCTTAGCAGATGTTGGTAAACCGAATTTGTTATTCAATTTGTGTTTTCCTTTTATATTTTGTATTCATTCTTTGTGAATCTTCAAAGTTAAGAAGTTAAAGAAATCGAAGCGATTGGATAGTTAGGCAAGCCTATGGTTACAATTAATTCTCAAATGAATACAAAGCAAATTGAATGTATCTCATGTGTCCAGAAAACTCGTCGGACGAATTAAAACCAAACACATTTACGATTTTTATCATTAAATGCAAAATATTTAAGAATATTTCTTGTACGTGTGTGTGTTATGTATTAAATTCTATTTCATTCTATTTACTAGAAGAAGAACTAAACAGTTGGAAATTTTATAGGCGGAAGAGTGTTTAAGATTCTTTATAAACAAAAGAAACATTTTTTTACATTTTCATTTTTTTAGCGTTTTTTTTTCTTCCTCTTTTCAAATAAAAAAAAAAAAAAAAAGAGACGATTTCTTATAATATATGGTTTTACAAACTCACAAATTTTCATTGTCCAAGTAATTGAACAAAGCTTTTAAAATATTTGGAGGCAGCCATTCATATACACTATGGCTTTCATCTTTTATTCAACCACTCTGTCATTCATTTAAATTACGCATTGGGCTAAGGGTTGATTTTTCATTTCATATAAGATGGATATCATTTAAAATTTTATTACTTAAAAATAATAAAAATCGTTACAAGTCGTCATTTTATTTATTATACCCAACGCAAGAGACTATATCAAGTTTATTAAATGTTTGAAACGCACTGAAACGCAAGCATCGAACATATTACAAAGCAGGGAGAAGAGCACAACTGATTTATTGCAATTAAGTGGACGGTCTAAAGACTTTAGACGTTTAGAATAATGAAAATGCTTTTAAATTTCAGTTCTCTACTGGCGTCAGGTTGGCTCTAAGATCGAACACTACTACTACTACTACTAATACTACTAGCAGCCTAAAAGAAAGGTTTATGAAAGAAAACGCTTAATAAGAGAATAAAAATCAAAGAGTTTATTAAATATAAATGTAAGTATTAAAAAACAAAAAAGAAATATGTAAAAAAAATATATTAAAAATGGCAACACTGGAGCTATTCTCGTGAAACGTATTTAATTTAAGGCTTTTTCGCGCGATGCATTGTAATTGACGCACATTTCAACCTACTAAACTTCTCACTTATTCCACGTGTACTTAAGGTACGTAGGAGATTTAAAAAATAATGATTTTTCCGCAACTACAATTGATTTGATGTGGAAAACATTGAAAAACATTGAAAAATGTAATGATTTGTTAATATTCGGAGTATTCGGCCGTTTTTTTTTTTTGTGTACCTTCCCCATGGTCTGTGGAAAAACTACCGGATTCGGGCGAACAGCATTCGGGTCAGTATCATTCGTATTCGTGGGACTTTCTGCCTTCACTTTCCGATCTGTCAAAACGATTTTGTACACTTTTTTTTTTTTGTTCTGAAACAACTGCCGAATTCGAACAATTGAAACGATGAGCATCAGTCATGTCCGTACGATCTTTTGTAAAGTCAGTAAATCCCGACAAATGGTTGTTTTCAGTAGGCAAGAGTTGCCATAACACCTTCCACGCCGATTCTTGATTTGAATAATAATTTTTCCCATTAAAAAACAATATTTTACTAACAGGCGAAGTTCAACTTTTCAATTATTTTGAAAATTATTTATATGAAAGTTGTGTTTCTAAAACAACTGTAACTTGGAATTTAATGATTAGAATATCACATGAAATATTGATCAGTTTCGCTTGAAGATTGATACTATCTAAAAAGCATATAGATTCGTGAAAATAGAGAATACTGGACTGCCTATATATATATATAAGTATATATATAAGTATAATATATATTTTCTATGCTCTCATCTCCATTCTTCCTTTGTGGCTTCTTTCTCTTCCTTCTTTGTCTTCCTTCTTTCCTGTTTTTCTTCTATTCTTTTTTCTCTTATTCTGTATTTTTAATTTTATTTTTTATTCATTCGTTTACAGTTGCTACTAATCTACATATATGTATATAACTTTTTTTGAAGTTGTCAGATATGTAACCTTCACTGCAAGTTAGTGCAGTCATCACTATGTTGCATCTCTCTAATCCATATAATCGTAATTCTTGAAATGTTTATGAAAGACATTGAAGCTTATGTGGGATATACCGACATTTTGGATTAAACTAATTTCCTTTCTATATTTCATTGTTTTCATCGCCATTATAAAGGGAGCTCCATCACCATGTGTAGGGAGATGTTTTCTTTTTTGTTTCTTTTAAGAAATAAAGAGAAAAAAAGTTCGAAAAAAAAAAATACTTTTAACATGTCGTAAACCAATTGCAGCATACAAGGCATGTTACATATATACATATACATACATACATATATGCATACATACATACATACATACGTTCATACATACATACATACATACATACACACATTCATACATATATATATATATATATTTAGTAGATATTTGGCTGCTTTATAACATATTTTGTAGTTTAACAAACATTAGAGTATTTAGCAACGACAATGGCTAAGAAACCGTTTGTCGCACAAATGCTGCATACATGTTTTAGTTAAATCTAAAGTACTTACACTAACGACAACATAAAAGCATATACATTACTAACATAGTAGAATGTATCGATATAATCTGTATGCTTGCGCGTCTGTGTGTTTAGCTTTTTTTAACCATGTCTTTATACATTACGAAGACTGAGATAAATCTGTAGACATTTTTGTTCCCTCTTATATATTCTCGACCGTTGTTTTATAATAACTGTAACCTTATGTATGTATGTATGTATGTTTGTATCATCGTCATGTTCAGCGACAGCAGCAGTAGCAACAACGACAATAACAGCAAAGCACAAATCCAGCCTTAAAATGTGTTCTAAAGTGTTATTCATTGTTGTTGTTGCTGTAGTCATTTGTATGTAAAGCAACAAACACGATACTTAAACGAACAAATTCTCTTCAATTCTTTTTCTTTTACTTTTTTGTTTTTGTTTTTATTTTTGTTTTTCTTCCTTCTATCTTTTTTGTTTTTTTTTTTTTTTTTTTTGGCAACATCTTGTCATACAAAACTATCAGCGACAACAACAAAAGTAATAAAATAAAATCATTCCAGGCACATACAATAAGTGAATAAAAGAAAAAAAAAGGCAACAAAAAACAAAAAAAAAAAAAAGAAATCGAAATCGAATAGAAAACTAAAAAATTTCAATTTGACCATAAAACGATTTTTATTGTCCTACTATAACCGGCAAGATAACTTGGATAAACGGCGGCGAAGACTAATGCAATCAGAAGCTGGAAAGTATGCAATAAAAACCTTCGAAAACTAAAAAGGAGCAAAAACCGAAATATCAAAAAAAAAAAAAAAAGGAAAAAAAAAAATTATTTCAAAGTCAGTGGACTCTATAAATTGAATTCGGTTCTTTTTCTTTTTCCTTCTTTTCTTCTTTGTTGTAATGATAATGTAATATAAACGATTTAAAAAAAAAAAAATAAAAAAAAAACAAACATTTCTTTAATCGAATTCGATTATGAATTAAACTGATATAGCGAGAGAGTGTAGCCAAGAACTAAGTAACAAATATGATATAACCTTTAAAACTTACAAAATCTTCATTGTATTGCAGCAGTATAATCTTTTTTTTTTGATTTCTTCTCTAAGATTCAGAAAATTGTTCGAAACGTTTAAAAAAGTATAATTGAAATTTCTATGCATACTTCGCAGAAGAAGAAGTTAAACAAAATTTAAAAATGAAAACTAAAATCTTTTTATTATGCTTTTTTTTTTAAATTAATTCTCACGATCTTTGGGAAAATGTGTATTTTTTTTCATACGTTCATCTCTCTCTAACCATCTATATTGTACACAATCGTAAATATTTAAGTACAAAGTTCAACTAAGGATTATTCGTGATCAGGATGCAAAATGAGTTATGTTTACTCCAAAAAGCATTTGTTCAATGGAAACAAATCGAAATTTCACTTAAAAAAAAAAGGTAACAAAATACGAATTACATGATATTAAGTACAGACAATACGAGAGAGACAGCATATGTATCTATATCTCTAAAACCATATGAGTATTATAAGATTAAGTAAAAAATTCATAATTCTTCTTTTTATCAAAATTATTTCGTAATTTATATGGATTTTATTTAACAAAATATACAGCGTTCTGTGACCGATAATCTTCTGCTATTTTTTTTTTTTTATTTAAAAAAAGTTAATCTTTTTTGGTTGACTTTTTACACCATTAATTAAGAGATTTCCACAAAGAAAGAAATAAATGGTTATTGGACGAAATAATAAAGCCCTGTTGGAATTTAATGAAATTTAAAGACCCATATATTCGTAGACGTTTGTTCACTTCACTGGTTAGACCTTCTTTCCAGAATTCCATTATAGTGTAGTGCCCGAATTATTGATGTTACTTTACGGAAATCGTCTTAAACTGATACAACTACGAATACTGAAAAGGAACTGTACTTAGTTAAGTGTTTCATTTGTCATAAAATTATTATCGGACGAGTGTTTTTCGACGTTTTCATTTGAAATCTGTTAAATATTCACGTTCCGGCAAGACTAACCCTCCTTCCTCAAATTCGTACTAATTACGAAGTGAAAGATTAGCACGTGAAGGGGAGAATTCTAAATTTTAATAGGTGGAAGTGGCAGAATTTTCTATATTTTTATGAGCACAACAGCCACGAAACAGGCATACCTTCAGCTTATTTTATACGGTAGGCATGACCTGTGATCGATTTGAACCATTTTCAATAGCAACGTATGTGAAGGAACTTCCAATTCTTTCTGCCCAATTTGAAGCGGATATCTTCATTTTTGTGACCAGGAGACATTACACAGACGGTCAGGCGGACGAACGAAAGACGGACAAGCTTAAGTTGATTTTAAATTTAATCCTGATCAAGAACATATATACTTTGTGAGGTCTCTGAAGCTTACTTTTGGGTGTTGCGAACAAAATGGTAGGGTTATCGTTAAGGTACCTCAGGAAGATAAATGCTCTGGGCAACATATAACTGCACTTATGTTCCAATCTTTTATACATTCCGAATCATAAACAGATTTTTTTCTTCTCGTAGATATTCAATATCCTCGAGTATATGTCGTATTAGTCATAATTTTAGTTCAGCTACGATTTCTAACCCCATAATGATTGAATCAAAACAATCTAGTTATATCGAGAATCTTCACAGTAGTGTGGATTATATAGAAAATATATCTTCTTGAAAAAAAAAAAAGAAAAGCCCCTTTCCGTATTCTCCTTGACTTTCCTACGCAGAGTTTCCCGCTGCCGTGAAATACCCTGCACCATACAATTGATTTAGTGGCTTTATATACATTTCCGGACACAAGCGAATTATGTTTAGAATTTTTATCATCTCCAGTATACTCACAGTTATGTTCGAAAAATTTTAATATCATTTTAAGTTGGAAAATTCTTTACAAAGAAACCTTTTAATAATAATTTTTATTCAACCACAAAAAATATTCGCATTTCACCATTAAGTGTGTGGATTTAAATATTTTCATTCAAAAAGGAATTAAATCTATTTAAAAAATCCAACTAACTGTTATTTAATGGAATTCGAAAATATATTTGATACATTTAAAAAGCATTTAATAATAAACCTTTCAATTAGTTGTTGTACATAGTGCAGCAGCATTAATGCTGGTATTATCAATGTCATCATTGCTTTCAATGCCATTATCTTTTTTTTTTTCTTTTTTCTTTTAATCTGTGAAAAGCAAATAGTATTAGCGAGGATATCGATATAATGCGAGCAAGCTTCGTGAAATTGTTATAAACACACAATAAACAATTTTAAAACTGCATTTATATTAGTAAGCAAGCAAGTAAGAGGATAACTTTAATTTACTTCAATTTTATGGGCAATCCTCTAACTGCCGGCTTTAGTGTAATAAATGTAGAAAAAAACTCTCTGGGCACAGTTTAACTGATTTTCAACAAAATATATAATTAGTTTTTATCGCTTGATGATACTTCATCTATTTCAGAAATTATTGTTAAATGAAATGTAATCATAGTCTCGTTAACAACAATAAAATAGGATGTTAGATATTTTTTTGCTTTTGTACTAATCATTGAAGGATAGCATTACACAAATCCTATTACGTTGTATGTAATACATCAGAGACTCAATAAAGTAAATATATTTTTGATCAGCTTACATACAATACCCACTACTTGGGCAATAGAATCAACTTTTCTAAATCGATTGATTCTCGATTGATTGATGATCGATTGATTGACTATTTTGCTAGTCATCAGACCTTATGTAAACTAAGAGAATATTAAATTCAAGTGTACACATGCAACACCTATTACTTGGGCGAAAGACCAGACTTACGCCTCCTGTCCTGCTAGTCATCATACCTTACGTAAAGCAAGACAATCTTACTTAAGCTTCGGTGTACATAAACTAAGCTTGGGTATACGTATGCAACATCTACTAATTGAGCGATAGAACCCTACTTTTATTAAGCTAATGGACGCCTTTTGTGAATCGATTTAAGCCTGTCTTGGTAGCCATCATAGTTTATGTATAGTAAAGAACACATTAAGTTTGGGTATACGTAACACGTGAGCTGAAAAGTTCGTAGGCTGACACATAGATGGCGCTACTAGTATCAAATCTATATGACTTTTTGTTAGCCCTAACCTTCAAAAGACACGTGTATAAATTTGACAACTGTTGCATTAATAGTATGTAAGTTATAGCATTTTTAGTGAAGCAACATTTTTGGCGCGAAATTTCTGTCCAGCGAGCACCTCCTTGAGGTCTGAGAGCAGAGCCAGTTCTGGAGAATAAGTTGCAGGGGCCAGTTCTGGAGAATAAGGTGGATGCGGAAGTAATTCGAAGACCAATTCATACAACTTTGCTATCGTTTTCATTGATTC
Organism: Glossina brevipalpis; assembly: GCA_000671755.1. NCBI lineage: Eukaryota > Metazoa > Arthropoda > Insecta > Diptera > Glossinidae > Glossina > Glossina brevipalpis. The sequence continues at coordinate 874,820 of KK351042.1, forward strand.
GTGACACGGTGCATTGTCTTGATGAAACAGCACTTTCTTCTTCTTCGAATGAGGACGTTTTCCCGCGATTTTGTCTTTCAAACGCTCCAATAACGCTATGTAATAGTCGCTGTATATGCTTTCTCCCTTTTTAAGATAGTCAATGAGTATTATAACATGCGTATCCCAAGTATATTAGATTTGGGTTTACGTATATAAAGTATATTAAGTTTGGGTGTACATATGCAACACCCACTACTTGAGCAATAGAGCCAAATTTTATTAAATTAATGGGCCCCTCCTCTAAATCAATTTAGGCGTATCTATTTGATATCAGCTTATATGTATTTTTGTATTCAATATATACCTCGAAAATTTCGGTACATTTTTATGATACAATATATGATATCTATCTATTCACGTTATTGAGAATGGCTTAGATTTTCATTTTAAAAAAGTCATTATATGAAATAGGATCTTTTAATATATTAAAAATATGTGGAAAATATGATTAGAAAGAGAAGATTTTTTTAACTCCTGTCTATATAAACGATCCAAAAATCTAAACCTTTATATGTCCTAAATGAATAATTTTTATTATTTTCTCATGAAAATTTATATAAAATAGTGACTTAACATATAAATTTGCAGTGCATTTTTCCCTATCGTAGTCGTGTTTAGAATCATAAATACTTTCATCAACTCAATAGCAATTCTACGTATATTTCGCTAATTAACGTTTATTCTCTCAAATCCTCAACGTTTTACGCCTTTAATTATAATGAGCTACTCTTTTTCAGTAACCGTCAATATTAATTCGGCTTATGCTTGAGCGCATTAAAAATTGTTAGTACCATAACAATTCTACGAATTAGTTACGTTTTGTTTTTGCAAAGGTTCCGCATTATAGTATGCATCAGTGTGCAATGACTAACTAGTATTTAAAACTGTTTGATTTGATATCAACAAAGCTTAAGCATGACAAAGATGCTAAAAATTCATATCATTTATACTTCTGAAGGAAGCGATATAGTTTTGTGGAAATTCGCACGCCACATATATAATGCGAACAACGGATAATTTCCCGTTTGCAGTATTAAAGATTCTATTCATTAGAGTTCTATTAACGTGACTCGCAACTTTTAGTATAAAAAAAAGTATAGAAATTAGTAGCATTTTTTTAAAAGATTTACTCTACAATTGAATATTTACAGCAAGAAGGTGTACTACTTTTTAATCTTCTTCTTCTTCAAGGAAATAGTAATAAGAGCACAAAATACTCAATGCAACTAAAATGAGTATAAGTTTATTATTAATATTAAAATAGTAAAACAAAAAATATTTAAAAAACTGAACGCGATTATTTAGCGAATAAAACGCAAAAAAATAAAAATTTATTCGGTTAATTTAGAATAAAAATTGCAAAAAAAAAATTATTCAATTTATTTATTTTTCATTTTGTGTATATATATATAATATATAATATAGTATATAATATAATATATAATATAATATATAATATAATATATAATATAACATATAATATACACTATTATATATATATATATACATAAACATATATAACATAAATAATAATGTATAATGTAAATTAACCAATTTCTTATAATTTGAAGCTTTAGTGTTTAAGTTCCCATTTTGAATTGTCCGGTCTCAACTATAGTAGGTCTAGTATTACATCCAAATTTAACATTGTTTTCTGATAAGAATGCGCGAAAGACACCTCAATAAAACTGTCAAACTGTGTAGAGGGTAATGGACAATAACATGAGATAGCTGCTGTATCCTAACATTGAATAATTTAAATATGCACAGAAAAGGCTGTCAATCCGAGAACTTGTAAAGCTTGCTTGGAAAAAACTTGCTGGTGCTGATCTGACCACAAGTTTTCTTTTTGGTATCAGGAATGCCAGCGGCATTTTACACAATTTTTGTGTTCGTCCTGGCAGCTGGGAAAAACTCTTATCGGAGCTTCATGTTGGAAGAATAATTTCTCGGAATTGCATACTAAACCAATAAAACCCAAATAGAAAAGCGTCAGAAAATCCTTCGCTTTATCAGATGGGGTAAACGCTTCTTTTATGGGTACGCTTAAAGACATCGAGTAATCCATTTTTTATCCCTATGCCCTCAGTCAAAGTATTAAACCTTCCTATACATTAATATCCTAAGCGTTCAGCGAGTACAGTCCACTTACTCATTACTATACATATCTAGTCAATATTATTAGTATATCTTCCATTAGAGTATTGAGTTATTTATTTATTGAAGGACACTTATACGGTCTTGATAGATCGTTCTATGAAAAACGGCAACGAGATGTTAGATGAGCGTTGGACTCACTGCACTACTCATTGACGGTGACTACGTTAGTGAAGAGAAATAAATTTAAAGCGAAAATATTATGTTTCTTTCTTAAGTCGGGCTCTTTTTAATGCAATCTCCGTTCTTATACTCTTCATTCGTTCATTGAAGTTCTCGCCCACTCTGTTTTAAAGCAATCTCCGTTTTTGTACTCTTCCGTTCATTAAAGTTTTTGACCACATTTCCTGTAATGTGGATAAGTTTTCGCTTAAGTTATTACACTTTTTGTTAATCAACACTTGAATGTTTTTTCCTCTCCCTGTAAACATATACGAGCCACTCGAAGGATCAGTCCTTAAGTCTACTTTTCAAACATTTAAACCTTTTAAATTTGAATTCCAAATAATAAAGATTAACACAATTAAAACACCAAAATTTTTTTTGGCAGTTGAATAATACGGCAAATCATTTAATTTAAGTAACTCTAGATTTTGATAAAAATTGCAGCACTAAAGCCATTCAAACGGAGAGTAAGTGCCTAATATTAACTGTAAATTGTTAGAATGAACATCAGTAAAGTTAAAGTATAATAAATTAATTAATGACAATCAAACTGCCGTAGCAATGAATATTTGCTTACTATAATTAAATATTCATTTCAATTTAAGTGCCTTTTTAAAAAAAAAAGACTATATTGTACTGATGAAACTAAATCCTATCGCAGATAATTAAAATATTGTTTAGTAAATATATTCCCCCCGAAGTGAATGCGTTTAATATAAGAAAATCTACATTAGGTAGACTATAGAGTGTAAACAACACAGATATCAGCCTCTAAAATGTCATACGTTTTTATAATTTACACAATTTGCGGGAAGAGTATATTAAATTCGTGCAAAGATATGCAACAAAGACAAGAAATTGAGTCAAACTTAACGTTTATTATAACAACTTTTTTTATCATGGAGTAAAGTTTAATATAAGAAAATCTACATTAGGTAGACTATAGAGTGTAAACAACACAGATATCAGCCTCTAAAATATCATACATTTTTTTAATTTACACATTTTGCGGGAAGAGTGTATTAAATCACGGACGTAATACGTGCCGAGATACGCAACAAAGTTTATTATAACAACTTTTTTTTATCATGGAGTGTAAAGCATACGAAGATAGATGAAGATTTCTAGAGTTAATTAAAGTATCACAGAATATCAGAGATATTTATTAATCGATCGATTATAAATTTTTCATATTAATTTGTTTATTACAGATTAAAATTTATATATTCCCCAACAGTATGCGATAATTTTAATTGTTTTTAAAGCCTTACAAATCGTATAATATTTAAAAACCGAAATAAATTGATTTCAATAGAAAATGATCAAATTATTAAAGAAGTTCCATTGAACTAAACTTTTTAATTAATTGTATATGCTCAGACTTTTTCAATCTATAGCTTTAAATTCCAGCTTTCATTTTTTTTTTTTTTAATTTAATTTATTAATTTTATATTAAGCCGCAGTCGCCAATTGAAAGGCAAATTACATTTGATCGGTTAATTAACTAAAGGTCGATAAAGTTTTGTAAACTTTAAACTGAAGCTTGTGGTAATTTATTCGTAATCTATTTATGGACACGTTACATTCATGTGCGAACATGCATTGGAGCAAAAATATATATCGAGTATACATACAATACAAGCTAACACATTCTCACACGTAGTCATAAACGCCATAATGTCAGAGAGCAAACCAGTTTTATAGTAAATACAATTTAACCACACAGAGATAGTAAATTGTCTGTGCAAGCGTGTGTGTGTGTGTGTGTATGTGTGTGTGAGCTAAACTGAATGAAAATCTAAAAGAATGATTTAAGAAAGCATGCCAGCGAGAAAGGCGACATCTGCATACGCAGCAGGATACGGTCAAGATGGCGGCATTTACTCGGACGCCGTTGACTTACTTTGTATATTGTTATAGTCAATATGCACATACACATAAAGCAAATGTGCTATAGAAGTGCGGTAGTGTGTGTGGTAGTATGTGGTAAAAGAAAACGACCAAAGAAATTGCTGCCTTAAATTGAAAATTAAATTAAAGTTGAAAAAACCGCACGTTTGAACAACTCTCTCAATTTCATATTAAACGAATATTGTTTGCTTGTCTATAGGGACGAAGGATGATAAGCAGTAGCAGCTGGGTATTAAACAGCATAAGACAAGCAAAAAAAAGAAAGAAAAAATATAAAAGGAGAAAAGAGAATCAAATGCAATAAAGCGTACACTCACCTCGAAATAATTTGCGTTTGCCAGCCAGTTGTAAAGGCAATGATATGCCAGCAGTAGCAGCAGCGGCAGTAGCAGCATCCAATTGTACAAGAACACGAGACGCACCAGAATTCGATAAAGTTGATAATGAAGATGGTGTTGCTGATGCCGCTGCGACAGTTGTTGTTGCGTTGCCTACTGACGGAGATGCTGAGCAATAGTTTGCTGTATTCATAAGACAATTATTGCCGCTATTAGTTAAAGCGAGAGTTTGGGGTGTTTTAATGCGTAATGAAGAGAATTTCGAAGTCGCGGAATTAGGAACAGTCAAAGCAATGGCAGACGTATTAGTATCTGCAGTCAAATTTGCCGCCAAACTTGGCTGTTGATGATGAAGTTGAGCTGGATGATGATAATGAACATTTGGTGTAACGTAGTTGGAATTTATTGGTGCATGACTGTTAGACTGCTGTAATAAAGTTGTAGCAATGCAAGCTGGCGTTTGACTTGTTACAGGCGTCATATGGCCAACAGCGACAGCCGTAGCTGGTGGCCCATGAGCTGGGCAAAACGTACGCAACTCCCCATTGGCATCCATATAAATGGGTGGCGCGTCTACCGGCTGCCAAGACGGCAGACCGCCCGCTGTTGGAATTAGTTGTACCGGTACAAAGTGGGTATTTGTCGTCATATCGCCATTATTACCATTATTACCATTAGTTATAGCGGACTGTATGTGCACGTGAGGTATACCCTGATTCATGGCCAAAATATGTTGCGCACAATGTTGTTGATGAGGTGTTACAAATAATTTTTGTTGCTGAGTCGTTTGGGAAGGTGACACCTGTTGCTGTTGCTGGGCTGCTGACGTCACAGTGCTCAAGGTATGACAGCTTTGAGGTTGAGCTGATAGTTGTTGTTGTTGCTGGTGAGATGGTGAATACATTTTTTGCTGCTGAGAATGATGATGCTGTTGTCGATAATAGACCATAGTTTGCTCAACCGAATACAAGGCATTATTTGTTAAGGAGGTCGACGAAGAAGACGCACAAGTGTTTGAGGTTACCACAGCAACCGCATTATCTGTGTTTGTCGATGCTATTGCGGCTGATAACTTTGCTTTAACAGCTGCCGGTTGAAAAGGCGGTGCCAAAGGTGTTAATTTCGATTTTAATGCTATTAGAGTAGGTGATAATTTTGTTTTATCTTGCTTGATTGAATGATCATCTTTTACATTGTCGCAGTTCAGACTTTGCAGTAAACGCTCAGCAGCTGTTAAACCGGAAAAACGGCGCGTATTATTGTTATCGTCTACCGAACGAATACCGGTAATTTGATTATTCGCGTTTAAAGAACGTTTCGAACGTTTAAAAGGCGAACTTGTTAAAGGTCGCGTTTCATTTGGCGATTTTTCGCAATTGGATTTGCTATCGATAGTGTCATCTGCCGCGTTATCGTTATCGTAAAACAATTGAGGGTTATCGATAAACTTATAACTTTCTCCAATAAACGCCACCAAGTCCGAACAAGAAAAATTCAACGTTGGATTTTTATACAAAATAGAACTTTGCGGTTTATTATTATTATCATCATTCTTGTCGATTGGTTCGAGTTTAGAATTTTCTTGATCTTCAACACCTCCACCAACAGCGATAATTTTATTCCTGACTAAATTATTATCTTTTTCACCTTTTGTTTTCTTTTCATTTTCATATTTACAATTTTTGTCTACGCTTTTCGCAGTATTTAAATTCTTTATGGATTCTTTTTTCGTTCCTTCACTGTTTTCTTGATAATTCGAATCGATGACATGTTCGATAATGCGTAAATTTTCATAATCGATAATACGTTCTTCATAAACATAATTTCCAGAATAATTTGGTAGGTCATCGTCTTCATTATCGTCATCATTCTCATTGTCATCTTGAAGATAATTCTGATCAATGAATTCATGCAAGCAATCGCCGCTAAAACCGTTGGTTAAATTCGATAAATTATCCGCGACTTGAATTTTCTGTGTACACAAACAACTTTCATGGCACACAATTTCATTTGAATTTTTCGAAATTATATCACTTGATTGCTCAAACTTAACTGATGAAACCTGCAACTCATTGTCAACTGCTGATAATGTATTCCCCTTTAAATCAAATTCATTTAAGGACTGTTTTCTGGTTATCACTGAATCATGGTTTTGAATATTTTCTTGAACACTTTCATTGCCTGGAGGCGATATTAAATTTTTAGCACGATCTAATTTTAATACTTTAGAAATTTCTTTGCACTCGTTCACTTCTGAATTCGAATTATGTTCTTCAACTGTCTGCAAAACTTCAAGTCCTGCTTTAACACTTTCCGATAATTTTATTTTACAGTTTATTTTTGATTTTTGTAAACTTCCTTCAGATTTCTGCTCATTTTCTAAATTATTTTCACTTATCTTCTCTATTATCACTAAATTATCACTATTTTTTTGAATTTCTTTTGAAACGCTTTTATGTTTCAAATTCTTGCTTGATTTAGTTTTAATACAATTTTTGGAATTTTTCACTAACTGTACCCGATTTAATTCATTATGCTCAAGCTTCGTTTCTTTTATATTTTTCTCATCATTACAATTAGTTAACGATAAGTTACCATTTGTTATATCATTACAATAGGATTTTCGTGATAAGCTATGATATTGCAATGATTTCTCTAAAATCTCATGATTATAATAACGATTTTTACTTGTTATCGATAAATTAATATTTTTCAAATTTTCATTTTTATTAATTGCACTCATGGTTAATGAATTAGCTTCAGTCAACGTCTTTATGGAAGTATCGTGATAATCGTTTACTATCGCTTGATTATCGCAATCGCTCAATTGCGGTTTGAGTGCGTTTGGAATTTGTTGCGATTTTTTCTTACGATTTTTATTATTTTTTAATGTCTTTAATTTTTTATCATTGCAGCTCGTTAATTTTTCGGAATTATCTTTAACTAAAGATAATTTTAAAGAATTTCTGAAATTTTTTTGAGAATCTTCTACTAAAATTTCTCGTATAAAATCATTATCAGCAGCCAAAGTAATATCTTTATGAAAATTACCATTTGCGAGTTCTTCAGTTTGTGTACTGTTATCGATAAGTTGCGATGTCATTTTAATTTCAGGCGTTGCCATAGGCGAATGCGAAGCGTTACATGATTTATTGTCAACTTCTTTTATATGCTTAATATAAGCCAGCTTTTGTGCTGGAATTAATTCATCAAATAAATCGAAATTTTCATCGGTTGCCTTCACTGATGATGTCAGACACAGACCGCCCGTAGGTTTTGTAAGACTGGCATCGACATTATGCTTTGTGTACACAACAGAGCTCCCTAGAGTGACTGCTTTAATATTACTACTACTACTAGTATTACTACTACCAGCAGCTACAGCAGTAGAAGTGGTGGTAACAGTAGTAGTATTAGTAGTAGTAAAGTCCACCAAGTTGGTTGTTACAGATGCTGCTGCCATTAATTTTATTTCACAAATACTTTACTTACTCCCACTCAGTAAAAACAAGGCAATAATTAACACTTGCTACTTATTGTTGGTCGCTATGACACGCGTCACTTGGTGCAAAATTGTATATAAAAATGACTGTTCTTCTGAAATGGCTAATAGCTTTTATGTATACAGCGAGGTTCATAGTTTCTGTATATATTCTACGTTCTCCTCCTTCGTTTTTCGTTTTTCGCTTTTCTTTTTTTTTTTTGCAATGTTAATATGGTTATAATAATCGATTTATCAACTGAGAACTTAACTTTCGACGATGAATTCAACTTGTTGCTGGCGTCATTGATGCTGTTAAATTGTCGTCCATGCCCTTTTCTCTATAGATTTATTTAGCTCTATTGACCCTTATTAACATCAAGTGCTACCAACCAAAGAAAATCATATTATGGCTGCTTTATATTGTTTACTATTATCGTCCTTATTATTAAATGTTATTATTACTTTTCAATAATTATTACACAACATGTTGATGTTGTGTCGTCGCACATATATTATATTATAACGTCTTCAATACATATATTACTCTACTCATAGGGGAATGTGCATGAGTAAGCGAATGAATGAGCGCGTGGGCATTTTTACGCCTTTCGATAATTACTAAGACTCATGTTGTGTGCTATGCAATAGCTGCATATGCACCTCAGTTAAATCCTATTCGTAGCATATGGGATCATATGAACGATGGTCGTTTTTCTTTAGTTTTTTCGGATTGTGAATCGATTTTACTGCTTAATCAAATGCCATTTCGTACTAGAAGGTCGGCATCTAAAAAAAAAATAAAAGTAAAAGATTAAAAATAAAAAATAAAAAATAAAAAAAAACTATTTTTAAAAGTATCTTCAATAATAGATTTAATAGAAGTGAACTCATCAGATAATGAACTTTTTATAATAATCACATTTTGGTTTATATCACTTTATTCGCAATCACGACAACGGTACTATAAGAGAGGGCCCATGACGAGTCTAATGCCGATGGAAATGAAAAAAAAAATTATTTTATTATCGTCAGATGAACTTCGCAGTGAGAGTGAATGGTCTAAAATCATGGGAAGAGTTCTTGCTCAGTGTGAAGTTGCATAACCGAAACTAGCCCTAACGAAACTATAGACATTGGATAGCCCTTTCCTTCATGAGAAAAAATTATACGTTCATATAACGTATCTTCATCTGCTACTTTTGCCAGCGATAACTGACATATTCTCTATCTATCTGAGTGGTATCCAACACAGTGAGGTTAAGCATTCTCGACGCAAAATAACATTGAACACTGGGAAGTGTCGAAAATTTGGTACAAAACTCCTCATAAAAGCATAGGGAACTAAGCGTTAGCGAACAAAGTTCCGTTGTTTATCACCATATTCACAAATATATCTGCCGTCAGAATAGACATGAATTTAAACCATGCTGCTTGATCATCTGTTCGTGAGTTCAATAATCATAGTCAATTTAAGGCAAGGTTTCAGGTCGTAAGATCCTACGTCACAGCCAAGTTTCAACTCCTAAGATCCTACGTCAAACTGACGACATTGTCTCACATTATCGTTTCTTCGTGAATAACGGCGCACAGCGTGGTCTCGTCTTTAAAATACCGTAAATCGTTGCTGAATTAAATCTTGAAACACAGGTATACTTATTTCGTTTTTATTAAAGTCGACATCTTTTATCGAAATATTTTCACTTCCTGTAGAGATCATACAACATCGATTACATTGCTAATCCTAAGTATTGTCAGTCGATATTCACATGCATTTCATTGTCATTGGTATCATTGTGAGAAGTATTTCGAACTCGTTTAGCGAAGAGTTTCAACTTCCTATCGACATAAAGCAACTTCGATTAAATTGTCACTCCTAAATTCATAACTGATATCATCTACATTTGCCTTCAAAAATAATCTTGAAAGTTGTTCTTATATAAATGCCTTTCTTCAAAGTTGAATACTCATTATCGCAAGCTTGTTAAATATTTTTCAACTTTCTAAGCGATATATGAAAGTGACAAAAATTTATTCCAAGTTTATCCATATATATGTTACATATAAAATTTATTTACGTATGTACTTATTAAAATCGTTTAACTAAAATTCTAATACTAAGCCCTAAACTCAACGAAAGATAATAGCAATGGATTATTACCTCATTTCCATGTGAAAGAAAAGAATAAATTAATTGATCATAAATATAAAAGCAAGTGCTTCGTAAGGTGATGTGTTAAGTCGCCTATTGTAAGGCTAATGATTGCTAACGTTTTCCACGCTATGGCTTTTGATGTCGAATGCATCGTTGACAGAAAAAATCTGCTGAAGGTCATCTTGATGATGTGGTTATATAAATTTAATAATTCAATTACATTTCTGCATGCACACGTAAAGTCTCATATAATTAATAAAAACCAAAAATTCACATTAATATTTCAAAAACGTATACATACAAATCCTTGACAAATTTTTTATATATTTTGAATGTGGCAGCAAGAATCGACCATTTTTTAAGCTTTTCATTTTAATGATTCCTAAAAAGACTAAAATGCTCCGACAAGTTAAGGATGTCTAAGTAAGAGTCCATTATCCAAATTTTGTCATTCTTTCGTCAAGCAAATGGCAACTTTGAAATTTGACAGCTGTTACCTGTGATTGTTTCGATTATTAAAAACGCGGAGAACGCGATTTAATTGTCAGACCAATTACAAACAAATCATCTTCACTGATGAAGCGCATTTCCGTCTGAATGGCTAAATTAGCAAAACTATGCAAATTTGGGCCTCAGAATATCCTCATGCGATCCATAAGAATCAAATAGATCCACAACCAGCAAATGTTCTGGTACGGATATTATTCAGGCGTCATGATTGGGCCTTGATTTTTTGAAAATAAGACCGGAATTGAATTCGTTACATGGAGCTCTCATGGTCTTAAATACATGACATGAATGTGGATCATATGTGGTTTCAGTAGGACGGTGCCATCTGCATTGCATGAAACAATGAATTGATGGCCGCAACGATTTCCGTATGAAATCATCTCACAAAATTCTGATGTCAATTAATCACAAAGACATTTAAAACCGTGCGATTTCTTTTTNGATATCTGAGGTTTAGGCGAATAAACCAAAACCAAATCCTGAGCCCAAGACCGGCATACAACGCGTCATCGGCAAGTGACATCTTTGTCACAACTGTCGTACACTCTTATTGAGACACCGTTTATGCTTGCGTTAGCATGTTTAAATAAGAAAAGATCATAAACGAAATTCGGAAATGATCTGATTGCAGAACCGTTCTGTCATTCAGAGGTGACGTTGATCAAATTCCGAATAGTCGTCAATGGGCAGAGAGATTGAAGCTAATCTTCACATGAATCAATTAAGGTATTTGCAAAATGTTGGATTCTACGTTGTATTCTAGCTAGTTCACAAATGCGAAGGAACTGAAAATTCTTTGTTTTTTCAATTTAGAAAATGAAACCCATAGGTGATCTTCATGCTTTCCTCAAAACGATTTTTTTTTTCAAAGCTACGTATGATGCCTTTTAACATTTAGAAAAGTATGAATTAGATTTAAGGAAGACAACCTAATACTAGGTAAGTGCACGTCTTTTTGGCATAAGAAAAAACACATCACGAATACTTAAAGTCTTTAATATCTAAAGTGAAGAGACGTCTAATACTGATGAGGTGTGAATCATTGTGAATCATGTGAATTACATCATTACATCTCAAGTATAAGAAATATAAACATTTTATTAACAACGATTGTAAGATTATTCTTACATAAAGTAAAGTAAAGCTATATATTCGTCGCAAATCGAAGCTTGGATACTCATCAATTGTAACAATCGTAAGTGTTTATGAACTGATTTAAGGAAATTTAAGACTGATTTTAAGATGATGTGACTTGTAAGCATTTCAAAACTTTGAATTCTATATGTCAAAGCACCATTTAACCTCTGCTTTCGAATAAAATTTTAAGAATAATAAAATCGTCTGAAGCGTAATAAGCGATAAAAATTGTACATCAAAAGCACAATAAGTTATAGCATAGGTTAGAAAAAGGATTGACACTGACGTTAACGTCACTCCAACTCACTGATGAAGACCGCCGCCAATAACAACTCATGAATATGAACCGATTATTAAAGTAGTACGAGGACGCTAGCCTATTTCGGCCGATAACTTATTATTATTTCGGGTAATACTTAAGAATATTGGCCTTCATGGGACGTATACATAAAATGTGCATCCAGAAATGGACAACACTTTGAGTAAAATATATCCGTGAGATGAAGATTTTATATTCCACCACCGAAGGAAAATAATGTATTAGTTTTATCAATTTGTTTGCAATACCCGTAAGGAAGCTTCATAGACCCGACTTGGTATATATATATATGTATATGCACCAAATTTAAAATCGATTTAAGCATGTCCGTCTGTCCGTCTCTGTAAACATTCTCCTGGCCGCAAAAATGAAGACATCAGCTTCAAATTTGGCAGAAACATTGGACGTTCTCGTACTCAGGTTAGTACCCGAATGGTCCAAATCGGTCGAAGGACGCGCCCCCAATTGAATAGGTAGGTTTACCACAATAAAAAAAACGGGGTGTTTGCTCAATACTATCCCGTAGTGTCTGTGCAAAAATGGTAAGAATCGACCACGCCCGCTCGATATAATAGAATATTAAAATTTAATTTTCTGAAAACGTTTGCAACATCAAGAAAGAAACTTCAGAAATCCCATTAAGTATATATATTCTTAATCAGTATCAGATTCGGAATCTACCAAGATTTACCCGTCCATCCATTTGTCCGTTTGTCTGCCTGTTTATCTATCCAATATCTACGATAACCTTACTTCCGGTCACAAAAATTAAGATATCTGGATGAAATTTGGCAAAAACATTGAAAGTTCCTACACGCAGCTTGGTATTGAAAATGAACCATATTGATTACAGGCCACGCCTACACCGTATATAAAAACCTGGAAACACCTCTGTGTTCAGGGTGTTTTACTTACTACTCATAGACTAAGCAATAAAAATTTCCACAGTATTCCAAAGTAATAGAAAAAATCTTCCACGCCCCCTTTTTAAAATTAATTTCTTTTTTTTTACCTTTTTTTAAGACAAAATTCGCGATCAATACCCACAGTTAATACAAATAATAGATTATAAATAAAGAAAATTAAATTCTTCATTTCTTGAAAGTGTTTTTAGATTTTTTACTTACTTTTTTTTTAAAATACAAAGTGTGACTATAAGAAATACATCAAAAGATGAATGCTCTAAATTTCTACTTTAGGTAGATCATATATACGACTCACAGAATTACGGTAAACGGTGAAGTAACTAACCAACGAACAGATGGACAGGAGGACGGAAGGACGATCATAACTAAGAATTTTACGCTAATTAATTTTTATCTCTTCAAAAATTTTGCAGTGTTACTGACACAATACTAAAATAATCATACTTGTATTCTATAACACATTGCTTTAGCAATTAAACACACGCTTGCTATAAAAATAAGCAATTATTTACATGATTAAATGAAATGCATTCAGAGTTTAAAAGTTTAAAGCTATCTTTAGATATCATTTAAATTTTTTTTTTTTTTTTTTTTTTTGCACCAAAGCGCGCACCTACAAACAGACTCATGGCCCTGTAAAAGACCTATAGAAAAACATACAAAAATTGCACACGAAAATGCCACAAAAGTTTTGTTAACGACACCGCAATTACTTGCACGCATGTATACCTAGACATATACGAACACACAAAGGCACACACACACACAAATATATATATCTATATATATATATAGATATATATGTACATTTCATTAAAACTTATAATTTGCAGCAACCGCAAATGAAGCTAAATATGTATATAAATATATGTATATATACGTTCATACATGCAGACACAAACGCACACACACATATCTCTTATATACGTGTGTGAGTGTATGCGTGTGTGTGTATATGTGTGCGTATATATTATACATATATATATATATATATATTCATATATATATTCATACATATACTTATATGTACATTAACGCATACATATAAACTGTTTGTACCTGAAAGGTTTTCGTAAACATAGTATTATAAATTTTATAAAATCAACTCAATTAAAATGGCTTAAAATTTTTAATAACAGCACTCAAGGGATCCACTACATATATACATATATGTATGTATGCGCCAGTATAGGCATAAAACAAATCAACACATACATAAAAATAAATACACACATGTAAATGAATTTCATGTATTTGGGTATTAAGTAAATATGATATTATTTGTGTTACGTGTTCTGTTATAGAGCAAAAATAAAACGATCCGGCTTAAGTCGAATTTCTTCTTACCTGTTTATTAAGGAAATTATTAGGAGGAAATATTAAATTTTTTGAAAAGCAACTGAGCAAACTTGAGAAACTAAAAATGTATGAAAATCTGATTAGAATCTAAATATGAATTATCATTCATTGTCTTCTTTAGCATCCTCAGCGAAAGAAAATTGAATTAAAAAATCATTTTCCAAAACAAATGTGTTTAATTCTTGAACTCTGAACTATAAAAATCGTTTTCCCAAACAAATATACTTAACGGTTTACGACTATGTGGTCTATAAATAAAGACCCGTACCCGACCGTTAAATAAAGAAGAAAGTAAATGCCGAAGTCGCTGTAATGCCAATAATTGATGGTCTTTGACGATTGGAATCATCTAAGAATTGCCAATAAATTTTGCCTCTACTATGAATCATAAATTAAATCGAATTTACAGATTATTGATTAATCTCTGCCCAAATGTGTCCAAATAAAAAAAAATTAAAAAAATTATTATATATATAGTTTTTTGGAATATGTTTGGAATCATATATATGGACAAATTTGAAAATAAAAGTAACTAAAGTAAATCTAAACATAATTAGCTACCATTGATTTTTGGTCCCTTTAAAAAAGATTCCAGAAAGTAAAACCACATATGATTCATGTTTCGGGCAGGAAGCAACTATAATTTAATCTATATAATCGCATTTATACATGAACCATAAGGAAGCAAGTTGCTTGCATCTTTGATCAGCCCAAGAAGGAAATTATGTTTATTTATTAAGAAAATTTTGAAGAAGAAGAAGAAGATTAAAAGTGTAAAATAAAAGTTCACAAAAACTCTAAGATTATCTGAGAAACTGGAGATTATTATTTGGAAAATATCTCTATAACATTCATACGATTGCTTATAGTGACTTACTTAAGCAAATATAAAGCAGACTCATGAATTTTATTTGGTTAGAACAGTAATTCTTTGTAATATAAAAAGGGTTTATTATATATATTGATATACAATTGAAATGAAATTCTTTGTTTTAAAATTAATATTTAGTAAGCTTTTGTATAATAAATAAAAGTTGAAAATGAATTCATTTTTGGCAAAAATACAAGCAAAGTAATGCTTAATTTAATCCGGATCAATTATGCATTTCTCTTTTCTTTTTTTTTTTTATATATATAAAATATCTAGCGTCAAAGTCTATCACTCAATAAGCTTTAGAAAAAATAATTTCTAGGAAATTGAACATAAAAAACGTATTATTTGAGTGTAGCATCATAGCTTTTAACAAACGTTTATAACCTAATATTGCATCTGGTTATAAACTAACTCCAAAGGTTTTAGTTCAAGTCTTCACATTAATACAGATTAAAGACTAATAATTTATTTATTAAAATCAAAAACAATAATCATATATAGAGCGTAGTACTAAAAAAAAAAATTTCCAGTTTCTCTTTTTCTGCTCGTAAATTAAATCGAATTGAATCGAATTTGAATTACAAATGAAATGACAAACTTATCATAACCTCTTGTTATAGATGTAAATATTAATTAAAACCTTTGTACAATAATATGTATTTCACAATGAATAAACCTTTAAACGATCATACGTCCTGATTGACATACATAAACATGCACAAAACAAATAAAAAGAGATTGATTGTGAATAGAATATCAAGAAGAGAGAAGCAATAGAAAAATACACACGAATTTATTTAAATTTGCATTCTCAATAATAACACAAATAATTTATATTATAATAAATTAATTTAACGTGGTTTGCGGTCTCTTTTTAATAATCATTTATATTTATCCAGTTAAATATTAAAATAATACGATATACGAATTTATGATGAGGTGAAACCTCAATTGCCAGCAATTGAATAAACACATATATGAGGTATAATTTTCAATTTTTTTTTTTTTTTTTTTTTTTTTTTTTTTTTATTATGTTGGTAAACATGTCCTCAATATATGTTGATATTATCAACCGTTTTGTATTTTTAATTTTATTTTTACCAAATATACAGACTAAAGGTATTATGGAGTGTTTGGCAATTTTTGTTACCAATCAAAGAATCTCTATTAAATTTTGTGTGAAAAAATGTTCCAACACCGTTAGAGTCTACCTTAAGCAAAAAAAAAAGAGTAAAGAAATATTATTCACGAAAGGCCGAGATGATATAAATGACGAGGTCCACCCTGAACGCCTCAACATGTCAAAATCATTATTGAGAATCGTGTACAGCTTCTTGTCGATTTTGTAAACGGATGGTGGAAACATCCTATCACATCCTGTGCGAATTGGAAGCCATCTGGAAAATTAGACAACACGTGTTTCACGAACACTTCATAACGCCAAAACACGATATAATATTCCGGACCAAAGAAAACAATGGAACTCATAAAAATCCTAAAACTGGAGGGTTAGAAGCAAGGGTGAGTACAATAGAGCTTTCACGTCACAGTACTAATTGGTCAAACAATACTAATAATAATGAAGAAACGTCGAGTCATTATTAGAGATGTCGCTGAGGAAGTTCATATACCGGTTGTCACTGATGCCATTCAATTCTTTCAAATGTTTTGGGCATGAAGCATATAGCAGCGCACTTTGTTCCGAATTTGCCAAATTTCCTTATTGCTTGTTCGTGATTCTTCGTCAAAAGATAACATTGCACTTACGACTCAACCACCGCATCCATCGTATTTGGTCCTGTTCGCAAAACTGGAAATACCCGTGAAAAGATGAAGTTTTCCCACGATTAACGATATTAAGAACGCCTGGCTAGAAAAGCTCAAGATCATAACAAAAAATGCCTATCAGAGGTGCTTCGAGAATTAGGAAAACCCGCTAACGCATGTGCATTATATCTAAGGGGATTACTTGGAAGGAGACAAAGTAGATATTGATGAATAAATAAATATTTTGCGAAAAAAAACTCTTATTTTTTTTAAACTCGCCTTAGAACGAATAGTTGATAGCCACGACGCAATTGTAAGCGTGCCTCGAATACGATTTATTAACTTAGCTAAAAGCCCAGCAGTTCGACTTTGGGCTTCGGTTTCAATTTTGTCCTGGGTAAGAGTTTCTGTAAGAAACGGTCGCATGGATTTGAAAACCTCAAGTTAATCCAATACGTCCAATAGCTGGAAACATCATGTTAATTCAATATTAAATATACACATTCACTCTAATCGGAAAATCAATTCAGTCTTCATCATGCTTACGACAAGTAAAAAATTCTAAGTATAATCCGTAGAAAAGATTGATCTACTTATTGATATAATTCATGTTTCTTCATTCATCGGATTAAATTCATATTACTGGACTGTGAATTTAGAATAACCTAAACTTTATATACAACTTTAGAGCAACTAATTTATAGAAAAGTCTTTATAGAAACGTATTTTTAATTTAAATTTCAAAATTTTTTCTCGTTATATCTCTTCAAATATTGCGATTCGACCATCACGGCTAAAGCAAATCGTTTCCTTATAAACATCATTCGAACAACTTGCGAATATCACATTTCGTTCATTTAGCTACAATTCGCAAAATTTTTTCAAAGAATTTCCGTACATTTTTTTAAGCTCTAGATTCCCGTGGAATTTTTTTCCGGTGAACTTTTGTTAATATTTTCGTTGAGCGCCAGTTGCATGAAGTTTCTTTATTTTGTAATACCGACAGATTAAAGCATCACAAAACCCTTATTCGCTTTCATTACAACAACATTAATGCTTTTATTATTAAAACAGCATTTTGACAAGTTAAGTCTTCAATAGATCCAAGCAGTTTTTGTATGGACTTATTTTATCTTCATAACAATATATTTATCAAGACTAACTGTTAGTTTAAGGCAACGAGCCCCAAAGATGATTCTAATTCTAATCTTGTACAATTCATTTTTAAGTCAAATTACTTATTTTCATCATAAAATATTAAAAATGTGGAATTTTTTTCCAATATAAAGGTTCACTTTTCTTATAAGAAACGTTAAAAAGAAACTGTTTCACCAAAAATATTCTCATCCGATCTAAATTTTTCACATTTATTTTATATACTAATATACTAATTTCCACCTATTCTGGGCATATAAAAGCTCTATCTAAATGCGGCGTGACCGTAAAAATGTCCCAATCGAATACATATTCGTACGTGCGTTCGTACTTGATCCAAATTTTGTCAAAATGTCTCAAAAATTCCGAAATATCGGTTGACTACACAAATAAATGGACAGATATTAAACGAACAGATAGACGGACAGACAAACAGACAATTACATAGATGGCTTAAATCGGTTCAGAAAATGATTCGATATAATGAAAGCTAAGTCTCTCTTAAGCCCTGCTTCTATGTGTTATATACATACTCAAAAAAATAATAATACCATGGAAACGCAAATGGTGTAGGGTATAAATTTTATTTAAATTTACTTATCGAAAAAATACTACGATGGGATAATGTGATAAAGATGCTTTTAAAAAATTAAAGCGAAAAAAAATGGAATTTACATGAGCAGTTTTCAAAAATCGTATTTTGCGAAAAAAAAGCTTTGAAATTTTCAAAGGTTTTCTAGACGCATGTTCTTCTATTTCAAAAAGTTTATTATTATGTAAATCCAGGACCACAAAACTACTATTTCATTTATTTTCATATTTAAATATTGATTCTCTTTTCTCGGCCATTGTTAGCGCGAACGAATCAAATGTTTTGCACGTTACATGCTGCAAAATAACAGAGAAAAAAGCAGGGGAACCGAACCGAATTCATAATTCTCTTCAAAAGCTTTTGTTTCAAACTATTAATTTCTTGACATAGTCATTGAAAGTTCTTGAATCCCTCTCAGGCTCATGTCTACTCAACGGTTAACTTAATGAGGCTATGCTAAGAAAAATTTATTTGGAAACGTTTTTATATAAATAGAAATACTTTTTAAAGATATCTCTTGGAGGAGTTAGATATCTACTGAAGGAGTTAGAAATCGTCAACTAGAACATTTGGCGACAAATATCTAGCAGAGATTCATTTTTCCTATGTCCTCTCGATGTCCTAGAAAAAAACTTCAAATTTACAAAAAAAAAAAAAAAAAAAAATTTTTTTGTGAAAAGTTCGAAATCACTAAAAAAGAATATTTTTTAAATTTTCCATACCGTTATCCATTAACGGCACCTGTTAAAAAATCTGTCCGCTATTAAAATCTCAGTTTAACTAAACATTGTGAAGACGATCCCTAATAACTTAAATGGGATAAAAACGCAACAATAATTTCGAGCCAAATGATTTGATGAAATCACTGAAATCACGTACACACTCTTAGTTTGCATTAAATATTCGTTCTGCTTCTCTTTTTTTCCAGTGCTTTAAAAAAATTTAAGATAAAACTAAAACAAGCAAAACAGTAGTACTTGATAATCTCTTTTTACAATAGTAAGCAAATGTTGCAAAATAAACTCATTCATCTGCATCAACCAGTGCTGACGTCGCCATTTATTTATAAAGTAATACCATAGTAATGTAAATATTACATGAAAAAGAGTATCACAGGAAATGTTTATTTCATATGTAATTAGTGAACATTACATTTACTATTTGCTGTTTTGGTACCAAATCACGTCATTAGTTTTTACTTTTCAATAACATGCACTTGATATTTCAAAGCAAAAAAAAAAAAAATGGAAAAAATATTTCGTGCTACTTTTAATAATTATTATAAATTTTTCGAATCTTTAAAACATCTGCTAAAAAAGAAAAAAAAAAACAAAATATTATAAGAAGATAGTATTGGGTTATTCCATAAACTAAGTCCTTTTTTATATTTTGTCAAATTCTTATAATTCATACCGAATTGAGTCAACCAAGTCTCTATATCTGTCTGTTCATACCGAATGGAATTCTCGACTACGATCTCAAAGAACGAACATATCAAACTAAGTTCACAAATCATCTAACCGCTATTGAGAACATTCTCCTAATTATCAAAAAATTCTTATTTCAACAAAGATCGTAGATCAGAATAACCAGGAAAGTACCGGGAAATGTGATTGAAACGTACAAATCGATATTTCAACGGAATGGTTCATCGTATTACCTCAACCTTAGTCTAGTGATGCTACCCATTCCAACTATCATTTCTATCTTGTTTATAATTAGATGAAATAAAAACTTTACGGGTAATGCCGCTCCTACAGTACAGCGCAAGCTTAAAAGACTTCCGTTTTCGAAAGCAAAAAAAGCGGCTCTTTTTACTTATTACTCATAAATCATAGCAAATCGATCTATAAAAATCTCCACGTATATTTGTCCTAGCTATTCTGCAATAACTGTCAAAAAAGGGAAAAATCTACTTCTTGAATATCTATGGCAGCACTAAAACTGCAAGAAAATAACTCTGGCAAGGTCGCCACTAAAAAGAGAAACAAATCAAGAAAAGTAACTCTGGCAAAGTCGCTCAAAAATCAACGTGGACAACAAGGCGAGAACAAAGCCATCTTAGCACCTATTTGCGGTATTGAGAATTTACAATTAAGACAAATAGCTATTTTATTGTTATATTGTTACGAAAATTATAAACTGATATAAAAAAAAAAAAAAAAACAAAAACATCTACAGCAAACTTGTCGAAAACTATGACAGACAAAATTCCTTCTTCTGCTTTATCTGTCGTGGCCATAAAAGGGGTGCATTTGCAGCTACTGATGAAAGAAAAGATTGGCAAGAATTCCTACGAAATCTGACAGGTAAAGGGATGAATAAAACTACGTCAGGAATTCCAGCAGCGAGGTATTATCAGGCACAGCAGAATGGGATGCAGCGTTTGTGATGTTCATAAGGTTTATAAGTGTAGGATTTTGCTTAAAATGAGTTAGTTGTACGTTGATAGTAGAATAATGATACTCGGGGCAAATAAACATTAAAGAGATAAGTTCCTTTCAATAATTGGAAAAACCATTAAGATTGTAAATGAAATCTCCACTTTTCGCTATCTAGCAGCTATAGGGACTTTGTTTAAAGGAAATTTTCAAAACGGTGAGTAAACTATTACTACATCGCACTATGGCGTCCTCATCTCAAAATAATATCATCATAAATTACACCGCATTATAAAATATACATAATATCTCATTTGTGGTAGAAATAAAAGTGAGTATTGCCATACCTCTAACGCTTCCCTTAATTTTCCTTAGGGGGCCAAATACTATATAGTGAAAAAACAACAACACCGTTATTTCGGATATTAAGCGGGCATTTTTCGTCTCAAATACATCATTTATTATTCATTATTATTATTTTTTTTCGAGTAACTCATAATAAGTAAAATCTTGCCCCTCCCGCCTAAGGTACAGAGTCATAAATACAAAGAGGTACAGAGTCATAAAAACAGAGATGTTAGTATATAAATATCGTAACACGTAACGCAATAAATCCTATCCTTCGAATTAAACATAAAAGTTATGATCTCTACAAACGCGATGTTTGAATTTGATCTTTTGTGTATACCTCTGTGAGAGATGAGTTAAACTATCCCGCTTACAGTTCAAATATGATCCTTTTAGTTTAAAAAATCACAGTTGTATTTAATGTCCTATATAGTTATTAGTTAATCCTTCTTTCGACGAATGAGAAGAACTTTATCAATATTCGAAAGTAACACAATTTGTAAATCAATGAATGCGAATGTTTTTAAACTTTATATTCAAAGTATATGCTTTCATTTTGCATCCTTAATGTCACCCCTAAAGCTTCGAATCTAATATACCGTAATGATCTTAGTGCATATGAAAATATTTAATGTGCGACATACACGCGAATGAATGAAAAGTATAAACTAAACGAAAATAGTGAATTTTAATTAAAAAGCGAATACAGTTAGAATTCAATGGAATTCCCGTACATTCGCTAACATCTATACTTACACGTCTACGTATACGTATATTATACGTTGCATAGGAAAAGTTAACAGAGAGAAAGGAAACCGCAAAGAAATACGCGCAAAAAAAAGGTATGGCAACGCAATGCAGTTACCACACGACAAAAAGCAAAGATAACTCAGATGTTTTGGTGGTGAGTTCTACATTTTTCAGTTAACAGGAAGAGAATAAAGTAAAAAAAAAAAAAAAAAATGAAAAAGAAAGAAAAAAGCCAAATGTTTTTTTTTTCTCTCTTTTTCTGTCATATTAGAAAAGCGAAGTATTATAAACGCGCGGTACCCTCACTTAAATATTGACGGATGAGTACTGAAAAAAATTTTAATCGCATTTTCCATGTCCATGATTTTGGATTGAATTTTATTACAATCGACACATATTGGTCACAGCTTTCAGTTTTACACTTAACCTATGACTTATTGGCTGTTTATGTACATACAATATGAGTGCATACATTTAAATATATGTAGATGTTTTTTATTTTTTTATTTAAGCCTTTAAAATTTTGAACAAATAACCACACAAGCTTAGTACAGCGAATTACAGGCGTACGTGGAAGCTGCTCGTAAACCATATTGTTGTGCATGAATTGTTAATATTTAAATAACACTTTTTATGTTTTATTTTTTATTATTATTTTTTATGTTCCGCTTCTTTATCATCATATTCAACATTAGCAACAAGTTACTTTTTTAACATGCATGTGGCTCGTATGCACTTAAAGGAATTTTTTTCTTGCGTCTCTACATGGAAAATAACTTTAGGGGGTGAATTCTCGATGCATTATTTTTCCTCTTGTTGTTTTTTTTTATTTTTTTTTTTTATTTATTTATTTATTTTTTTTGTTTGCTATGGAATAAACTTAACGTATTAAGGTATAACAAAAAACCGGATATCCTGCTTACATGACCGCTAAAACGACAATAACAATTACAAAAACATCTACCGCAACAACGTATCGCATAAAAAAGTAATAAAAATTCAATAATACATAATTATTTTAAAGATTTCATAATAATAATTAATATTTAAATAATTAATCAGTTAACTAACGTTTAATTTATTTTATTATTAATAATTAATAACTGATTTTTTCCTTCTGTTGCCGAAGGCTTTACAACGCTAAAAATCATCAAAAAGACATTATCACATAATTGTGTTTTTTTTCCTCTTCTTCTTCTACTTTTATTAGACATAAAAAATTTGAGTTATTTACGTGATAGGAATTTCACATTATCGTCATTACAGTTAATATCTCATATATCGCGAGATAATACTTTTTGATGGGAATGTGTTATAAACGCTGGCAATGATGTTTCAGTGATTTTTTTCTTTTAAGGAGTTACGACAGACAAGTTGTTTGAAATAATATCTTAACAAATAAGAAAATTATATTCAATATGTGCGGAATCTTTTATATCCCTTACGTTCATCTTAAAAAAAAAAAAAACTAAATTTTAACAAGTGGGCGTAATAGATTTTTTCATATTTGTTATAAAATGTTGTGCAAATATTTGTTATGCGTTCTATAAGTAGTGACTGGATGTTCCAAAAAGTAAAAGTGATATCAACTTATTTTACACTGTAGTCGCGGTCTGTGGCTGATTTGACTGATTTTCGATACCAACATGCGTGCAGGAACTTTCAATGCTTTCGCCCAATTTCAGCCAGTTATCTTAATTTTTTGGACCGGAAAACTGGTTATCGCGGACATTATGCAAATACACAAACAGACAAATGGACGGATGGACGGACGGACGGATACGCTTATACGGTAGGTATATACGCTTTATGCTCTTCTGGAATATCTGCCATAGAATCATTTACTGAATTAAGTTAAACTGTTTTGTCTTTTGTCTGATCGTCTGTCCTTAGCATTTTGTGCTCGGTTGCGACTTTCCAGACATTTTGATGAAATTTTAATGCACCGACATATTTTACAGATAATCCTTATTGAAGAAGAATTATAGCCTAAACTTTTTCTAAAATCTCCCTATATAAAGCTCTAATCAAGAAAAAATCGTTACATGAAAAAAAATTGTAATATTGTTTAATAATAAAAGTGGGTAAAAAATTGTGTTCAAAATTACTAGATTAAAAAGAAAAATATGGGCGGTATTAATCCTATTTCCCCATTTAGACGGATGAAATAAATTCTTAGGTTAAAAAAGTAGGATGAGTACTAGCAACTAAGATTAACGGAGATATATTTTTTCAAAAAAGGTGGACTAAGCTAGGTCTAGCTTAACAGGGTTAAATATTTTATTGTCCTAGGATCTCCAGGTATTTGTAAGAAGACAAAAGATGAGAGTACCATTTCAAATCTTTATCTCTCGTGCAAAAATGTCAAGACCGATTTTTCGTAAAAAGAAGGATTTTATTTCAAAAGCAATGGTAAGCCGAATTTCCCATCCATTTTCCAAATTACCGATCGTTAGCTACATTTTCTACCATCTTCTTAACGAAATGCGAATTTCATGCCCAAACGATAATTGGTTTTCTGATATTGTTTAGGTAAGCTCTCTTCTTTTGGTTCATTAGAAGAATTTAAGCTCTGTTATGAAATAAGTCATTGTTTAAACGGGATTTTTGTCAGAGGAAAGAATGTATCGTGAATACAGCGATAATATAAGCCCGGGCATGGTCATAATGAAAAATCCTCCTCTAATGTCTTTATGCTCATTGCTAAACTACAAGCAGTTAATGTCTCCTAAATGGTACGCCAAATAAATTCGGTCTTATTGTAGATGTTAACAGTCCCCCGACATGTGCTGTAAGTTTTTGGGATTCTGATCGTTGATTCATGATTTTAACCATCTGTCTCGATGCAGTACCACTTTCTCTAGTGGGGATTATCAGCAGGATAACTGAAATATATAGGGAAAGAAGAGGAAGGTTGGTAAGTTGGAAGGTTGCCATCATTTGTTAGAAAAACTGCAACTGTACAATTACGCATTAAAGGATCTCAATAATTACACAGAGCAAAAATTAGCACAGATAAAGTTCGAAAATTGGAAATTGATCCCTTTTACAGTAGAAAAAATTCGGTAAAAGATTTTTAAAAAGTTGGGAATATTTTCATCAGCTACTTTATTAAATTCGTCAAATATCCCTTATCTCGTTCCGCTATCATCAAGTGCTTCTACCTGTTTCTCTTCCCCCTTTAGTGTGATTTCATTTCGTTTCATTTTTTTTACCAGCACTGTTTATAATTTTTCAATGTTTTCATTTGCTAATGCTTTCGTCACATAAGGATTATTTCGGCCCTTGAGAGATTATATTAAATTTTTCATCAATAAGTTTGGAAAAAATATTATATTCTGTCAACGGCTAACGATAAACTCGACGAATCGAAAAGAGTGCATAACTAACGTTAAAAAGTTGAATGAAATTTGTCCTCAATAATATTCCACTTTTCATTGTAAAGCTTTTCTAATTATCGCATTAGAAAATTATGTTCGGAATGAGAGAGGGGAAAAAAACCACAATATTATGATTTATTTCTCGTCGATTAATTCCTTTACGTGGTAATGTTAATATTGCTTCGATTAGTAGTAAAGCCATAGTTGTTAATTATCAGGACAATATTATCATAATGGTGGTATACGTAAGTCTCTGTACAATAATTCTTTCAGTTTCTGTGTTTTGTATTGTTTCAGACGGTGAAATGAATTTTCATTGCAAATAAGCTGCTAACTGTTGAAATTATTCGAACGTGTATTGTTCATAATAAATAAACGCGTATGAATAGCTAAACAAATGACGACAAATGCAACAATGATATTAAATAATTAATAACATTCAAACGGTATAAGCGTTAATATAACTGTATATCGTTCGTGGTATTCGTGTCGGTCATAGAGACAAATGTTAAACACAATATGTAGAAAAGTGTTGCAAAATGTATATTAAAATTCATTTATATTCTAAACATGACTTTTTCACGCAAAAAGGATGTAAATTATTTCACAGTCGCGCATTAAAGTGCTATACTGTTATAATCAACACAATGCACATACACGCATACACACACGCCAGGGATAATAATAATAAAACAAACACTACCGTTGACATATGTGTACATAAAGTTAAGAACTTGCACCGACAAGTGCATGTAGATTTGCACCTAAGAAAATAAAGGTGAAGAGAAACATTTAACTTTTAACACACGGTAAGCTGTGAACATACAATAGCAAAAGAAACATTAGTGACAAATTAAAATTAAACAAAAGTTGGCAAAAAAAAAATAAAAAATTAAAAAAATAAAAACAAGAACCTGACTAAATATAGGTAAGAAGGGAGAAAGCTCAAGATGGCTGCTTAAATATTTTTGTTTTAAAAATCGTGATATGCTTCTTAACAAAGAACCTTTTAAAGATGTTTAAAGGATTTTCGAAAAAAAATTTTGGGTCTTGAGATTTCGAAAATGTAAGATCGTTATTGAATTTTTTTTTTCTTTTTTATGTAAACGTTCTTCCAGGGCGCGAATCATATCAATGACAATACAATCATGGCCAGGAAGGACGATAGCTTTTGCTTTGTGGATAACATTTGTAGCCGGTTGGTCGAGGTCCTCTTGGGCTTCTGCTTAAAGAATAATGATTCCATGCCTGCCAGGTCTCTAATAAAATCCATTAAATTTCATTTGGGAAGTTTTATAGAAATGAAATCACATAATAAGTTGACCAACAGTTGCAGGGAAAGTTAATGCCTTTGAAACGAATTGTAATAATCGTTAAAAATCTGTTCCATCCAATGTCCTTAGATTGAAAAAACAATGAAATCGCTCTTTTAATCTTATGCCTGAGGCATAAATTAAAATAAGCAGGATGCACGACTTCGTTGTGCTCCCTTACACCTTGTTTCTCATATGTCTAAATTTGTGGGAATACAAGCTCGGTCATATTGTCTTTTAAGCCTTAAAGCTATGCAAGATATACATCTTTAATTTTTTTTATTTTAATCATAAATTTGGACATAGACCCAAGTGTATCCTATAATACTCTTCGAATCTCAGGAAACGCGGAACTTTCTCAGACATTAGAGCGAGCTTTGTCACAAGACGTGAAGCATTTTTTCTGCCCCATTAATATTTCTTTCGCTCCTTCAAAATTTCTACTATTTTGTCGTGATGAATTTGGAATTTTATAAATCATTTTCAATACATATCTTCGTTTACGATAGTCTCAGTTCAATGACAAACACTTCTTAAAAAGTCTCTGATTTTTTCGCCCTGAAAGCCATATGTTTTCCTTTCATATTCAAGCAATCTATAGATCACTGATCATAGATTAAGACTTCCTTCAATTCTTGTCATTAAATTTGTGCGCGTACTACGTTGACAAGTTTCCACACCTGTCCGTACGAATAGACATCTTCAAATGACATCTGTAGTGAGATGCCTCCCTAAAGGTTTTATAAAGAAGAGAGAGGAAATGTTCACTTCGCTATGGCCAGTGAAGTTTGTATTCGCTTCTTCTTGTGAACACTCTTTAGTAATCACTTTGAAAATAATTAGGAGCTTCTACTTTAACTTTTCTCTAACTACTACTATTTGCCAACGAAAGTTTGATTCTGTTATAATTATTTAGAAACCAATCTTGTTTGACTTTTCTTGGAATTTCGTGTACTCTTTGGTTGCCGACTATATAAAAAGGTCTTAATAATAGAAGTATTGTAACTTGATCTTAGTTCTCAGTATACAAAAATTCCATTCTTTCACTTACCATATACCTTAATACTTGGAGGATTACCTTCGCCTCGTGATCAAAATGTGAAGTACTTTTGAGTCTCCGTCTGCAGCTACCATATACCTTAATACTTGAGGATTAGATTCGCCTCCCAATCAAAATGTGAAATACTTTTTAGTCTTCACCTGCAGCTACTACATACTTTAATACTTGGAGGACTAACTTCGTCCCGTGATCAAAATGTTAAATATATTTTAGCCTTAATGGGGTACTTAAAGAAACTACAATTCCTTGAGAAAGTTCAATGACCTTAAGCAAGTTAGTATTCTTTATCGATACGTCTGTTGCTATCTGCACAATCCGCTTACCCGCGGTTAGAACTCTATACAATTTTGAGGAAAAAAGCTTTTAGTCGTTATTTCGCTTTATCCATAATTTAAAAAAAGGGTCTTCGGTAGTAAGTGGTTTATTTCTCTTATTTCTCATATATATTTTATAAAATAGAGTTACGGAGTCGTCGTGACTTGGCATTTTTTTTTTTTCAAGATGGCGACCTATACAATGTTTGTCTCAAATATCAAAGACATTTACTTTTAGTTAACGACAATACAATACACACTGTGTAGCTGCATGTTATCGCACGAAATGTAATATACTAACTAAAGAACAATCCTACACAAAGTTAGTCAAGTAAGCATAAATAAAAAGAGCTGTTTAGCGCGTAGTTTTCATATTTTAGACTTAAACAACTCATAGTGTCTACCCTCCAGGCATTAGTAAAGTAATTTTCATGCTTTCATGTTATTGTTTTTAAAGCCATTAGGAGAGTTACTTTAAGTAAAAGCGCAAAAAAAAAAGTTTTTTTTTTTGTTTTTCTTTATTTTGAAAATGAAGAAAAAAAAATTACATCAAGACGACATAGATTCTGGCATTTGTTTTTCATTTTTGTCCTTTGAAAACGTAAAGAATATTAACTTTATGTCCTCATATCATTTTAAAAGTGATATGTTTTCTATTCTTCTATTACGTTTGCTTTAAGCATAAGTTTTTTTTTTTTTTATTTTCTAAGGTAGAGAGAAAAGAAAAAGAAGCAATTTATGTGTGTCTTAATAAGAAATTTGCATAAATTTTCCTCTCATTTTCCGGTAATTTATTCGTGAACAGTAGTCTCACTTGAAGCTATAAGGATACGGTCATGTTATTGTAAACGTTGCTTTCATGCTTTTAGATTTCATTTGATTGATGCATTATAAGTAATTTAAAGAGTTATTTATCTCCTTACTTTGCAATCACATAGTACTGTGTTAAATTTATATCTAATATTTCCTTTACGACAAATAGAAATTTCATTCCAAGAGAGTTATTTCGAATGCATTAAATATTTAAAAGCTTTGACAGTATGGGATTTCATTTGTCAAAGGAAGATTACTTTTTCAAAAAATACATTTTTAACCAACTGCAGCAATATAATCGAAAAACAACAACAACAACAACAACAACACCAACAAGAATAACAAGAACAACATTTTTAACTAATTTGATGCTAATAAATAAAAACTGTTCTCAATTAAAATTAAATTTATTTAAATTTCAGTTAAGAGCAAAACCTATTTCACGACATTCAATTATTATGGTTCCACTACCACTTAAATTTAATTCTAAGGTTTCTTGCTTTCCTTTGACTACTAATTAGTAGAAGAAAGAAAAGAAAGAAAGAATTGAGAAAAAATTGATAAAAACAATTCTATGGTTAATGAAATAGAATGAAAAAATCACTTGCAACAGTTCGAAAAGACGTAAAAATATTCAACCATAATAATCTAAAAAGCAATTAGCAAAATATTTACTAATGTGAAAAACGAACAATTTAACTTCTAGTTAAGAATGTCAATTAAAAAACAAAACTTGTTTATTAATACACTTTTATTTAAAAGAAACTTATTGAAAACGACTCTAAAAAAAGTCATTATTTTGTCGAGAGAAAATTTTGACAAACATTAGCTTCGCAACCGTCACGATTGTCGTTAATTATCATTATATCGGTTGACATTTCAAAAGCATTTTCTCGTACAGAACCATCGAATTATCTTCCATATGTTTCCACTAAGCTATAGTCGACTAAAAATGGTAATACGTGTACAACTTTATCTCCGTCGTTTTCCAAAAACTATCTTTAACTGTATCTGATGTTCGAAATAAACAAATGTAAACGTTAGATAATAAGCTCTTGGGTATTTGTCAACAAAATTCCATCGGAAAATTAGTTAAATTTGTGTCCGCATAATAAAAATATTCTCGATTGAAAATCTCACTTTACAAGCCAAATTGTCATCAGTTGCGGGAAACTTAGCTTTTGTTACTTGATTCGAAAGATGGGTGTGTTTGTGTGTGCTGTTAAATCCTTACAGGCGATGAACAATGGTTCCGTTACGATATTGAAAACCCAAATAATCATACAGCAGTCTAGACGAACGCTAGAGTTCAATATCCATAGGCATGGACGATAAATTTGAATATCCACCATGAAACCAACCGGGTTGGTCAGCTGAGTGTGGCATTGTTCCAATGGAACTATTATTAACCAATGCTATCAAGAAAAATTAATGAAGATGAAACACGAAACTGATGCAATATCTTAAAAGTTATGAAATCGTGAGTTTTCAATATGATATAATTCAACCCCACATAGCAAAACTGTCTAAAGAAACATTAGCAGCACTAAACTGGAGAGTGCTACCCTCCCACCTGTTATCAGCAGACATTACTCTTTCCGACTAACATTGGTTACAATCGGTTACTTGCTGCCTGCTCGAGTATGGCTTTAATTCTTATAACGATATCCCAAAAATACGATATTGGCAACACTGTAGCCAAAGAAAAGCGACTCTGGCAAAGTTATCTAAAAACCTGATGATTTGGTGTCCTCACCGCGGTGTTCACAATTACATCTATTACTCTAAGTTTCAGAGAACTTGTATCCGGAGAATCAAACCGCTAACACAGTTAAGCCTATTACTCTAAGATTCAGAGAATTTGTATCCGGTGTACAGTTATGCTTATTACTCTAAGATTCAGAGAATTTGTATCCGGTGAATTAAACCGCTAGTACAGTTACGCTTATTACTCTAAGATTCAGAGAATTTGTATCTGGAGAATTAAACCGTTAGAGTACAGTTACGTCTGTTACTCTAAGACTCAGAGAATCTGTATCCGAAGAATCAAACCGCTAACACAGTTAAGCCTATTACTCTAACATTCAGAGAATTTGTATTCAGAGAGGCAAACCGCTAGTACAGTTATACCTATTACTTTAAGACTCAGAGAATTTGTATTCGGAAAATTAAACCGCTAGAATTTATATTATATTAAAAACAAGCAGCAATATCGCATTTTCTTATTATGGTCTCTCAGAATCGTCGTAATGCACATCAAAAAGAAAAGATCATACAATTCCCATGCCCATAAAAATTTAAATGAGATCAAATTAGAATTCCATCAGTGGAAACGATAAGTTTTGATGGACGTGCAGTCACAGAAGTTACTTGTTATCTTTCATTTAAAATCAAAGTTAACAACATTTTAACTCCCATGATATTCGTATCAGAATCTCTATTTCATTTGAAACGACCTTCTGTCATAGACAATAAATAGTTTTTCGAAGCTACCCAAGGCATTGTAGTGATGTCATTATTAATATCCTTATACCGAATGTACCTGCTCTGTTACTCTATCCATCAGTGTTGCTTTATTTTAGTTGTAATTTTCTCCAGTTTTTTTTTTTTTTTTTTTTTTTTTTTTTTTTTTTTTTTTTTTTTTTTTTTTTTTTTTTTTTTTTGTTAACGTTATTCTACTGGGATGAAATGTGATGCCCTTTTGACAAGAAAAATAATAGAAGATGAAAAAACACATATGCGTCCGGTTTAGAACGAATCTTTTGACTCGCACCACTTGTTGTTGCTTTGTTGCAATAAAAAAAGTATGTTTATTCAAGAAGTGTACACAACACCATTGCGGGGATAACATGCCATGAAAACATCAGGCATCCTGTTAAAATAAAACGTAAATGGTTGCATTACTGGCAGAACAAAATATACCGTCAATTTCAAGCTGTTGCGCTAGAGCATAACATATTAAAAGCGTTAAATATGCATATATTTAATACAACATAATTAAAAATTAATATTTTTAACAAAAAAAAAAGTTATTCAAGGAGAGTGCATTGGTTAGCAAATGATAAAGAGCATTATAACAGCCGAAGTAACTAATAGTTCTAATTCATTTTATGTTATAATTACCAGAAATACATTTTAGATCTACGATAAACTATAAAGAAAACTCTAAGATTGTTTATAAGACCCTTGAAGCGATTTAGTCTTTTTTTCGCCCATAATTAATGAAATTTGAAATAAAAAGTTGAATTAAATCAAACTATAAACTGAGATTGGGGATTGATAAACCCAAAAAGTCGATTCGATTTTTTATCTTCTGTTAAAATAATCCGTCGGTCTAGGGATATCTCCCGCATTTGATGGTCAAGGTCAGGGCTAAAAAAAGGACAGAGGGCCATAAGGTGTAGTCGCAGACTGAAAGACATATATGACCGTTTGATAAGTGTCACACCTTAAACAATCTAGCATTCACTAGAGCTATGGTTAGATGCGAATCGTAATTAAAATGAGATCTATCCCACGGTGGACTCAGGTATGCCCACTTGCTTGTGTTTATGTACTAAACTATGCTGCATTCCGGTAGGTCGTTATTGATATAACAATGCTTACAAATAATTCTTGAAGAAAAAGGTTTTTATATCTATTCCATCTTGGTGTTCAACCATTTCTTTTGATCGGGAAAGAGAGAAAATGTGAGGCAAAGGAAAAAAAGAGAGAAATAGTAAAAGAGAAAAGTAAGAAAGAAATTAACCTTAATAGAATAAGACATCTCATATTTCAGGGTGAATAAATCCTTCTTGATATAAAACTACATATGTTAATGACAAATACATTTGATTTATAAAGGTTTCCAAACATATCATGAACTTAATATAACATTCTTCAGCTTTAAAAGGCATGTAGTACATTGGGGGACTCTAATAAACGAAAAATGGAAAAGACATAACCTTTTGACAAATTACAGATACATTGTGTATTGTATGTAACATATCAACATACGCAAGTTCGCAGCCATACATAACACCTACATACCGGCCTGGCGTTGTATAACACGTAAGCTTTGTATAACACTACTGCATCGTTGTTATCGTTACATGGTAAGAATAATAGATAGTGAATAAGAAGGAAAGATATATATTTCGTTTTATGAATGATGTGCTGCTACACACAATACTGCAAATAGAGTAGGTTAGAATAGGACTTACAGAACAAATTGTTGTTGCTTAAAATAACGTAACTTTAATGGTTTCATGAGTATAATAATAATAATAAATAGTTAAAATTTCCTCGGAACTTATTTTAATTTATTGTTTATAAATAACAGATAATTATTACATTCATTATATATGAATACGTGTTATTAGGAGCTTGCAAAAGGGTTTATCAGCAACATCTACAAGTAAAAGTGTTAAAAGAATGGAAAATAATAATGGAAAATACAGTCTAAATAAGGACTGAATTTGATAATTTTGATCTTCCTCTAGCCAAAACAACAATTTTTCATTTAGTTTTATTGAATTATTCGATGTATACAGCCGCTAATCATGTAATGCTCAAAATTGCATTTTCTACATTCATTGTCGACATTCAATTTCAAAATTCATTATTTGAAGAAATCTGCTTTGGAAACCCATCAAAAACTTTTAGAATTTTATGGTGATGCTGCTTTATCGTATCCCAATTGTCACTTTAGATTTCATTAGTTTAAAAGCGATAATTTCGTCGTCAAGAACAAAGAACTGCTTGGAGGATCAAAAAATTTCGAAAACGACGAACTCCGCACAGACTCTCAGAGAGCATCCGAACAGCTTAGAAATTGAAAAATTAACTGTTTCTAGACGTTTATATGTTGCGGCTCGAATGGGAAACTCTGCCATACTCAGCGTACTCACCAGACTTAGCGCTTTCTGATAACCACTTGCTTGATCGATGCAAGATGACTTGGCTAACACGCGATTCCACAAAGTTGAAGAAGTGTTAAAAAAAGTCGGTTCATGGATAGTTCCAAACGGTCATGAGTTTTTCCGACACGGTATTGCCACGTTTGCGAGAACGATTAAATTTATCATACCATTTGTAACACCACAACGTATGTTTTAAAACAAATGGCGTACGAATTCTCCTTCTCTCTTTCCGGTGCTCAACAAAAACGTTCTACGCGGAACAAACAACTCCGTTTATTCACACACGGATAACAATATCTGGTATCACTTATTCTCTGCCACCAAGATACGAAGCAGTAAAGAGATATATATCAAACAAAAGTATCGAAATGGACTCAGGCTAATAGGGTAAAGTTTAATGCTGTTAAGACAGAATGCAGTAGCGAATAGGCGAAGCCATGAACGATCCTTCCCCTTTGATGGTGTCGATATATAAGATTAGGCAACCCTTGATTTGCTAGGAATGAGAATAAAAAATGATGTCGGTTGAAGAGAACACGTATTCGCAATGTCGCTAAAATGGTGAAAGAAATATCTCCTCACAGTCAATATCCATATCACTTACACTGCTCATGTCGAACTAAGATTAGAATACGACTTAGGAACCTCCAAATCTTAATTGGAGACCCTTGGCCGTAAGCAAAGAAAAGTGAAAATGCTCTTGGTTGATGAAAGTACGTCCAAAAGGCTCGACACCCTTGATAATCATCAGAACGTGGCCCTTGCAATGCTTGTGTATAGATACACGTAGGACAAATGTTCCGCAGTGATAAAACTGAGTTTTTTGACAGGACTACACAACTTTCTTAATGTTCAGAACCAAACTAATCTAACCATATGCTATCGCGACACGTCGTTCTTTAATCATACTGCCCACCATTGGAACAATCTACCCTTTTAAGTCCAACGTACTTAGATATTATTCTCTTTTTCTCGCCATCTCCACCTGTAACATTTTCTGACCTCTATCGTACTCGCACTTGTGGGAACCAACACCTGAACGACTGTTGATACGTTTTAATTCCAAAACTTAAATTGTTGTTAGTCTATCACGATCTACTTGATATGCAGTCGAAGCAAAAAATCCATTGCCGTTAAGTAATATCATATTGGAGGCAATTCCTCGAAAACGTTTCGTCAAATGATTTTCTCACTTAATTTACGTTTTTATAAATCGATTATATTGCTAGCACTGTGAAAACTCAATCTTTCTATGATTTACTACTACCGGTCAGCGACATCAAAAGAAAAGGCAAATCCCTTAAGAAAATTCTGTATTCTTTCTGTCAAAAAAGTATCGGTAACAATTAACAACACAAACTCAAAAATGTACGGATTTTATGAAGTTTTGATTGTATCTTCTTTCAAATCACTTAACGCATAAGTATTTACACTTTTGATTAGCATAAGATTCGAAGTCAATTTTATACGATTTATCTTTCGGCAATCAATCGGTTCGTTCGCTTATATAGAAGCGCTGAATTCAGAATCATAGATCAAACTTGCAAATGAGCATGATTCGCTTATAACCACGCCCACAACAAACACAGATTTATAGTTTAAAATTCACAATAGATGTTGATCTAAGAACCTAGAAACTAGCATTCACTAATATTCATTTGAAAAATGCGTATAATCTGCCTAAAAGTATGCTTCTAATTAATCTAAAATTTATATAAACTACAGAATCAACTCAAACGTTTGGCATGAACTATCAGTTAATATGATTTCGTTTAAGAAAATACTCGAAACTTATGATGTATAAAAAGATTCATCCTTAATCGAGTACAATTTTTTTTATTTATTTTAAATATGAGTTCTCTTGAGAAGGAGATTTAAAAAAAAAAACCGAAAAGCTTTAATGTCTGTTTAACTGAAAGCTACAGCGACTTGAGAACTTTTGTGGTTTCTTTTTATATCTATGACATTTAAAATTTTATGCAAAAAACAAACATACAAACATACATATAAAAATAGTATTTGAAACAGACTCATTCATCTTCAACTCTGTGTAAAAAAGAAAAAAAAAGAAAACAAAGATCGGAAGCACAGATGTAAAAATCTTTAAAATCGCAAAGAGAATTTAGCTTATTTTCATATAAAATATATACAAAGATACACCCAAAGGAATATAAAGCGTTTAGCTTAATTTAACCTCAAAGTCAACCAATACAACTGAACAATAGTCATCTACATGCAAATGGAGTCAGTTTTCCGAAAGGCATAAACAGCTCAAGTCGAAAACATTAACAACAACAACAACAACAAGAACACCAAAAAGAACAACAACAATAAGAACAAGAACTCCAAGATTAAATGTATGTTCAGCATAGACTGTATAGACTAAGACTAAGTATTTGATAACAAAAACAGTTGTTCCCAAATATGGTAAATTAAGTAACTTTTCGAATTTCTTACTTAAGTTTAATATAATAACAAAATCCGCAAACATTTAGTTGTCCTGAGGCAAAATGAAAATAAAATAAAACAAAAAGACCCCTTTGTTGGATTAACAAGAATGAAAAAGGAAAAGAAGAACAAGAAGAAGAAGAAGTTTTACGGCTAATGTTAATACTAAGTAAGATTTTGTTTGTTATTATCACAGTTGCTATTGTTACATGTACATGTGTATTGCATGTGTATTGCATGTATATATATATATATATATAAATAAATTTTAATACCCTTAAAACATAGCAAGTGATGAGCATAGTTGTACTTATGTCCGTAAACAAATTTACACAAACCAGTTGCTTAACTAACAAAAACCATCTTCTTTGCCTTAAACTGGCAAAAATTTGCATTTAAATGTTGTAGCTCGACTTGCATTACTCTGTGACATTTTCAGATTTGTATAAGTGGTATTTTTCTTATATAAATCGTGATGAATGCATATGCATATGCATAACATACGCGCAAACAACTTGCAAAAAATATAAAAATAATAAAATCGCGAAAAAAAAAAAAAAAAATAAAAGGAAAAAATAAATCTCATATTAGAGACCAAATTTAAGTAAACAAAACGCTTGATTAAGACATAATATATTTTTATAGAACATCATCATCTCTCTACCAATATAATCAAATAAATCATTTTCTATAGCATCATAATAAGTTCTTAAAAGTATTATTAAAGCTTTATATTAAAACTGTTTTCATATATTAGATAACACAATTTAGAAATAAGAAAACATTAATATTCGAGTTAAATAGAAGCTTTTCATTTATATCGAAATACAATGTTACACTTGACCTATGTTCTCTCTGTGGGGATTTGAGGTTTAAACTATGTCGCAAAGTAATTTAAAAGAACATATAAATGAACAAAAGGCAAATTGTGTTAATAAAATTAAATGTAAGCAACATTCCTCTCTTGAAGTTAATTCAATAATATTTTAAAAGCTATATCAATGGTATATGATAAATTCAATAAAAAGTATTAAGCCGCTTAATAGAAAAAATGAAAGTTTTCCTTTTAAAAAGTATTGAGGTTTCTAAGAATTAAGAATACATCGAATTAAATAATTTTTACTCGTTAACCTTTCGATTTTTGGTCAGAAGTATCGTCATCCTTATAAAATTTTCATTGCAAAAAATTGTAAGTGATATGACTTTAGTTCTAGCATATCATCCGTGTAACCAATATAATATCAAAATGTGTCGCAAAAATCAGAATACATGAAAATCTAAGAAAATCTTATCTCTGATTTCCGAGTTAATGTCAAGACAGCTTTATCACCTTGACTTGTACAACAACAGTTCATCTTGCGACGCATCACACGATCTATAAAGCTTCTACTCACTTCTATCATGAATTTTGCTAGATTAATGTCGCGAGTTGTCAACTTTTTACCTGTGATAACTGTTATAAATGTCTTTATAAACACCCCACACGTTTCATAATTTAATTCATAAATGAGTTCGTAAATAAATCAAACGTTTCATCTTTTAATTCAGTGCTCTGGATAGAAAAATCCTTTCTACTCAGTAAATTTGTTTTAACTCATATCACTGCGAATTTTTTCCTTTTATGGCGAACGTTTTCGCTAGTAGTTAGCTTCACCATTGTCTCTAGCCTTCCAGCTTTAGCTTTCTTATGAATATTACCACCTCTATCGGTTCGCAGCACCATGTCGCATCTGGAGTTATGAAATGTTCGCTAAACACCTGATATCTGATTCTGTAGATAGCCGTGCGTTCACACAGAATGTGGTGAGGCGTTTTAACCGTCCCTTCGTAGAATCTGCATGAATCGTGCGTAAGCCGGTGACCATAAGTAAGTCCTTTGTCCGTAGTTCCAGTGGCTTATTCGTTGTACTAGGAAAATAACTAGACTTTTTAACTTCCCTGCACTAAACTTTCAATAGCTTGCAAACCTTTTCTGCGCCCATTGCGATACCAGCATATTGATATTGTCGCTTGGGACGTCGCAGAGAGATTCCGAACCTGTCATTGTAATTCGGGCTCTCCAGTTTGGTAGGCAGTCGGGTCTCTCGTTGCCGGTAAAACCTATATGTTCAAATATCCATATAAGTTGCAACTCATTAAGCTTGCTCAGCTCATTCAGGATTTGAAGGCATTCCTCCACAAGCCTTTATGCAAATCACAATCTATTCTGTTTTATTTCCTTAGGTATGCAGTGATTGTGTAGACTTCTGCTAGAGCAAACTAAGACTTATATTAAAATCACAAAGTGTTTGTCTAAATGCTGAAAAAGTACGGCGTCAGTTCAGATTTTCGATCTTTTTAAAAGAGACAGTAAAAGCTATTGGAAAAATATAACTTTAATACTTGAACCTCATTGGCATTCTTACTAATGTTAATTGACCTTGTGAGATCTCTGCGATATCATCCAGAATACCGCTGAGAGAATACTCAGCTTCCGTAATCTTGTACCGCACTCCTAGCATTGGAAGAAATGAGTGCAGAACAAACGACAGAAATAGGTACGAGCCCTTAAACTAAAAATACTCAATTTTTATGGAAAGAAGAATAAAGCTTCAACTGTGTCTTTTTCTTCCAAGTAATTTTTGCTAATTAAAATAAAGCTTATAATATATATAAGAAGATATGCAATAATGATACTTTAGTAAAGAAACTTCCATTACATCTTACGAATTTACTGTGTTTATAAACCTCCCAATCCAAATGCAATTTTTTTTTTTTTTTTGTATTTACTTCAGTAGTAGTTTTTAAAATAAAGCTTAATCTCTTTTTAATTTCTCTACACAGCTTGTGGTTACAGTGTATTTTACTTGAGAGATTATATACAACATTAAGAGAGATAACACAGTTGGATCCACCTGCAAAATTATTTGTCGAATCGCTTAATGTCTTTCTATCCATTTAGTGTCTGTTTACTTGACATGTTTTTTTTTTTTTTTTTTTAAACAACGTGTTGCAATTCTCGACGTAAATTGAGGAGGTGCAAGCCTGTAGAAAATGGAATAAGGGAGATCGCGGGATTATACGACCCCTTCTGGTGTACTGCCCTGGTTTGGAAAAGTCATGATATGAGAAGATTTTTTCAGTTTCAATATTTCTCTCGTCAAAATCAATAAAAAAAAATATTATACTAAATGATGCCGGAAAATTTGAAAGGGTTAAAACTATTTTACAACTTTTCCCGTGCAAGTATTCTTATAAAAATTCAGACTTTACAAAGGAACAGGGCATAATTTTTTAAATTTTTTACTACGCATTGAACATTGATCCGAAGAATAATATTTCGATTTGTAATTTTTTTCTCACTCCTATTTTCTACTATTTTATGACGAATATGTAAAATATGTCGAAATTTGATGTAGACGAAGTAGTGTAGAGTATTCAATTGTCGGTCGGTCATGCTGGACTATAAAGTTTTAATTTAATTCGTTTACTTCTTTTCTTATTGTTTGCTATAACAAAACTGAAATACTCTTGAATACAATTTTATGTTTTAAAAGTGAAATCCTTGCGATACATTTTAATATATTCATTTACGCTTTAAGACATTAAAGAAATAGACTAAAATTTATTGCAATCATCAATATTTCCAGACATACAGTTTCCAAGCGAGTACACATGACATAACATAAATACTTATGAGTTTATATATTTTCTTGAAAGTATACGTATTTAAACACCATTAACCCTATTTTACATCATCACGAACACCCTTAAGTATCATAGAAATATGTCAACAGATGACATTATGTGGAAAACGTTCTTTATAACATTTGTTACAAAACATACGAAGGAAGGAAATTCATAATCGCCTTGAAACGAATCTTTGATACCTATCCACTTAAACAATGTTTTGGATGATACCGGATCTGTCCGTTGATCGATCGCTAGTTTTTTGCACTGACTCTTTAGAAAACCGCAGGAAAACATTTTTTCTTTTTTATCTGTTCTGTACGTATTCTTTACCTATTGTTTACCTATTCTTTACTTGTTCTTTACCTGCTCTTTATCTATTCTTTATTCGTTCTTTACCTGTTTTAAATCGCCGCCGTAATAAATATTTTTCTTTAACTTGAGATCAACTTATGTTCTAGATACTTTTTAGGCGATCTTGATCTATTTTTACAATGAATGCTAAAATTGTCAGAGCGAAAATTTGTACCGTACTTTGGAGATTATAATATAATTCTTGATTACTTTAAATGCCATTTCAAAGGCAAAATTTCAAACTTGATTTACGACCATCAGGTAGAAATAAATTTTGTAATCGTAACAGCTAAAGTGTAAGGCGATTTAGAGGCGAATCAGAAAGAGATCCTTTTTTTTACCTTACGATGACTGTCAATATATGTAACAATCTATTGTCTTTATAATATACGATGTACCTCTGTCCCTTTATTCCTGAATATAATTTTGAATGCACTTTGCATTTAAATTCAAATGTAAACAAAATAAAAAGAAAAACTTCTCTTTTTTTCAAGCGAATTTTATTTTCTTTTAAATAAGAAATTCATGAAATTCTTCTATCAGTGCAAATTACGATAACACTGAAATAATTAAAATTGTTACAAACCGATTAGCAAAGCTCGTGCATCTCCATCGTTTGGTAGTTAAGAAAATATTTAATTTTTTCGTGATTTCAAGAGGTCTAGTGCTGACAGGTTGTTAGTTAAAGTTTAAGAAAATGCTGCATTTAACTCATTACCTATATGAATTTTGAAGCGATGAAGAAAAATCTGTTGCTTGAGACTTAATACTCAAGATATTTCAATGAAAATTGGTAAAAAATATTAAAAGTTCTATCACATAAGCGATAGATAAAATGGGCCAAATTGGTTACTGATAGCATTCCATAGCAATATGGAAAATCTGCCACGCCCCCCATTAAAATGTAGTATCTTTATATTTTTTTTTTTTAAGATAAAGGTGGTAGGGATAAAAGAACCGCCTCACCCAAAAATAATTTTCTTACCCGTTCTAGATAGTCTCCATAATTTATTTATCATAATCCCTCTCAATAATTTTCTTATCATAATCATATCTTTCTTATAAGAACTTAGTTTTCATGAAAACCTTGCTTCGAATAGACCTATATCGTCCAAGTTTACTATTTTTAATTTTCATGTCATGTCATGTAATTTCCACGAACTTTCATCAGAAAATAAGAAGAATTGATTCAGTTTTTCTCAAGATTTCTACACTAATGGGATACTGATTTTACCAAAAAAAATAATAAAAGACCATCGATTGGCACACATTTTGTTAATAAAATTCATTGAAAATATAAAAAAAAATTTCTTTTTTCTAATCTTTAAATTTTCTTTGTAAACCGCTACGGACTTTTTATTTGATGTACTATATTCGAAAATTTAGATAAAGAAGAGACTTAAACGAATGCGTTCAAATAATTGACGACCTAAGTAACAACATTTGAAAAAGCACGAGCTTTAGAAAAAAACACAATAAAAACATATAAAAGTTCGCTGCCAAAAGGATTCAGAAATTTACCGACAATTTAAAAAATATTCATAAAATACACACAAAAACCATGAATATTAATGAAATTAAAAAAGTTCACAATCTACATAAGGTCATAATCTAATAATATTCGAAATGTTCACTGCCTTATGCATATAGTAAGCCACCTAAATAACATTCCTACCTAACATTCAGTAAATCCGCGATATACAGAAAAAAACACTTAAAAACTTCACAACCTAAATAGCATCACGAAGTGACGGCATTACGCAAAAAAATTCCGGAGTTAAATAAAAATTTACAAAAACTTTGCGAGAGAGAGAGAGACCTAAATATCAACGAGGCCTAACCATATTTAGTAAATATTCATAAGAATATTTAAAAATTGTAAATAACATCTCATCCTAAAGGCATTCCAAGAGTTCGCAAACACCACTCAA
Source organism: Glossina brevipalpis (assembly GCA_000671755.1). NCBI lineage: Eukaryota > Metazoa > Arthropoda > Insecta > Diptera > Glossinidae > Glossina > Glossina brevipalpis. The sequence goes on from KK351042.1 coordinate 917,370, forward strand.
TTAAATTAAGTGATCGCATTTCACTTCCCTTTCCCTTAAAATGCTTACTAAAAATATAAAACTATATATGTAGAATTTCTCACACAGAGATTTTGCATACATATATATATATATGGATGGATGGTAAAGTTGTGATATGTTTATTACTTTTTAATCTTGAGAGCCCACATACGTTACCAATAAATTGAAATGTTAATGGTAGACGAGAAAAGCTTAATTAATGACTTCTATTTAAGTAAAACTTATATCAAGCAGAGATGCATCATCATTTTCGCTGCTTTTTCTTTCATCATCATGGAATGCAAATAAAATCATTGTACGGAAATCAACAGTACTGTGTGGTTACACATAATCAATGGTTTCTTTCACATGTCATTCCTTATGCACACATGATGCAACTACATCATCATCTGCTATGCCAATGTTGATATCAATTATGTCCAAGAAACACGCATAAGAGAATGTTTTTTGTTCTTTTTTTTTTTTTTTTTTTTTTTTTTTTAAACGAAAAAGAAAACCCCGTTGCTTGAAAACATACTATAACAATACAGTGCGTATAAAGGACGAAAGAAAAGTCAAGCACGTGTATATACACAGAGAAGCGCACACAATTTATACAAAAAAAAAATGCCCATTGATGCCAATCAATGACATAGCAGTTCACATATGTATTCACACACACACACACACACACAAGCAAGCATCATCAGGACACATAGGCATTTCGTGTTGAAAACAATAAAAACCCGTAAATGTCAATTGCATAGGGACTTGGTATTTTATACTAACAACACAAGCAACACACAGCAACACAATATTACACACATTTATACATAAGACTGATTAATGGAGCAACGGAATGCACGAGAATTGTACTATGAACAACTTTTTATAAGCCGTGACAAACAATGTTATACGCACAAGCCTACAAACACATACGGACACATACACAGGCACGCGCACGCACGCACGCACTCACGCACTTACATACACAGACAGTAACGGAAGTATTAAATATAAAAGTATGAAGAAAAAAAATTAAGACCTTAGACGAATGTTAAATACCCATCATTACACTATAAAATGTAAGGTAAGTTTAATCGTTATTGTGTGTGCCTTTAGAAAAATATCGGAAAAATAAGTACATCGATTGAAGTGCTATTAGGACAATATAAAAAAAAATTATATCAATTATCTATCATATAAAGATTTAAAAACCTAAAAGGTCAGATAAATTGAGTTTTATTTATAATCTTCAAAGTGTGTATGAAAGCTCGGTACACACTCCTTGTGATTTCAAAGAAGAGCGTTAGACGTCTAAGATTAGATAAAACTCTTTTCTTTCTTTTGCCAGGATTAACATGACAAAACCAAAGAGTCTAACCTAAATATAAAATTTTTAAACGAAACTTGATTCATTTTTATTACAAATAACTTGAAAGTGAGGTTATGTAAATCAAGTCAATTGGGAATGGCTTAGAATAGTGATTTTAGATATGCTCCGTCTAAATCAAAAATACTCGACATAAATTTAATTCATTTGTATTTCCGAATTTTCAATTAATTCAAAAAGCATAAATTAATTTCAATGATGAATTTTAGATCAGCATCATCTATACATAAGACCGCGAAAATAAGCTTAAATTACTTGTATTTCTCACTTTACAATGAACTTAATTACGCAAGTCAGGTGATAGGCAAGTGAAGTCAAATAGCGCATAAGTGAGAAACATATGAAAAAGAAAATTACAACTTAAAACGTTATAATCGGACAAAGCCGTTTATCTGATACACTACTATAGTATCATGATCGTCATAAGATATTAAAAGTTAGATATTGTTGCGATATATAAGGGCGTACTTTTCTGAAGAACTTTCCTATAAGACGGAGATAGAAAAATAGGATTCAAAATTAATCTAGTAAATTTATTAGCCAAGTCACCGCTACGTGTAGACTGATTTTTATTATAAAATACCAAAATTTAAATTTTGTAAATAAATTTTTTCATAAACGCTTCATTTTCATAAAAAAAAAATGCTTCTTTTTAAAGAGGTAAAGAAAATTAGGCGAATGCAATCGAAATTTAGCCCAGCAAATTTATATGACAAACTGTAGTATTAGTCAGCAAATTTTTTTATTACAAAATTATACAAATTAGTCTTTATGATCATATAAAACCTTATATAGAGTGTCCTAAAATTTACGCAACATTTTAATTAAAAAGAAAACATTATTTATTATTTTTATTTTTTACTTTTTTTTTTTAATTCTAATTTTCTTTATTTATTGAATCATTATGTAGGGTTATGAATAGAATAGTACGTCGAACAAATGGCCTTCATAACTTTGCTGGCCGCTTACGAGCACATAGGAGGTCAATTCTGATGACTGAAAAGAGAGAGTATACGAACAGGGAATGTCTAATGCAGTAATTGAATTGTTTCACAGGATGTTGATATGTGGCTTCGTCTTGTTGCAACCATATGCCGCTCGCATTACTGTTAACTAATTTAGTTAGAAAGAACTGGATTGTGTCATAGCGCAATATTAAGCATCAGTAATACTCAATATTCTCACCACATTTTATATAAAATTTACAAACTGTGGCTAGCAAAATTTTATTATTATTACTAATTTTCAAACATTTTACCGCATGAATGTCAGCAAATTTCTAAAATACATAAATTTTGGGATACCCTATATTTTGTAGAGATATCTATAAGGTATAGAGGATTCAATAAAATTTCCCCATTCTATAAAAATTCCCCATATTCACTTAACCTGAAAAAATAGTATTTCCTATCTATTTCTATTTTTTCTATTCTATTTGTCTATTTTTTTGTAGAGTACATTGCAAATTTTTTTTTTGTACAGTTTGTGAGAAATCAAAAAAATACACAAAAAAGTGGGGGTCTTTTCAGCTTAGATTACACCGGAGTCGTGTCTTTTGACTGTACCAAGGTACTTTTAATAATTCTGAATGATATGCAATGCAGATCTTAATATTTGCTTTGGGGAAAATGATTACTACAGACATTCCGCACATAAAAGACAGACAGACGGACGGACACTCTTAGGTGCATTATACTCTTTACAGGGTCTTTCAATGGTTCTTCTCGATGCAACAAACGTGTTCACAAACCCAATTCAATTTCAACACTATGTTATATCGGGTGGACCTAGTCGATTCTTTCCAGAATTTACTACATGATAGCTAACGCAATGTTTGTGGATATTTTTATAGATCTATCTACTATGGTTTATAAGTAATAAAAAAATATTTTTTTTTTTTTTTTGCTTTTGAAATTCTCGGTTTCCGTTTCACTGCGGGCGCTTTCTTCGACCGATTTGAAACATTTTCAATACCAATCTGCATGAAGGAACTTCCAGCGTGTCTACCAAATTTGAAGCTAATATCTAGAAGATAGGAGAATGTTTGCCATAGACTTTGCACAGACAGACGTACGGACGGACGGACATACTTAAATGGAATCTAAATTTGATGCTGATCAAGAATGTGTATACTTTGCGAGGTCTCTGACGCTTCGTTCTGATTGTTGCAAACAATTTGACAAAGTAATTTACCCCCGTACTTCGGTAGTGGGTACAAAATTAGCGACTTTTTGCCCTATAACATGGGGAAGTGTTTGCAAAAATGATTTGAACCAATACGATTCTTTCTTGGACCGAAGCAAGCCAGTGTAACATAATTAATCAAAATATCTTGAACATTTATTGAAAAAAAAATTCATGGACAAACGACATAAGATTAGCGGGCGCTGCATAAACTTATAGAATAATTCTAATTTTTATCTATATATCGGAAGAATAAAAAATTTCAATTCATTTCGACATTTTTCCGAAACTTAACTTTTCAATGAAAATTTAACGCACTTATGAGAAATTCTTATTCTTTACTAGGCCTCTACTATAAGCTGCTTTTGAATTGAAAAATTTATTATATTTCCATTCTTTAAAAGCGAATTAAGAAAAAAAGCAAAACGTTAAAGATCAATATTGAACCTATTTTTATAACCAATAATCACCACAAACTATGTACAACGCTTAAAAATTTTATTGGACAACGGAAGGAAATAAAGTGGAAAAGTAAAAAGAAAATAACGGAACACATTTTCACACAGATAGCGATACCAAGGTAAAGGATTATAGCAAGCAAAAAAAAAAAAAAAAAAAAGAAATTATTTAATAGCTTCCAAGGTAAAAAGAATAAAAGAGAAATAAAATAAATAGTAAAAAAAACACATTCGCATACCTAGTGAAAGACCAAAAACTCTTGCAAAAAAGGGGCACTTATACCGCGCGTACACCGTTACCAACAAAGTCACAAATAATTTATTCATTATCAGATGCTGCAAAATAAAGGATCATTGAACCGCGACTCTGCCGCCCAACTACGATGGTGGTAACATTAGTGTGATGATAACGATTAAGAAAAGAAGAGGAGCAGGAAGAAGAAAAAACGGCATAAATATTTAATCAGTTGTGAAAATAATGTGCGAACGACAAAGGACGGGTATCGTATAATGTGGTTGCCAGCAGACGTTTTATACTTTTCCCAACTCAAACGTATGCCTTGTAATTTGGATAAATGTTTTTTTTTTTCTTTTCTTTTTTTTTACATATAAACCCTGCGGTCGAAAAGACAAATGCTCCTTTAGTGATTAGGAATATTCAAAGGTCATCTAATTTGCTAATTAAAGCAAAAATTAGGCCCTTTTTCATTGCATTTACTATGAAAATTAAAAATCTCGACAATGGATTCGAAATAATTTGCTGGTTTACGGATACACGGTGTCTGGACCGAATATTAAATAACTTACTCCAACTTGCCTAATGCAATTTTTTTTATTCATTTTCATGCCAAAAATTGTATCTTGTTTCCATATAAAGGTAAGTACATCCTCCTCAGGAACTCTTGTAAGACAATTGGCCTAAAACGTGAATTGATGGGGAACAAACTGAGAAAACGACAGACTAAGGGGGCGCAATAGCACACGGAGTAAAACTGCTGGAACACATTATTCTGAGGGCAATGAAAGACGATATATTGGCCCATTCTAAATTCAGGCAACGCATGTGGGAGGAGGTTGACACTTAAGCGAACGATTGCAGTAATCTTTTATGTTATTCTTCACTTATATCCGTCATAAAGTACTAAACATTAGACTTATATAGACTTTCTTCTTCCTTCTTTCTTTAATGGGAGCTCTTGTATGAGTTGAAGTCCAAAAAAAAGACCTACATAGTCCAAACTTTGTATGTCGAATTATTATTATTCAAACAATTTTCATTGCAAAATATTTAAAAACTTTGACTTCGTTTTCGTAGGAAAGTTTGCTTGGAAAGTGGGTCAAAAAATGACCCCATCCAAAGCGAGCTATCCAAAATACTACTTTCCTTTTTAACTTTTTTTCAAATAGGACGTTGAACGGGTCGTAAAAATTGTCTCATTAAAATAATTGTATCCTGTAGCTTGAACATAAAAATAAATGGAGAGACTTTTGACGGACAGACAAGCTTAAATCGATTCGGAAAATAATTCTGAATTAATCGTTATAATAAAAGTTGGGTCTACCTTAAGATTTTGTGATGTTGCATATATCCTCACAAATTTGTATTGCCTTTTACCTTATAAGCGACGTAGAGTATAATAACGCTTCGTAAGGGATAATTATTATTATTTTACGATGAAAATTTATATAAGATTATGATTTGATATTTAAATTTACTACACTGGTTTGGAGGTAAATAAATCCATTTTTCAAACACCTTCAGGAAAACAGCTTCCAGGAAAGGTAAGCCTTTATATATAACAATAAGATTTGACGCTGGCTAAACTATAATGAAAATATAAATGAAGTTCTGTTATTATTATTCGAATTCAAATTCATGTAAGGTATTTAATGATCGTCTATACCGGACTATCAAGTTTTACTTACGTTATGATAAAATTCACAAAAAAGAGAGAAATTTCATTAGAATCTTCTTATTATTCTTTTGCTTATTTCTTGAATTGTTTAGAATTTCATTTTATTTTTACAAAATGTGAGAATGTGGTTTTGTGGTCACGGATTCTTAGTTAAAAAGTCAAAAGTGAGAAAGGACGTTCGTCATCTAATTTGAGAACGTCAAGTACATATCACATAAGTTCAAAGTCTTCTAAGGACACTTTAAAGCTTAACTATGCCAAACACGCAATGTTTTGTGACAACAATTAAAAAAAAAAAAAATGTTGTTTAACTTAAACCGAACATTAAATACCCATCGCATCAAGAAACTAAATACATAAGCAACAACAATAAGAAAAGAATTTATATAGAGTTTGAACTTAAGTCTAATATTTTAGATGAGAAAGTATAGTTTAGTTAACATGAGATATTTGATTAAAAGATTGGGTCAACATTCTTTCGTTTTCAGTAGAGGATATCATATCGTATACATACATATAAAAATATATTATGTATCGTATGTTGTGTGTTTACATTTTTACATAATTTGTCAACATCTTCTAGGTAATCGTACTTTTTAAAGACTACATTTATTTAATGATGATGAATAACTTTTATAATACAAACCATACGACAAATTTAATTTATTTTTATATAGTACTGTTTTCGGTTTTGGTGGGCATAAAAAATAATACATATAACATACCTGATGGTAATCGAAAAGTTTTTGTGTAATTTTATAAAAGGTCAACCGGAAGAGAGTTGGGTTGTAAGCAACAAACTACGTAAGCCAATCTTACCTAATTTCGAAATTTGCAAAACTTGCACAATAAATTATTAGAAATTCAAATGTGTTTTATTATTTTTTGACAAGCATTGTTAACCCAAAAAAGTTACTCTTGTTGGCTGATAAGAAATTTGTTTTTTTTTTTTTTTTCGTTTTTAATATCAATACTGACAAAAGTAAAAGGATAAAGTGAACATAGAGAAGATCGTAATAAAACCAAAAATAGTTGTTATAGTTAACATGAATCAAATCGTTTAATATCCAGCGTTACTAGCTTTGTTAGAATATCCAATAGCTACAAATTAATCATTCTATATATATATATATAGAAATCAATTTTTAAACGATTTACCAGCAGTTTTTAGTCAATTCTATAAACTAAAGTTAGTAGTAGTCTGTAGTCAATTCTATAAACTAGAATTGATATCTCAGTTTGGAAATCAAAACAAGAAAAATTATTTTAGATAAAAATTTAAAGTTAAATTTAAAAGTGTTCGATTTTGCGGTAATTATTAGTTTAAGAAAAGAAATGTATAAATGAAATTATTGGTTTTCGGTAATTTGGTTTCAAATCTATAGATCGATTTTGCTAGTTTCTAAGCGAAACCTAAGAAAAATGATAATAAAATATATGCAAAATTCCGTTATTCTAAAAAAAACAAAATTAAGCTTGAAATCGCGATTTCATTGGGCAGACAGACGGACAGACAAGTCTAGATTGATAGCTCCTTACAAGCTGATTACTAATATATATATATAGGGTTTCCCAAAATTTACGCAAGATTTGAATTGAATGGAAAACAGACTTTTGTTTTTGTTGCAATTTTTTTATTGAACCATAATATTGTACAGTCCGTATCATTAAATCGCGAAAAGCATAGATTTTGTATTTACAACTGCTATATTTATGAAATAATATTTACAATCCCGATGATTTTTACGACTTATTAAAAAGGAACTATTTCTTTTCACTTCCACAAACTTCCGTCCCCCTCTTTTATTCCCGTCTTTTACATCTGCAAAGGTGCCAGATTGCGTTTTTTTCATTGACAGCTGTAAAGGTGCCAGATTGTGCTTCTTTCATTGACAACTGCAAAGGCGCCAAATTGTGCTTTTTTCATTGACAGCTGCAAATGTGCCAGATTGTCCTTCTTTCATTGACAGTTGCAAAGGTGCCAGATTGTGGTTCTTTCATTGACAGCTGCGAAGGTGTCAGATTGTGCTTCTTTCATTGACAGCTGCGAAGGTGTCAGATTGTGGTTCTTTCATTGACAGCTGCGAAGGTGTCAGTTTGTGCTTCTTTCATTGACAGCTGCAAAGGTGCCAGATTGTGGTTCTTTCATTGACAGCTGCAAATATGCCAGATTGTGGTTTTTTCATTAACAGCTGCAAATGTGCCAGATTATCCTTCTTTCATTGACAGCTGCAAATATGCCAGATTGTGCCTTTTTCATTGACAGCTGCAAAGGTGCCAGATTGCGCTTTTTTCATTGACAGCTGCAAATATGCCAGATTGTGCTTTTTTCATTGACAGCTGCAAAGGTGCCAGATTGTGCTTTTCATAACAATATATATAGGACAAGATTATGTGTGGAATAGCGCATCTGGTAAATCGTTTCCAGGGCTTTGCTAGCACACACGTACTCTTTTGCAAAAATTTTCCAAGACCACATCGCATAAATATTTCTGAATTTCTTGGATGCAACTTTGAGTCTTCTCCTTCAATGCACTGGTAGTCGAGCGGTCGTTGGCATAAACTAGATAAACTTTGACTTCAAGAGTAAGCCCATAAAAAGAAATCCGATGGTGTTAATTCACATGATCACACCTGACGAAGTTAAATCAATATTCCGATCATTGTTTATATGAAATTTTCTACCTGTGGCCTTCTAACTTTTATTGTTTTTCATATAATGTTCAACAATGAAAACACGTTACTCTCTCTGTCTCTGTCTCTAACTGTTCTTCTTTTTTCGTTGCTAGCACTTTACCTCACAAATGGCGCCAAATTCAAATCTTGCGTCAATTTTGAGACATTGTTTTATGCTTTTTTGTCATCTTTATGATTGATTATTGGAACAATTTTAAATATCTTATATGGCAGCTGTAGTGCATAATAAGTCCATAATTTAATAATAATTTTTGTCAAGTTGACTTCTCTAGCGTGTTTGTGACAAAACTCGAATATCGTTATTCTACTCTGAACGGACAATTCGCCGATTGCAACTAACGACGTACAACTATCAACATACAACTAACTTATCTTAAGCAAAATCCTGCGCTTATAAACCTTACGAACATAACAAACCCTGCGGCTCATTTTACTATGCCTGCTAGTCTCTTGCTGCTACATTTTCCGATGTAGTTTCATTAATCCCTTTACCTGATAGATTTCACGGCAATTCTTGTTAATCTTTTCTTTCATCGACAGTTGCACCACGCCAGTTAAAGCATAGGAAGGAATTTTCTCTGTCATAGATTTCGGCAAGTGTACTGCAAGCGTTTTTGGTTTTCGTAACAATAGTTTTGTGACAAATTCCATGAGTTACGTGGAGGTATGCTTTTAATTGTGTTATACACAATTTACCTGAGCCGCTTCAGCCGCTTTTATATTTCATATGTTAGCCGTAAGACATAGTTTTCCTCCCTATAAGAAATAAATTTTTTTTCAGACACCCTACGTGAAAAGAGGACATTGTTTGCCTTTGCTTTTAAAAAACAAATATCAAATGACAAAAAATGCTTTCTGCACTGTGAATCGTTATAGGACTCTACAACCTATCCGTTAAATATCGAGGCGCAGCGGTAACTCATTTACGTTAAATCATTATTGATTAGTATTACGCAGTCTCTTCCATTTGTAGTAGATGAAATTTTTTTTCCAATATATTGTTTGGATCTTGACACTATTTGTGGAATATCAAATCAATCAAATATCCCTCATGGAACATCTGACAGGATTGGATGCAGGATTTGTTTGGACATAGAAGGGAACAGTACGGCCGTAATTTCGTAGATGTTCTTTTTCAAAGGGTGAAGAATTCCAACGATTGTTCGCATAAACCCAATTCTTTGCGTAACTACACAAAAAAAAAATTCCAACGATGAAAAATTACACGATCTTAGTGCCCAATACATATCACCAAAACGTAACGTTAAACATTCGGGAAATTTCTCGCGTGACAAAGGCAAAACCAAGCATGTTGTGTGACTTGCAGGACCATCTTATTGAAATCATATATCTTCAACTTCTATATCTTCAATTAAATGCCAAAAAAAAAATTGATTGCAGCAATCAGGATGGCATACGCTCCTTGCAGTGAATAAATTTTGATCTTCTTCTTCGATACTTTCACTAACAACAGCAATATTTTTGGTCAAGCGTGCAGTAAGATGGACCCTTAACAAATCTGTTATTTTCTTGATATTTATTCACAATTTTTTCTATAGTGCGTTTAGATAGATAATTATGTCGACCATAACCTACTCGCCAACCGTACAGAATTCACATCTTTATAGTAAATTTTCATTTTATATTTCAACACGATTATTAAACGATACATATTGTAAAATGGCAAATATTACACTAAACATATAATGCCCAGGATGACAGTTCTGTTTTGATTGCGCTACTGAAACGGGTTTAAAAAATCCGAATCATGAAATAGATGGCCCTTTATATCATGTTATAGTGAAAATAATTGGCGCAATATTGTTTCTTTCCTAACGGTACTGGCCGTTGACAAAGAGGTGGACAGAAAAAAACGTATTAAATTTCCCCAAAAATTTTTCTGCAACCCACCTAACATTCTTTTATCAAGTGCAATTTTATAAGTATTTAGTTAAAAACTTCGGTATTCATAATAAACAATAAAGGACTTCTTCAGTAGAATATATTTAGTTACTTGGAAAGTGCAGCTTATAAGTTGCAATACTAGTATATCAACATTTAATTTGTTCTCCCTATTATTGTATAATTTCCAGTACTTCCCGCAAATTTGTTCGTGACTAAATATGCTTTTCTGGAACTTGAAATTTTAGCTTAAAAATTAGGAAAGCGACAAACGTAGATATATTATAAAGCTGTAAACCTATTCGATTCGTTTTGAAACCCAAAATTTCAAACAAAACATTGCGAATGAGCTTAAAAAAACATATTCAACTTTGAGAATAATGCTGTAAAACTCATAACATATCATTCTCGATACTAATTGTACTTTTGTCCTTTGTAAGCGTCAGACAGTTGCTGTTTGAAATCATCTGTTGAGTTTCTTTGGATGCTTATGTCATATATATAACTGCTTTATATATGACTTCCGACCTCTGCCACTTAAATATTTTGAAGATAAATTCGTTATTAATTCACTACCACTTAAACAGTTCATGTGAAATTTTGTGGTCAGATATTTTGCGGTTACAAAGAAACAGAGTATTCTCCTGGCTAGGCTTTTAGATAACAAATTAAGTATACAATCTAAACAGAATCTATAGTTTCTAAATAACATGTGTTGATTAAAGGGCAACAAGAATAAGCAAATACTTGGTATTAAAATATTTCTGTCATAATTTTATTATAGAATTAAATGAATTTTAATTATCTTTCAATATATTTCAGAAAAATTCTGTTTGTTACTCTATCATCATGATAAACGATGCAGAAAAAGCAAATTTAAGTAGGCACCTAAAAATCTTCATTAAAACACACCCGTTAATCAATATTCTTATAACGTATTTATCAAGAATTTATTGTAATCTTAAATATCAAATAACAAGAAGTTATGTCTTGTCTTGAAGCCTACTATAATACAAAAAACAAATTACGACTAGACCACACCTGTAAATAAAGCCCAAAAATTCTTGTAAGAAAAATAAAAAAAAATTCGAAAGAACAAATGCGCCAAAAATTAAAGCAAACAATAGCACAAGCAAGAAGAAAACCCAAGTGAATATTACAGAAAATGAAGAGCTTTAAGAAAAGCTTTAAAATCATGAAATTCATGATTGAACAACAAAGTATACGAAGAAGTGAGCGAATAATACTTTGTCAACTGATAAGACTTAAGTGCAGTATTATTCAAAGAAAATTAAAACGATGTAGGTGTTGTTGATGATGACGATGACGGTGATGATAATGAAACAAAAAAAAGACTAAAAAAAGTTAAAAATCGAATCAACAGCAATAAATCAAGGAGGAAAAACAAATAAACACAAAGCTTTCAAATTGACATTTAACAGAGTAAACGAGATAGAGAATTCACTAAGCACATGGACAGGCATCATATACTGTATGAAAGGAAAACAAAAAAAACCTAACACGACAATGAACGAAGAGAGTATATTTATATAGAGAGGAAAAACCAAATTTTTAAATCTCTTTCTCTTTTGCGAAAACATATGTTTTAAAGCACAGCCGAATCTTGTAGAATAATGTGAAACAATTTACGCGATAGATATATCAATAGCTGTGTGTACACACGTACAACCACCACACTATTGCAATCAGTTTTCTTTTTTAAAAAGGAAACTTATATACAAAAATTTTTCAAGTTATTTCAGAAAATCGTGAAAACCAATTAAAAAGCTTTAATTATTTAAAAGAAGAAAGAAAAAAAAAACAAATTTAATTAGGAAAACCAAACAACCGCAATAACAGCAACAACACATTTGCATTGATTGTGTTAAAATAGCCACAACAAGTTAAAGCAGTGGTGAGTAGTGCGAACGGTGAATTGAGGGAGAATTTGCGTGTTTTTCTTGCACCTAATGCTTGCTTATACATTTCTCTTTTTTTACCATGGTTTCTAAAATCATTACTATAGAAAGACAAAAAAAAAAAAAAAAAAAAAGAAAATGAGAAAACAAGAAAAACAAGCTAACAAGTCCCAACCACAGCTTATTGTTAGAAAATTTTTTTTTTTAATTCGAATGTATTTTGTTTAATAAATGGCAAATATTAACTGAATACTTTATAAAAATTATAATTTTACTAAATCTAATTTGCTGACAAAGGTTTCTTGCAGAAACATATGGTAACTTTATGAAGAATATGGTCTTAACAACTTACCTTCGCAAACAAGTCTCAGTATTGTTTATTTTCCATTTTTTCTTTTAAAATGACTTTTACATTTTTATTAGCAAAACACTTTTCTTTTTTGATATTTCAAAGCTTATAAAACAATTTAATCAAGTTTTTATTAAAGAAATTTTCACTAATAAATTTCACTTTTTCATAAGCATAATATTTAAGAATTTATTAATTAAAAAAAATAAAAAAAATAAAAAATAAAAACAATAATTCGTTTAGCAAAATTACCGCTAGCCCGTGTGACATTTGAAGATTTCCATACTGAATTAGCGTTGCGTGCATATTTGCTATAACTGCCACACTGCATCTATTAATTGGAATAAATATACACATATATACTCGTTTGCACATATACAGAGGGAAGAATATTACGAACGAAACGAAAAAAAAAAAGCTTCTTGTAGTAGTAGTAGTAGTAGCTACAGTAACTACACCAACGTAATCATCAAACCGACCGAACCAAATGAACATTTGATTATCTATTGACTGGTATAACTAACTGGAGTCCGGTGTACGTTAAACATTAATGACTTTGTTCGTAACTTTTAACGTACTGACTGACTTGAACGGCCGCCACCATGCAAAATTCAATTGCACACACAACACACTTTTTTTTATTTTTTTATATTTTACTGTCATAGAAACGAAAGCAGCAGCACTAGTAAACAGGCGCATACATATACACAACAATAACAATAACAATTGTTTATGTTTTACTTTTATCGTATCTCTTCTTCTCTCTTGTTCTCTCATTCTCTTCATGTTCATTATCATTATTAAACATCATAATAATCACCGTTAAGAAAATCAAATCAAAAACGCCAACACTAACCACCTCCACCATCGCTAAAGCAAATAGCAAAATCAACAACAACAACTATCTCAGCATTGTCCAAAGAATAGCTTGCACTTTACACACTTGTATGCTTACTTGCAATGTATGCGTCAATTCATTTATTCAGTAGGCCAAACATTCATTCATACCTTTTATAAGAGGTAATTCTCACATTTGTATATATAATCACATATTCTCTCTTTTTCTCTCTCTAATTCTCTCTCCTCATATTTTTGGTGTTATCGCTTGCTCACTGCAATGAATATAAAGCAACAATTTGTTGTTGACGGAACAGAAAGTTTAATATTCGCTTCATATCCTTTCTTTCTCTCGCTCTTTCTCTCCCCCTCTATCTCTCACAATGTCTCGCTCTTGATTTGTTTTGTAATACTCATATTTTCCGGAGTATCTATCTCTCAGTTTGTACATTAACTCCCAGAATCAAATGAAGCTTTTAATTAAAACTTCTGCTTTGCTTTAGCTTATAAGACGGGGATAACAAAATATACAATTCAAAGGCAGAGATAGCAAACGAGGTATAATACATGGATACGATATACACGTGTTGTATGCAAAGAGTCAAAGCTTTAATTAGCAAAAGCTTTTCTTTAGCTTTCAAAACACAGAGTGTTGCATAGGTATATTTGCTGTTACAAATTTCAAATTTAAAAGTAAACATAATTAAATATGTACACAAAAAAAAATACATGCTTGTCGTATAGAAAAATGATACAATACTTTTTGCATAGGTTACAGTAGTAAGGATGTTTATTTTTTAAATTTTAAAATTATATCTCTATAAAAAATCACATCCGTACTTTGCTTATATATATATAAAAAGTAGAAAGCCTTACTAGACAGTACAAGAGCTTTAAAGAGACAAAAAATGCGCCTAAGTCTTTACTGCATTTTAAGTGATGAGAAAGTCTTAGCGAAACTATCTTCAGATTTTCAGGCAGAATTCACAGCAAATAGATAGAGGGACTATTACGATTCCGAGTCGATTTCCTTGCCACTATTGACGCTAATCACTGATGGCCAAAATTTATAAAATCTGTTACTAACCTATGATAAAACTAATGTTTCGTCTGAAAAACATTTTCGAAAAATATTCCTTTCAAAGAAGAAATTAAAAAGAAATAAAATTTTCGAAAATGTTCTTTGATTATATTGTCAATAATAAATTTCGATTAAAGAGACATTTATAATTTGATTTTCTTTTCTTTGCTTGAAAAATTTTAAATTTTTTCTTAAAGAAAAAAAAAAAATCTGAAAAAAATATTTAAAAACTTTATGAATAAATTTAAAATTTTAATTTGTTTTCAAAAAACCGCATAAAGATGATGAAACAAGAGTGGTCAAAGGCATACTTGGTACGACCCCAAAATCATCTTAAATCACACGTGTTTTTAGATGAGCATAAAAAGTTTACGCCATCTTATGAAAAAGAGGTAAATCGCTTCCAAATACATTTAAAAATCAATAAAATATTTGGAATATCTTCACAGGGTTGTCCCCTCTCCATGAGTCTCTTAATTGGTTGGGAATATGCCCGTATTTGGCTTAAAGAACGTGATGAATTCGTTAGAGCTCGCGTAAATAAAAGTAAACCAAAGAAAATCAAAAATGATTACAACAAATGGCTAGAGAAACGTAAAATCAAGATGGTTAAGACTTGTGGACCTAAAATATAATCATTTTTCTGATTGCTCTCTTTTCAAATGAATATATTGTACGTTTATACTTTGCCGTTTAAATTTTGAAAATTTTACACAGGAGGCCATCAATAAATCAATATGTATATGTATATACACATACATCCCGGGTCCCCAAAATATGCCTTCAATTATTTGTTTGATTTCAGGAAATCCTGACATGGTTTGATAAAAATGTCTGCAATATAGAAATTCAGTAGCAGGTCAAGGGTGCGATGGCACAGAACATTAGATACATAGAGAATTTCTCTCCCTGGGAGCTTTCTATATGCATAGACGCGATGACTGTCGGGAAGGGTTACAGGTATATAGGAGGATAGAAGGAGAAAGTAGTGTTTGTGCACGTTTGATTTAAAAGCGGAAACATCAGGCCGATTTGGAAAGACCGCTCGCGCAATTTTAATGAATGGTATATAAGCAATTCCAGAACGAGTAGATGAGAACGCCAACCAAATCTTGAGATATTGTTACAGGAATTGCACAATTAACAAATCTCTTTTATCTCAGTAGAATATTTGCTTCCGGATATGCCTACCAAAGGCACTACACAGCTCTCATTACGCCGATATTCAGGGTTTCGAAAGTTTTGGACACTGGTCACCCATAAGAACCTGAGCCTTACCATGTATGCCGTCAAGCATCTCCAAGAGAGCAAGACTTGGGAGTTCGCTCCCGCAACTTACCACCCACACCTTACGATGTATGCCGTCCAGAGGAGCTCACGCCCCTATCTGCAAATCATAATTTAATTTTGTCCGAAACTAGAACGATATTGGTTCCAGTGAAGAACTTTTACATAACATCTTTTCATTTTATTTCAAATTTTGCTTATTATTACAATTGGACTCGAAGCACTATACGAGGAAATAATATAAAATTTCTCTGTTAACTTGGAAATTCTCTGCCTAAGAGTAACTGTTGAGCTTTTAACTGGTAACTGGTACCTAATCAATGATGAAATGTAAAACTTAACGTTATTCCTGAAACTAAAAGCATCTGAGCTGAGTAACATTAAATTTATATTTTTATGAGGCATAGTTGTTAGTTACAGTAAATGGAAAAAATCCGAGCCATATCCAGCAATAACGTTCGGCAGTAGCTCCGACATGAGTACGAATATGAATGACAATAAGTCAGAAAGAAAGTTATATTCAGCTGTGGCAGAATCTTTGCTATCCACTGCCTTCATCTTAAAGAAAAACAAATGTCGATATTCAAAGATGTCGGGTGGGCATGGCTAATTCTTTCCATTTTCATAAAGAAAATAAAGAGAAAGCATAGGTGTTATTTATATCATATTGCAGGCGTGCCCTGTAAACAATTTGGATCAACCAACCTGCTTGCAAGAACTTCCGTTGCTTTTTTGCTAAAGAGTTTAATTTTCACTACCGGGTTTGTGTCACTCATAAACGTTATACAGACAAAGAAGCTTCAATCCATTGAGAATTTGGTGCTGAGGAAGAATATGCATACTTCATAAGATCTCGAAAGCTTTCTTCTGGATATTGCAAATATCTTGATAAAATGGATGCATACACTTGTCCCTCATGGCTGGCACAAAAATAGATCCATTTCGAAATAGGACACACTGCAAAGGTAGATTCAAAATATCGCTGAATCTATTTGTGTCTATATGTGCAAGATCTTTTCATTGTCTTATATATATAGGTATTATATATTATATATAATATATTATATATTACATATTATATATTATATAATATATATTACATGTTATATATCATATACTATATACATTATATATCATATATTATATATTATATATATATTATATATCATATATTATATATTATATATCATATATTATATATTACGTATTATATATTATATAGAATATATTATCTAGCACCTTGAGAATTCCACTTGTTTAGAATGCTTTTTTGGTCAACATATGCTTTAAAACTGAAAAATAATTTTCAATATATTTTTGTATAAACTTTGCATGATATTTTTTAAATCTTTTCTAACAAGTAAACGAATATATTTTTCATTTGCTTTTGTCGTCATTAAATGCATTCATTCATAAATTGAATTCTTCATGAAATTCTATAGTTTCAGTCGTTTGAACTCAAACAAATTGCGACAAGCAATGGTTTAAGAAACAAGAGAAAAAATCTCTAAAAAAAAATGTATAAAAATTCAGGAAATATAGTCAAAGAAAATAATATTCAATTTTATTAAATAAATTAATAAATAAATTAGCAGAAATCAAATTAAAAAGCATGATTTAAACGCAGTCAATCCACTTATTCGAAACGGAATTAAAATTTATTTCTTTACAAAAGTATACAATGAGCGGATGAAATCTTTTGGTTGTTGTTTTAATATTATTTATTGATTATTTTTATATATATAATATTATATATTTTAATTATTATTAATAGAGAGCAGTTATTTTCCTTTTTCTGTTTTTGAATCAAATGGAAACTCAATATCTTCTGGATATATTTTTGAAAGAATCATTCCAATAAGGAAGTTTTACTCAACAAAATTTACGGATGGAGATCTCTTGAAAAATTTGGCACAAAGATGAATGCCGAATACTTATTTTGGGGTAGAAAATAAAGAAAGTCCTGTTAAAGAAAATGTCTTACCATAAAAACAAAACAAGAAAGTATCCGTGTTCGACTGTATCAAGTTAATTGATAACGCGCGTTATCCAGTTCTCTAGATTTATTCTCTCTGGAAGGTTTTTGCACGGCTTTCATAAATTTTTCCACCAAATAATACGTATTAAAAGTATGAACTGAAAAGGAGACCGAAAATACTTAATCTAACCCAATAAAAAGTGTGCTTTAATGTTATCAAGAATGATTGGTAACTCTCGTATTTTAAGCCATACGAATTCGCTCAGATTTATGAACTAAGCATTTCGTACCCAGAGGTGCTTTTTTTGCATTATCCAAGACCAAGGAAGGCTTACCGAAACAGCATTTGTGGAGGTTTTTCCACGATATTTGCAAGGGATTGCTCCGTTTTTCGCCAATTAACACGAACTTCTCGTTGCGGTAGCGTATTTTTGGCAAAATTACGGCATCGTTTCGTAGTTCCGCTACCAGTTAGGCTGTGTCCGACTAGGAAATAAAATACGCGGACCCCGGTACCCCGGTATGCTGACTGATTGTGTTCGGTTAACAAAATATATATTTTCTTTAGTTTCCATCAATAATTCTATGCGCCCGCGAAACCAATTGAAATGAAAGCTTTCTGAAAGTTAATTTGATATGATGATGGCCTGCTTCAATAGGTGCTTACTCATTCAATAACTGAAATGGAATGTGCGCTGCTTAAATTAGGACAATACCTTATACGTCTCTATTTCCCAACGTGAAATAGAGGCTCTGTTAGATCATTGCCTGAAAAGTCGAACAACATTCCCCTTCACCAACATTAATGCACATATTCTGTGGAGACGCATAAGATATGTCACTGCTTGCCTAAAGAGAAGCTTTATCTGACATTGTTTGGTGAAAAATTTTTTAAGGACCGCACAAGAACGTTCCGAAGGAGATAAACATAGGGGACTAGATAATGCTATTAGTAGCCTAACGCAACCGAAAGAGATTATTTTATTTATATTTTTTTTTATAAAAATTCCCCTCTCGTTAAAATTGTGTAACTTAACAAAATAAAAGAATATAAAAATTTTTGGAAACATTATACTATGAATGTTAAAAAGAGTAAATTTTGCCAAATTCTTTATATATAAAACGAATCAATAATTTCTACTTTTGCACATCATTCACTACCAATATACTTTCGGGTAAAGAAATTTCATTTTTATAAAAAGTTCTTGAAGATGAAAACAAAGCGTTTCGGGAGAATACCTACGGCCCGAAGTTATTCTTTTCTTGCTTTAAGGTACACCAATAATCTACCCAATCCTTTTTATCAGCAACCTCTACAGGCAAAAGTAATAAAGTAAAAGGATGTACCAGTGCACTTAAGAGTTGAATTCGATCATTTGTGCCTTCCTCTACTTAAAACAAGAATTTTCCATTTAGTTTTATTAAAATATTCGATCTATACAGCCGCTAATCATGATACGCTCAAAATTGCATTTTCTACATTCATTTTCTACATTCATTTTCAACACTGATGATTTGAAGAAATCTGATGACAAATTCTATCAAAAGTTTTTATAAGCTTTTGGTGATGCTAATCCATCATATCGTAAATGTTGCTCCTGATTTCGATGGTTTAAAAGAGGTGATTTCGATGTCAAGGACAAAGAGGATTAAAAAAGTTCGAAAACGACGGAAACTCATCTCAAACTCTCAGAGAGCTTCCGAATAGTTTAGCTGTTCTAGACGTTTATATGAAATTCGGTCACATTTTTCAAAAGTGTTCAAGGATATATTGTTGCAGTTCGAATGGGAAGTTCTACGGCATCCAGCGTATTCATCAGACATAGCGCTTTCTGATTACCGTTTGCTAAAATCAATGCAGCATGGCTTGGCTAGCACGTGTACCCACAAAGTTTGAAAGGTGTGAAAACGGCTTAATTCACAGATAGACTCGAAAGATCATGAGCTCTACCGACACGGAACCGCTATGTTGTGAGAAAGATGGGACAAAGATGTCGAAAATAATAACAAATATATTGATTCATATTATATATATTGTACGAATTTTTCTCAATAAATAATTTTTTTAAGTAAAAAAATGATAAAAACTTTTTAAAATACTTAATAGACTTTAGCTCAAGATAAGGTAAGATTTCGTTTCCATGTATTGATTAAATCATGATTTCCAATTTGCTAGGTAAACAGTAATCACTTGTGTAAGTCTTGTCATTTGATCAATGCGTTTAATCTTCAGATCAATTATAATTTTTCTTTCATTTTATTTTGATCTGTGTACTAGTGTTTGAAAAAGAACATTACCCCCTAAATTCGTGCTTAGTGTTACAATAAAGAATTTTTTAAACTGTATGTTATTCAAAGAAAAATTATGAAGCGACAATTATTATATAACGTAATTAAATACACAGCGTGCAGGGTTTACAGTACCAAAAGCATTAGATATTATAAGATGAAGCATTTCTCTGGCAAAAACATTTCCTCAACAAAAAGATTAAAAAGTAAATGAAAGCTTTTTGTATTTGTATTGTACAGCGATATGTGATGCTATGATCAAAAAGTAATGAGGCTGTACGGTAGACAAAAAGTAACGAGACTGTGCTAAACATAAAAAGTAATGGGACTGTACTATGGACAAAAAGTAACGAGACTGTACTATCGGCAAAATGTGGTGAGACTGTACTATAGACAAAAAGTAATGAGACTGTAGTGTACATAAAAAGTAATGAGACTGTAATATAAATCGATTTAGTATTTTCTAGCGTCCAAAATACAAATTCTGTTGCTTTTGCTTACATATGGTGGCCTAAGCACACTTAATAGCTCGCAAGTATTTTCACAATAACGCTAATGCATCCTAGCGCCTATCGCACACCTACATACGTACACATCATGCGTAGGCTACAAATACATGTCGCACAAATTTCTATTTCTTTGCTTATTCCGGTTTTCTTTTTTTTTTTTTTTGTTATTTCAATCTCTTCCATATAGCATTTGTATATACAAAAAGTCATCATTTAGTTTTCTAATTTTTTTGTTGCGGAAATGTTGCTGGCAAAATGTTTATAAATACAATGAATACAATAAATGACGCGTTTTTATTTTAATAATCTATTGCTCGGTTTTTGTGAAAGAAAAGAAACGTAAAAAAGAGAGAAATGTATATAGAGATTATTCAAATGTATATAACGAACTAAAGTATAAAGTAACGTTTGGTAAGCTTTGGCAAAAGCTATATTTATATCTTAAAGTGTTAAAGCTTTCTTTTTATTACAGTAGTGAACATATCTGAGTTTAGCACGTAAAAAAACTAAATTGAATTAAAATTTCTTAAAAAAGGCTAAAGATGATCGATTTATTTTTTTGAATTTAATTTGATTAATAAATCTAAAATAATTGATTTTTACTAAAAGCTTGATGCAAAAACAAGATAAACGATTTTATAAACTTCATATATTTTTTTTCATTTCATTATTTAATTTAAAAGAAAAATACCTCGTTAATTCCTCACCCGATTCAATCCATTCTTTGCGGGTTGGTTTTAGAGTATTCTCTTATATCTTAAAGCCAATCACGCGTCTCAACTGTCGAAGAAAACATTTTTTTTATTAAATTATTTTCTCATCTTGTCATTCATTCACTTTTATCGAAGTCTTTACTCTATAATGAATACCACAAACATTTCATTAAGATTTTATTCGTGCTAATCATTTTCCATTAAGATTGTACACGGAAAATCCAGATCATCATAAATAGTTTTATTGTTAACGAATCACGGGGCGTTAATAATAAAACGAAAATTCTTAGATTGATATTTTTGAAGTATTTCAGTATTAGAGCTACTGGCTGTTCCCCACCTTTGTAAGCCATAGATTCACATAGATCGAAAGATACTTTTTTTATAAAATGCATTTATTTCTTAAGTTCACTTGAGTTTTGGGACGAATTGGCCAATAAAGTCTTCTGGTTTTTAACTGAAAATGCTGACAAGATTTTTTCATATTGGTCGGTTGTTGATAGAGACTTTATTGCCATTCGAAGATAATAAGGGATAAGAACCTTTATTTAGCGTGGACCTGCTATGCATAGATTTTTACGACATTCACTTTAGCATTCCATTTGTTTAAATAGAGCAAAATTTTATCGAGAAGAATTTGTAGCTCATACGAAACTTCTATGCGATCACCAGATGAAAATAAAATTGCTGTGTCATCTGTGAATATATCGCAGTCGCGAAATTGGCAGCGATCGACAAATCATAAATAAAAATTGTATAAAATATTGAACTAAAAACACTTTCCTGGGTTACTCCAGCTTCAATTTTGTACATTTTGGATCTATCACATCTAGATACGTCTGCTTAGTAAAAAAATGTAAGCAGCAAAAATACATTGGAGTTGGAAGAAATATTTTAAGCTAGAGACGGATTTAAAACTTTATCGAGAACCTTTTCCAATTCAACGAATACATCACCGCAGTAACGTACATTTTCAACGGCTTTTCTGATATATGAGATATTCCTTAATGGCACCATCTTTATTGCTGAAACCGAACTGATGGTCAGGAACAATAAATTTTTATTCGGAAGTAGCTTTCGTAGATATATTATCCCAACAAGCTGATTGATCTACACGGATTTACAACAAAACAAAAAAGTTTTCCAATTTAAATCGTTGTTAACACAAATATTAAATACAGTCTAGAATAACTTTATGCTAAAGGAATTTAGTATTAACTATTGATGAAAATTTTCGCAAATTGATAAAACGCTGGAACAAAGCCTTGTGACCTTTTTTAGTCTTGTCGTCTTGCTGTGGTACTCGTCCATCGAACTAGGATGTGTTATCCTTCTCGCTTTATTTACAAGACATTCTCATTATTAGTTTTCACTTAAAATATAGGCGCTTTAGGTAGACAGCCTTAAGGATCAATTACCCTTTGATCTCTGCAATCACATTCTGTCAGAAAGACGGGCCAAATATGCAACTAGCGAGCAACAATATTTTGAATAAATTAATTTTTTATGTAAAATACCAAAAAACATAAGTAATGGCAACTCATCTCCCGAATTAACTTGATGAGTCCGTCTGGAAGTCGAAATTACAATTATTGCCCCAATTATTTAGAATACCAAGCTCATTTAGATGTTCTTTCGTTTTACGAAGCCCAGTGTATGCCTGCTTCTAGAAATGGTACACAAGAATAAAAATAGATATATACATATATTTGCCTTCAAAAATACACTCCTTTTAGCTCGTTACACCTTTCCTGGCAATGTTCTATAGTCCCGGTATCCTATTCCTTTTTAAAGACAGTCAATGAAAAAACGTAAAAACTGAAGGCGTGACTTTGTGAGCAGATAGATCTGTCTTCGCAGTGTTTCTTCTTCATCTTTGCTTTGTTTTGGACATTCCGTTTCACGTGTGACGTAGTAGACTCGTGATTCATCTGTAACTATGAATTCAAATAAAAATTCGATTCGATTTTATTATTATGAAAAATCGTTGAATGTTCTATTGGAGTGTCGTGAAGAATTAAGCTCTTATTATCCCTTATTCCACTTAACCTTCAGTCCATGCATTACACATTTATTACAACTCTGTGTATATACCATCACCCTGGCCTCCATAGAGTTTAATTCAAATTATCACAATATTAAGATTAGTAGCAATTCATTATTGATCTGAAAATACAAGGAAAAGAGAAGTCCATGGAAATTGATAAAAATGCGTTTTTGGCCTTAGTTCTCTTGGCTTATATTATTGGCTTGCTTGCTGAAGAGAGTTAATAGTTCGCCTGCTTTCGGCTTTTATTGATTTTCCGTTCAGATTGCATTTTCCGAAGTCTAGTTGGCTTATCATGTCCTAGTCTTTTTGAGTTAGATGCTGTTGCTCAAAACTTTCTTCAGTCATACTTTTATTTATGTTATGTTCATGCACCTGTTGTTCGATTCTACTCACTCACTAACAGGCAGGGCAACTGCTAGCTTCTGTTTCAAACGTAAGCATTTGTTTGATTTACCCAAAGAATCATCGTAATGTAAGTTGACTGATATTGTTTCTAACACATACTGCTATCCTATCATTGATATAGAATTTACTTATTGGCATATATCTCATAATTTGGGTGCTGCCACTAGTGTAGGCTATAATAAATAATCTAATGGAGAATAAATTCATTGTGAAAATATAACCATTACTGGAGATTTATTTGCTAATGAGTGTTTACCACAAATAGTGAACCAACGAGTTGGTGTAAGAATTGAAATTTTCCTATGCGAAAGAGTATCTTAAGTCCTTTCCCCTATGTCATGGATAGTCTCTGTCAGTCTTAGGCAATTTTCAACTAGCCTTTGAAAATGAAACGCTTTCTTCACTAAACAAATTCGAATTACCCCTGTATTTAACTAAGATTGTGTTGTTAAATACCATACCAACTCATGTTTTATGCATTAACAGCAATCTCGTCAGTACTTGTTCGTTTTGTTTGTAGTTTTCCATGGGAACTTATTTCTCAACGGCGCCTATTTCTTTCCCATATTCGGATGATCGCCGACTATAAAATTATCTACACGTCTTATCTTCTTGATTGTGTTGAACACCAAAAGGGGGAAGAGGAAGTCGTCCTCTTCTCCTTTCGACTGATCTTCAATCTAGTCAGATTGGCGTTCACAAACAGGCGAATTCTTATTCGAAATCAGCTGAGATGATTTCTTCTTCCATTTGATCTTCAGTCTAGAGAGATTGGCTTTACCAATCAGAAGAATTCTTACTCGAAATCAGCTGAGATGATTTCTTCTCCTTTCACTTAATCTTTAGTCCGGTCAGATTGGCGTTGCCAATCACATAAATTCTTATTCGCAGAGATGATTTCTTCTTCTTCCACTTGGTCTTCAGTCTAGACAGATTGGCTTTGCCAATCAGTCGAATTCTTGCTGGTTTCTTCTCTTTCAACTTGACCTGCAGTCCGGTCAGATTGGCGTTGCCAGTCAGACGAATTCTTATTCGGAATCAGCTGAGATTATTTCTCCTTTTAACACTTGATCGTCAGTCTGGTCAGATTGGCGTTGCCTATCAAATGAATTCTGGTTCGAAATCAGTTGAGATGATTTCTTCTTCCATTTGATCTTCAGTCCGCTCCGATTAGCGTTGCCAATCGGACCAATAAGACATCCCAACTTATTTATTTCATCTATAACTTACGTTAAAACATAGCGTTTTCTAACAGTATGTTTATATTAGCTTGGGGAAAAAGAAATCCATTATTTTCCAATTCGAAACTTTCAATAAAGTCCTGAAGTTCATATAAGATTAGATGGATTTCTTTTTCCCCAAACTAATATATAACTTAATACTAAAGAAATAAAAAAAATACAAGAAGAGAACGTCTTTGGTTCTCTTTCTGTACATAGCTTTCGGGTCGTGGTGTAGTGATTTTAAATCATAATCAACTAAACATATCCAAGTCGACTCTGATATTCATGCTCATTCAAAGGTACAAACATTTTATGGAGACTCCGATAAATATTCTTATGCATCCTTATGCATTACAAACATAACAAAAATCTAATATACCATCTGTGCTGGTTATAAGGTGAATAACTAAAATTCGTATTATATTTAAGATGAACAAAAAATCATTGTTTTGTGTTCTTAACCGCGTTTTTTTTTCCTTTATTGTTGCAAGTGCTCTATGTATTCATGTAGAGGAAAACAAAAGAAATGTTTGTTTTTTAATTAAATAAATGAAATTTTTTTCTTTTTTTTTCGTTTTTTTTTTCTTTTTGTTATATTTTATAATAATATATATCTCTTATTAAAAATTACAACATTACAAATTTTTCGTTACTTTCTTAATTTTAATACGGACGCACACATTGTTCATTATTATCAACATCATTATTATTATCATCATCATTATTATCATCATCATGACTTGCATGTATAATTTTAGTTAAAAATTTTTGTTATATGTGTGATGATGTTTTTATTGCATTCACTATTGTTATTACTGTTGATATTGTTGTTGCTGTTGTCGCTGTTTTTGTTATTACACAAAAATTTGCTATAAAAACAAAAGTAAATACCAACCAAACAAACATAAACAAAACGAAACGAACAAACGAATGAGCTAAACAAACATTTGCCCATCGTTCTTCTGAATGGACCGAAGAGACGTGAGCGTTATATTATGTTTGCATGAGCGATTGTTTTTCTTTTTTTTTTTTTTTTTGTATACAACTTAAAAACTTGAAATATATTTATACTCATATACACGTAGTGTATGTGTATGTGTGTGTGTGTGTGTGCGCATATATTTAAACAAAAAAATAACTAGTGTACAAACTAAGCTTAGAATATGTGTGAGTGAATGTATGTACGATATATACTGTACGTGTGTGTTTTGTGCGTATGTATCGATGTATGTTTTTAAAATTCTAACATAACGTAGATATAATATAAACCTCTAACCCTTTTCACCATTTATTTAAACTTACTCTGTTAGTCATTCACGATACATACATATGCACATTTACGTATACATCTATATAAATATAGATGTTTATCTAGTTTTAAAATGAAGCACACAACTCTTTACAAATACATACACTATGAATGCATCCGAACTAGTATATATTTATTTGCTATTATTTTTATTTTTCTATTGTGCGAATTCGTCTCCATATATATATATATATATAAACACATACATACAGATATACATATATACGTGTGCCATATGTACCATATATATATATTTATATGTATGTTTGTATGTATGCATGTATGTATGTATGTACGTGTGTATGTATGTATACACCATGTGTTTGTGTATATCTGTACTAGTTGTTTTGTTTATATATTTTATTGTTAGTATTGGTATTATTA
Source organism: Glossina brevipalpis (assembly GCA_000671755.1). NCBI lineage: Eukaryota > Metazoa > Arthropoda > Insecta > Diptera > Glossinidae > Glossina > Glossina brevipalpis. The sequence continues at coordinate 944,253 of KK351042.1, forward strand.
CTGTGTACCATTAAGCTCGCGTCTATGTGTGTGTGTGTGTGTGTGTGCAAGCAGTTCAGAATTTGTTGATTTTAACAATAACATAAATACCATTTGGATAATAATACCTTTACGTTCATCTAATTATGAATTGAATTGTTGTCAAATTTTAGAAAGATGAAGTGATTGGCATTTATCTGCGAAAATTCCGATTTAATCTGTGATTCTATCAGTTAATATGATTCCGAGTTTTTTTTCTAAACATTTTTCACATTTACGAAATCGATACGTAATACGTAATGTTTTCAAAAAAAATTGATTCTTATGCTTGAACAAAAAGGGAGAGAATACAATAAAACTAAGAATCAGAGTTTCTTTCTCTCTCTCTCATAAGCAAGGTTTTCATCAAAAAAAAGTACTAGACTCGGTAACGCGGATAGCATTCCGTTGGGTATATACTAGTTAGGGAATTAGCTGTACTTAGGTTGTTGTTTGCCTCTCCGACAATGTTTGTTTTTATCATAAGTCACATCGTAGTAGTAATGATACTCCATTACAAGATTAAAAGTTATCAAAACTTCTTACTAATGGCTAAAAGAGATCTTATTCAAATTATTGTCTCCCTGCATACATTTTTCCTTGCTTGATTCCTTGCAGAAGAACCGTACATCTTTTAAGACAAACGTTTATCGATTTTTTTTTTTTAGTAATTATGAAACTTGCACACATAGAGTGTCCAATACCGATGCGAATAAGTAGAGATCTGATAGAGCCAAGTGTAGTGAAAAAGTCGGATGGGGTAATAAAACCCAGTTAAGCGATTTCAACTTATTTTTTAGTGAGGTTTTACCGAGTATGCATTATCGTGAAGCAAGATTAATTTGCTGGGTCTACGGACTCACTCTGGTCGTTTTTCGATTATTGTAACGTTCAAACCTGTTATTTTTTGTCAATAGACTTAAATATTAATGACGGTTTCGACAGGCTTTAGCGCTCCATAATAGTATATCATATCTTTATGATCTTATAAAAGTACAAAGAATTATCATTGAAGCAATTTGGTATTGCCGTTGATCTTAAAGTGTGGCCTGGATCAGCCAGATAAATACATTTTTTTAGCGCTCATGACCATGCGATATAAAAATGACTTTATTTTTATACTTTTGAAGCAGTATTTCATTCATGAGTTTTTGGTTCCCCATCTATCTCGCATTTAATTCATATGGCATTTTTTCCCCTCGCTTTTTACCACGAAGATGAGCCCTGGCACTAGGCTTTACTTATTCTTTCATTATATTTTGCATTTCTGTATTGTCTTTCTATTCAACATTTTTAGATTTCTTGAGGGTTCCCGGAAGGTCTTTGTTCTTCACATCGAGATCGTTACCAATAAATCGGCGAAAGGTTTCACGCGTTTTGGTCTCTAGAGTATGTTGATAGCGAACAGAAAACCTTGGCTCTTTTTTTTTGCTGAAGTAAGAAAAGACATTACTGTCGCAAGTGCTTCTTACTAGACACTAATTCGATTACTTTCAACAGCAGTTTTACGCTTGATGCTACTATTTTTGAATTTGCTTTTGTATTCTGTTTTGAAGCTGGATAATAAGCTGCATTATTCTAGACAAGTGTAAATAAAACCCTAGGAACTTATTGATTTAGTTGTTAAGATAAAATTCGTAACATCTAGGTATTGCTGACAATTTTGTTAAAAAACATGGTAACCCTGAAACATAATGTCGCAATCGCAACCGTGAACATTTTCTGTTTAGAATTAAGCAGCCGCAGATGATAATTCTCACCTTTTTTTATTGGCGTTAGAGTTCTCAATTGAAATGGAGTCCTTATATCGTCCACTTAAGGACTGGAGTTCACGACAGAGCAGCGGTGAACATTTTCTGTTTAGAATTAAGCAGCCGCAGATGATAATTCTCACCTTTTTACTAGCGTTAGGGTTCTCACTGGAAGTCGAATCTTTGACGTCGTTCACATTGCTACCATAGCGAAGAATATTCTGTTCCATCCGCTAGGTTAACCTTGAAAAGAACATTGTTAAGAGGGTAATAATTCTTCCTCAGAAAAGCAATCCAAATCCCCGAGAAACCTAACACGACTATGAAATCTTTGACTTCATGAATTTCTCCGAAAGCACTTTGAATAAAACGCTGAAATTCATGTTTTGCCTTTGATCGCGATATTGAATGCCGTTGAAAAATATTAATTCACGTAACATCTATCTGGCATATTAACAAAATCCAATAAATCAAAAATTTCGACCGGCTCTAGAGTTTTAGACATTTTCAATCATATCTGCTTAATCTCACAATGCCCGATTACATATGCCCATAGAAAGCTGACAATTACCACCAACTGTAGAGTCCAACCATCGTTAGAGCACGAGAGTACAAAAATGGGTATGGATCACGTCCTCATCTCTGGGCGAAGTAAGGTTAACGTAACACCACGATTTTGAAATGAAGAAAACGATCATGAAAATTTTCGAAGCCAAGGGCGATGTATTTTGAAATTAGCAATCGTAAACGAAGAAATTTTCGCTGGGCTATTTGTGCGATCTCCTGTAGTTTGGACTATAAATTCTAGTAGTTCGCTAATAAGCTGCGAAAATCGAAGTGAAACTTAATTCCCGTCAAAAATGGTTATAAACCTTCCCATTCATTATTTTATTCTAAAGTTTCAATTCAATAAAATTAACATAAGTAGGATGATCAAAGGACTTAAGCATGTCTAATTTAAAAAAAATCTTAAAATGTGCGATAAGTGGTATACGATAGCAGCCATCGATAGTATTAATCATGAAGCATATCAAGCCAACTGTAACATCAATATTTATTATCAGTTCATTACGAATTTCCATAGGTTGTAGAAAAGTTTCTAAGCTTAATTTGAGGATTTGCTTAATCTTAAAGTGGCCGGCTTTCCAATTTGATCGATAGTGAAAATTGCCGGTTATCCATTATGATAAAATTATTGAGAAAGAAGTGATCGTGTTCGAATGAAACTTTTTAAGATAAAATGCAAGGCTTTTGAAAGAATAAAATAAAATAAAATTATGCGATCATTTGTATTCGACTTATAAATTCCCAGTAAGCGGTCGAACAATAACGATCGACATATGGCAGTTGTAGTCAGTGCACTTACCGATGGTGCTTAAGGATACCAGGTTGCGGTCATGTCCTTTATCTTTTGCCTTATTTCTTTTCTCATGACTATCATCGAATTTAATCATATGTAGGACTTCTCCCAAGATGACTGATCATTAAAAGAGGAAAGGAAAAAGTAGGATGATATTCGTGTTTAATGCCAAGAGCTGGACCAAATCTAAATTGCTGAGCAAGATCTCTGGCTTAGCTGCAACGCTTTTGAATAATTTGTTTTTGTAAAAACCTTGAAACTAGAGGTATTTACATATCTATTTATAAAGGCACAAAAAAAGGATGAAGTTTTCTAGAATAAATGCGATTATCTTATGATAATTTGTACAGTTTTAATTTGGGTTTTACGTACGTAAATACCCTTCGAGCTTAATTCCACGGTTCATCTAAGGACTAAACCGTACTATAGTCAAAATATAGGCATCGCCCGAATAGTGCAACAATCCCCTCTATTAAAGGGGACTCTACTCTCTCGAGATTCCAGAACAAATATTCGCTTGGTATAGTCCACAATGATGATTTATACAGATATCTCTATATATTTAACGTGGGTTCCTACTGTAAAGGCTTAACTCCATGGTACCCGATGGCATCTGGAATATGAAAACGCACACTTAGCGCCCCGGGAATAATTAGTCTCTGAGTGTCGAATAGAGAGTCGCTACGGAACGAGCCCCCCACTGCCCTCCATCGCTTTGTCGAGAACAAGGTTCATCTAAAACTTTTTTATTTCAATAGGCACTCACTTGCAAGTCAACTCCACATTCGAGCCAACAAGCTTAGTCTTCCCACAATTTGGACTAACCACCCCAATAGACCGCTTCCGCTGTCAAGATGAAGTAAGTAAAGATAAGTATTACGGGGAATTCCTGATATCCTTGGTACCAGATATGGAAGAAAAGAAAAAATAAAGAAACCTATAATTCAAGTCTCTGGTATGGCTTCCAGATCCCATATCAACAGACTCGGTAGTGGGATAATGATACTGTAGATCAAACTACAGTAAAAAAAATGTCCTGTCTATATTTTGTGCATGGATACTGATTCACTGAATAGAGCGAGGCCTATCTCAACCTCTTCCAATTAATATAAAGAAAAGACACTCTTAGGGGAAAGACGCGGCCGACAGCAGCGATGTATAGAAATGCGTTTCCACATACCAGAAAAAGAAACCCTCTGACAAGAAATAAGAGCTCCATGCAGCTTAATCCGTCAATTGCCGTCAAATACCTAGAAGAATATATGATGACTTATACAGTCGGAAGTTACACTATATTCAATGATGATATTCATATTAAAAAAATTAGCAAAGACTTAAACCAAGTTTGCCAAGCCAATCACGAATGGATAATTTCCAAACCAGTTCTTATTGTTAAAAATTAATTAAATAAATAAAATCTTTAAAATCATTCTTGAAAATAATTTTTCTATATATATTTTCTATACATCTAAGACTTGCGAAAATGCCTTCGTGTAAGTAAAGAAGCTTCACGGAAAATCTTAGAAGATTTACAATTCAATATAAAACTTAGTTTTAAGTTAATCTATACGCTACAGGATTTCATTTAGTCGAGTTTAGAAAACTCAAAAAAAAAAAACAAAAATTCTTTTTCACCGTGAAACCATATGCAAGTTAATGGGCCTTAATTGTGTCTAGCAAACGAGAGAATAATCTAAGCTTAAATGTTTTTTAAAAGTTGTTTTAATAGCCAATCAGGATTTAACCTCCAGTTGTTTAAATCGTCATAAATGTCTTTATCGTAAAATAATTTCCTATTGGGTTTTATCTCTTCTGTATCCGTTTGCATTTCTATTTCACAATTTTTTGCTTCCATATGTATATATATATTTAAATATACACACATACGTCTTGTTGTTTTTGTTTTTTTTTTTTCGGTAAAAATACTATTGTTATTATTGTAACTGTTTTGTTTCAACATCCAGATCTCATGTTGATTTTGTTGTTTTTTTCGTTGTGTTTGCCTTCAACATCAGAGCATATCTCATTATTACTTCATATACGTGTGTGTGTGTGTGTCAGTGAGTATCAGTAGATGTGTGTGTTTTTATAGTTGACGTGGCTGTTATTTAAATAATTTATTTCTAACTATTTGATATACATATTCGCATTAATGATATTTCAGGGCAATATTTTTCAAATATTTTTACGATATTATATTATTACCACTACACTTAAAAACGATGCATTAAGATTAAGATTTGAAAAGCATTTTTTTTTTTAACGTTACATTGCATAGAAAAAAAAAGACAAAACAAATTTCTACTCGTAAACAAAAGTACACATACACGAACACATACAGACACACATGCAGACATACACGCTCACACACAAGGTACTCGCATAATAATAAATGTGCTTATGAGTAAAGTAAACAAACATTTTGTATACAAATGCATACAAATGCAGTTCACCTCGGCTCTCAGTTAACTAACCAGCGAAGCAAGCAAGCAAGCAAGCAAGCAACTAAACCAACCAACCGACATTCATCATACGCCCTACTATGTTTAATTATTACGTTAGAAACATACTCACACACATATATACAACTAATACAATATACTGCATATACATGCATGTATTATTTACATACACACACACACACACACATCCATACGTACATGCAAGCGCATACATACTTTTACATACAATTTTTGTACGTTTTGTTTATTTGCAATGTTTTGTTGGATTTTGTATTACATGATTTTTAGTTCTGTTGCCTGTTATTGTTTTGTTTTCTGCTTTTATTTATTTTTGTTATCCCCCCTGTACTTTTTGTTTTAATATTTACTTTAGAGAGTTTAACAAGCAAGTAAGCAAGCAAGCATTGGTAGGAAAACACCAGTGCATTTGGCTTAAACATGTACAGTAAGTAAACATTTTCTACAGTGAAATGATTGTAGATTTTCTTTCTTTCGTTTTTTTTTTTTTTTCTTTTTTTTAATTCTTGTTTTTATTTTTTATATGTATATACGAATGTAGGTAATTGTCATGGCAAGAGGGAAAAGGTGACCAGATATCAGAAGACAAATAATGAGAGGTTAAGACGAAAATTTTTATAGAAATTTTTTTTGTTTTCTATGTCACACTAATTCTTGACAAAACAGATATAAACATATCTATATATATATATACATACATATATGTTTTTATCACATTGTTTATAACTTACACACACACACACACATGCATACAAACAATTATAGTAGATATCGGTTTTACTTTCCTAGACACTCACTAATAGCGACTGCAACATTATTATTATTATCATTATCAACATCATCATTATCATCATCATCATTATCATCATCATCATTATCATCATCATCATCATCATCATCATTATCATCGTTATCGTCATCATTACTATTATCATCATCATCATCATCATGATTGGTGTTGGCATCATCGTTAACATTTGCCAGATTGAAGTATTTATTGTTTTTTAGTTTTGTTGTTATCCTTAAGCTATTTATTTATTCTTGCTTTTACCCTACCACCCTATCACCTAACATCCAACGACTACTACTACTACTACTACTACTACTACTACTACAAATTATTCACTCACATTTATTACCTCACATTTAAATGTAACTTTATTCAAGAGTAGTTCTCATTATCGTCTCAACACCATCATAGCAAACGGCATTATGATCAAGTAAATCATTACGTTAAGCTTCTCTCTTACTCACTCATTCATTCACTCATTCACTCACTCACTCACTTACTTACTTACTCACTGATGACATATAGAAAAGTTATATATGTATGTATTGTTTGATTTGGTGTGTCGTCAAGCAAAGGTTTAGGTTTGTTTCGTCTATTTTATGTGTCTATCTTGTACTGATTTGTTTTTTTTTTGTTCTTTTTCTATTTATTTATTGTCTTATTTGTATATATCTATGCATTTTATACATACATATATATATATATATATACGTACATAATACGTACATCAATCATATATGCATTGCCATGTGTATGCTATTTTACTTAATGTTCACTTCGGAGGATTAGTTAGATTGCAGTTTGTGAGTTCGTTTAGTAAAGTGTTTATGCGTAAGCTCGAAAAGCTTTATATAACAAAATCAATGTGAAAATTTCCTACGATTAGTAAGACCTTTGCTTACACATTCTATGCATCATTCAATTTGTTTCTCTATTAATTACAGACGAATGCCGTGTAGGAATTTTCAGTTTAAAGCCGCTAATTGAAGTTGAACTAATAGTAATGCCAAACAAATGAGTTATAATCGTTTTGAGAAGAATGTTCGATTTCAATCTCTTGTAAAGTTTAAAACCGCTGTAACAATCAAAACAAAAAGCAGTTTTCAGACAATTTTCTTCTCTATGGAAAGAAAAATGACAAAATAATAATTGTATTTAAGAAGGTTATTAGTCCTGTATTTAAAGTTTTGAAGAATCGTATTAAAAAATAACATCTTACGAACAAGGGACATGTTTAGCTTTGTGTTTTGCATGAATATCTAATCTTCGAGCTTAACTCCACAGTGCACCTAAGCAGTAGAATATTTTTCAGCGAACGAGAGCCCGCCTCTCATAGGTGCTCATAGGTGGTTCCACTCTTCCCAAGATTCCGGAACAATTGTTCGCTGGTTATAAAAATAAAAAACCATTAAACTAATAAGAATAATAATAAGTTTCCGTTAATTTCTGGCCCAATTTATTATGAAAGTACGGTACGTTACGTTTTATTCAAAGTATTGTTCTTGATTAACCGCTACTTCTTCTATCTATCTTTTAGATAAAATACGAAAATCGTAAAGGGGAGACAACTTCACATAAAAAGAGTCACTTGTTGAGTATTGTTTTAATAATGGAAGCCCCACTTAACCATACAATAAGCGCTCGATTGTAAGCAGCAGTAATCAGAAGGAGCAATGTCCGGTAATAACAGCGCGGTGAGTCTAAAGTTTCCTTTAATGGCATATATGGGATCAAATTTCATTGTGCTGGAAACTCGCGATATCATGACTTTTGACATAATGCGTCAACTTCATCAGCTGTTATTGGCGTTACCCTATAGTGGTTCCCTTTGTTTGGATCAAACCATAATACACTCAATTAAGGGTCGCTATGGATATTCAAAATAATTATTTACGCTTTGGAGAAACCATAATACACGCTATTCATCTGACCGCTCGTAAAGGGATCGCCATGCATGTTCAGCTTTATCTTAATTCCTTACTTACGTTTATAAATGTTAGTAATTTTTCTAGCCCACATCGTGGTTATTTGTACTTTATATTTCCTAACATAACTAACTAACACTGTTTATCGTTCGTGAGATTTTAGAATTAAGCAAAAAAAAAATCCGAAATTTCCAGTAAATTACGCTTAACTTCACCTTTATCGCACGATAAAAATTATATGATGCTAGTACAGAGTCACTAATATTTCAAGACTATGTTGTTACCAAATCATCAAACTTACGATATTACATTTTATATTTGACATTTTCAACCAAAGCTTCTGGTGGAGTGATCTTCTGTCAAACGATAGCAACTTCTTTGTGCTCCAAATACATTCCGGTATCTAGAAAATGACCTCGAATTTTTAAGAAATATTATTATTTATGTGATTGGGATTGAAGGAAAGAAGAGGGTGTTCTTTTATTATAAAAAAAAGGTTGAGATTAATTTATCGAAAAGACTTCAAAGAGTCAATCAGTAGAGAATGTTGTTTTAAAAATATCGTAAGAAATTCAAATAAAAATTTTTCAAATTATGTCTGAAGTATTCGATAAAAATCTAATGGTAAATTGCACCTATAGAGGAAAAAAACTACCGGCTATAATGAGTTAAGGGTGACTTACTATGTAAGCGTCTGATCAGTGCTTATCCGAAAACATGTCACAGATTAAAAACTTCCGCAAATCTACGACATAACGTATGAAAAGTGCAACATACACACACATTTATAGTAAGTATAACATGCCCTGGCATTTGCAATAATGTGGGAGAATGTAAATCACGTGAAATGATATTAAATATGAATTTAAGTTAAATTAAGGAAAATTTTTTAAAAATATATAGAGAGGGTATTAGATACCTTAAGATACTTAAGAGATCACAAATTTTTCCATAACAACGGGCTTGCCGTGAGTCTACTACTAGAGGCCCTTTTCCATAGTAAAATTCTAGTTAGTTGGTTTGAAAAATTTTTGAACCAAAAGTTAAGTTATGCTATGCTTGCATTAATTTTGATCATTTTTTCACTGAAAAAAGCCATTTACTGACAAAAATTGATACAATTTATATAAATCGGTACAATATATAGGTACAGGAAGATATTATTTTAGGTAGAGGAGAGTCAAAACAGTCGAATTTAACCATTATGTGGATTTTTACCAACTGATCAAAAGTAACACAAACCTCTAATATATAATATCCAACAATTGCAATCGTGTTCAATTTCCAATATACGGTTTGGAACATATCTGCCAAGTTAGGCTAAGCTCTAGCAAGAACAAGAAAATATAAATCAATAATTCAAAAGAAACGGTGCTAGTAAGTCAGTAGTCCTCGATTAATTCTTCTACTGGTTTTACAAACGATATTACATGTTCGTTCATCAACAGTTGGCATTAATTTGAAATCGAACTTTTTCTTTTATGCTTCAACATGACTTCTCAAGCTGGGGCTAATTGAATTGAAATCATAAGTAATGTTGAGTAAGACACACGAATTGAATCAAATAAGAGCGATGGAGCATATACAGAGAGATCAATAGACACACACACTAATAGGTATATAAACTCAACGCACATTGAAAAGAAAATTTTATAGTTTCAATTAAAACATTAAAAAATTATAAGATTTTTTTCTAATAATAAAAAATTTTTAAATTAAATTTATCTGCTCTTAATTAGTTTTTGTTTTTGTAATATGGTTATATTGAATAATGAAAATTCCTCACACATTTTTCCAATAAATTTTTCTCATTTTCTAATTTGTTTTTTTGCGTGTAAATAAAATAAAGAAAATTTTAATTTGATTTGAAAATTTTGCAATATTTTTTTTTTCTGTCTATTTTATATCAAACACCTGCACTCCCATACTTGTCAATGCTTCAAATGCAAATACTTCCTCTTCCTCATTCAAGAAGAACAAGAACCACACAAAAGAGAGAAATAATTCTATGAAACACTAATACACCTACACATAAACATTATAATATGAGTCAATGTAAGTATATACGATATAGAAAATGTATGAGAACACAAAATCAAATCGAAAGAGAGAGAAAGAGAACAAAGAAAAAATGTAACCTCTTTACACGTTATCTCAACACCACCACACTATTTTGGTATTTCCGTTAGATTAAAAGAAACAAATTAAGACAAAGTTTGACAAATAATTTGTTTAAGAGTTTTTGTATATAAATATCAAAAACAACAACACATATACACAGACCGTATTCATCAATAAAGATAAGAAATATATTGTTTGATGAGACTAGAGGATTTTTTTTTTTTTTTTTTTTGTTAAATATGATATTCTATGCTCAAGAGTACAACGAATGTGAAATGTTTTCAAAAGCTACATGCTTTACATATTTAATCATAAAATCACTGTACGTATATTTCCTAGCTATGCATCAAGATAGACTACCCACACATCTTTTGATGTCTTAACTCATTATTTAACGGTTACACGAATAAAATATTTAAATAAACTGATAAAAATATTAATATACTTAAAAAAGTTCATAAACATAAGAAACATTCTTAAACATATAAAAAAGTAACTTAGGTTTGGGGAAAACTATTTTCGCTTTTTTTTTTTTATCTTTACTCTTGATTAGCATTAAAAACGTTAATTCCTTAATGTTTTTCAATTTGTATAAAGTACAAAGTTCTTCATTTTTCTTCTTCCTGCTACAATATATCTTAATAAGTATACAAAAAAGAAAAGAAACATAAAACTCTATTCTTAAGATTTTCATTTTAATCATCATCGTCACCATCATTACACCAAACTCTGCAGTCAAAACATTAACAAAATGTATATCAAGCAAATGCGTGTTGTAACATACACAAGCATGTATGTATATATGCATGTATGTATATATGTTTATTTATATAAACACATCTATGAAATAACATACAAATCTTAAGAGATTTTTTTCTTTCTCCTACGGCTTCTTTTCTATTTAATACATGTAAACAAGAGCAGCAACAAGAACAACAACAAAATAATCATCATCATTAGCAACATCATTAGCAGTCTTGTAATAACGGTTTGAATGCAGTAAACCAAGCATCTCATAAGTAGTAGTGATGTCAATAGCAGAAAAATCAACAACAAAAACAATTGAAAAGCAGCAAAATTCAACAGCAGCAGCATCAGCCTTCATTAACAGTTTTGCTGTTGCATTCTCGTAATATTATTCATAAAGAATTTTGCGTATCTCACCCACTGAACCACTAAAACTGCAATTCTCTGCTTACCTTCTTTGTTTAATAAATAACACGCAGAGACAGAAAGAGAGAGAAGGAGAGAAAGAAAGTAAAGGAGAAAGACAAAGGGAGCAAGAGTACGGATTAAGAACCTCAAATATTTTTATTTCTGTTGTTATAGTTGTTGCTGTTGTTTTTTTTTTTTACTAAAAATAAAAACAATTGTCAACATAGTGTAGGTCTGTTATAATGAACAGTGGCTCGGTTGATCAAAAAAAATGTTGTTTAAATGAAAATGTTCATAATATAAGATTTAATAAATTAAAATAGACTTTATTGACCGTGCGAAAGGATATGATGACAAAACTAATTGATTTTTTAATTCTTTGTTGTTTCATTTATTGTATTTTACAAACAAAAAAAATTAATAAATAATAAATTTACGAAATTAAGTGAGCGCCTTTTGTTGCCTAGAACAATTGTAAAATGCAAAATGTATGAGAAGAATTAAATGCACTCTTATTAAATTAAAAACTTCAAAATAAAATATGTGTACGATATGTGTACGATATAAAACTTGTGTGTGATATGTGTACGATATAAAACTTGTGTGCGATATGTGTACGATATAAAATAACACAAAAATTTTGATATTTATGTTAATAGAAAATTAAGAAGATCTCATGAGATATGTTCGATTATAAAAGTTATCCCATAATTTACGTAAAACTTGAATTATATAGAAAACAAAGCTTTTTTTCCTTCTAATTGTAACATCTTTATTGAATCATAATTTATGTACGATAGTATTTAGTAGAGAATAGCAGATCGGGTAAACGAACGGGCATATACACTCCTTTATTTAAATGTTGAATGATCAATTTGCTTGGCCAACTTCATTTTCATAGAAGTATGGTTCAATGATATCGCCGGCTAAACAAATCCGTAGACCTTAAACAAATATTGACATAATCGTTTAGTGATCGCTTCTATGCTACGAAGCGTTAAGATTGATTCTAATAGACAAAAAGTTGAGTTTCCGTGAGAGTAAACTTGAATGGTGCGCTAAAGAAATGGGCCTTTGGCCAAATCGATGCAGCAAATTTTAGTATTTGCGATAATTATCCTATTTGCTACTCTTCTAACATCTTGGAACAATAAACGATAAAGAATTTTACGGTCCGAATGGAGTTTGACAAATTCAAAACGCTGATGTAGGATTGAGAATCCCTACTTCTTTTCAAATACTTTTACTCGATGTAGTTAGAAAATCATAAAGAATTCTACGTACAGCTGCATAATATGGACCAAATTTCGAAAAATCCGATATTAAACGTTACCAGATCATATTATAATTTTTTTGTCTTTTTCAATAAAGTTTTTAATTTCAATTTTTTACGATTTTGATAACAGCAAAGTATAAAAGCCAAGCACTACAAACGATGATAAGTTCAATTACTGGGAAACTCAAATGAATTGTTCTCCTCTAAAATTAGTCCTAGTGATCCTCTTATAGGTAAACAATATTATTTTTTATACATAACTGTTATAAGTATGTGTTAAAAAATAAATTATTATGCGAAAAGTTTCGTTTGTGTGTTCTTTCTTCTCTCGTCGAGGTTAGTTTCTGAGATTTGCCCATAGAAAAGTAAGTACTTCCTTTTAGTACCTTACTGGCCATGTTTTATTTTCTTTTTATATCTTTTTTTAATATCTTTTCTGTCATCCGATACTATACTTTGTGCTCTTTACTACGAGCAGAAAATAAGTTTTAGGAGTTATACAATGATATACAACTTTCTTGACAATTGGGCTGTTTTGATCAATTCTATAATTTAATAATTATATATATATAACTTTAATATAATGATTACAATAATTTCATAATGGTCAAGTTCATTAAAAGTTTTTAAATTTTTAAAATGATCAAATAAATTTGTGAATCATGAAAAGAAAATAAATTACTGTCGTCTCGGCCATGATGCTTATGAATCATAATAAATTCCTAAAGCATTAGAATCGGATAAAATCGATCATTAAGTACCCTACTTCACTATGTAGCAAATTTTTTCTAAATGATGCTTTGGGGTAAAGAGGCTACGCTACAGAATAGGATAACCCGATTTCCGTAGCGTGTTAGGTTCCAACCGTTCTTTTCGTTCTTCAACTTTTGAGAAAAAACACATTTTAAATTATTTATAATGCGTGGTACATTTCTTTGTATCATTTCGTTTTGATTTTCTCATCTTGTCATTCGTTCACTTTTGTGTCGAAGTCTTTTTTTCTGTAATGAAACAAACACCAACATCTTATCCAGGTATGTAGTAACCGCTGAAAAAAATGTTTAATTAGTTAGTTTAAAAATATCTTACAGGACTGAATCCCTTTGAGGTCATTTTCGATGATTTCTCTGCATATAGCAGACAATAGCTCGGCCCTAATTTGACGGATATTCGTTTTCAAAGGAAATCTCAGGAGTTTAAGGATTGTTTTGTATTATGTGGCTTCTGACAACGTCCAATTAAAACCACATATCTTCAATATCCATATATTTTCAATTTCGCTCCATAAAAAATTTGTATCAATTTGGGACTGTAGCAATCAGAATCCTATAGAACTCGTGTTATGAATAACTTTAAATCTTGTTGGACACTTTCACTAATAGCATCAATATTTTTAGGCAGGCATGGGTTTCTTTAATGTGTTTGCCTTGCTAAATTTGTTACGGATCCAGTTTCTTAAAACGTACTGTGATAATTTTGCTTTTGTCATGCTTAGAAAGACGATTATTACGACCATAATCTATTCACGAAATATGTCCTCTACGGTATCAGTATTTTTATAGTAAGTTTTTACAGTTAGTTTTTACTATAAAAATACTTTCAATGACTATTAAGAGATAGATATTGTAAAATGGAAAACATTATGCTAAACACATGATGTCCTGAATGATAATTTTCTTTTATGTATGTTACTTAAACAAGCATATCAAATCCGGATCAAGAAATGGATGAATCAATATTTTAGAATATTTTTTCCGCTTACTTACTTAGATGACTAAGCATTAAATTTAATTCAATATTTCTTTTTAATTTTTTCTCTTTGTCTTCTATTCCTGAAGATTGGTATCGCACTTGTTAATTGCAATTGTATACCAATTTTCAGATTATCATAACGATGTTATGAGTAACAGACGAATTTCTACTCTGTTTTCAAGGTGATCTTTATATCATCAACGTAATAAAATATTCATCTCTTTATAATCGACACTACTTTCGTGTTAAAGGCATATTAGGATGGTACGAATTATGCAATGATAAAAAAAAATAATATTTTATTATATAAGTTTTTATGATATAAAAAACTTTATATGGCGGTGTATAGAATATAATTTTGAATATTTTTGGACGAAAAGAGTTTAAAATATACGGTATTGAAAAATCGTATTTGGCGACTATAACTTTTTGACTTGTTTTTATTTTCCCAAATTTTACTAAAAAATTTTATTATTCTCTTCTGAATTATTTTTTTTTTTGTTGAGAATATTTTGTCAACACACTGTACTTAAATAAATTTTGTTTGTTTGTTCGCATTGCGTTGACGACGTAGTTTATAATTTGTATTTTTACTAATGTAGATATATACTAAATATATATTTATATATATATATATATACGCATAAACGTATATATACATACGTGTATTTATATATATATATGTATAGGTAGAGAGAGAGAGAGCCTTACATATTCATATAAAACTGACTAATGAGATAGGAGGCACTGGTTTTGAATCAACAGAAGAGAATAACAAGACATACATGTTCTTAACACAAAGCAACAATATATAGAGAGAAGAGATTTTCTTCTGTTTTTGCCTTTTTTTTTTTTGTTGTTGGTTAGTTCAAAAGTTTGTGAGAACGAACACATTCGCGTGCACTCATGCACACGTATATTTGTATACATTAATAAAGCTGAACTAAAACAAAAATAAAGCAAGCAAGAGAGAAATTTTATAGAACTTATGGTGAATTTTCTAATGCTCTATAATCGTCGTTTTCTTTAATAATATGTAAGGAACACCTCCTTAGTTTTGAATTATTCATATATTGAAACAAAACGCAATAATAGATAGATCGATAAGGAACAAAGAGATCTTAATTATTATTATTTTGTGAATGCTTCTCATATATCTCTCTTATTAATAGGGATACAATTAAGAATGCAAAGGACACAACAAAATCGAAATATCTTTCTTAAGTTTTTATATCTAATGTTAAGGTCGAGATTTTTTATTCGCAGAATTTGTTATTCTCGTTTAAGGTAAATTTCCACAAATTATACGTGTGATCTGCATATTTTTGGGTAACAAATATAATGATAAAACTAGTTGATTGTCATATTCTTATGATTGTTATGAAAAAACCGCGCCAATGCCTTTGTATCTGTGTGTGTATAGTCAAACAAAACTTATTCTGAGTAATACCACAACAACACACAAAAACCAGTAACAATAAAGCACACAATACAATATTATAAAATACGAGTTGTTTACTTTTGTTTATTCGACAATGACGGACGACGGACGACGGACGACGAGCGACGAATAACGAACGAAAGATGAGAGCGGCGACGACAACAACGATGATGATGATGACGATGACAAAACAACGAATCCAAACGACAACGACATCGAAACGTAGAAAATGTTAAAACAAAACAAAAGAAAACAAATACGCACATACACAGTTACTTTCAGTTATAGTGAGTGAACAACAAACAACGAACAAAGTTATCGTTAATGCTGTTGTCGCCGTTATTCGAATATTCTTAAAACTACGTCAACACCAATACTACAATTAAATAGCAACCCGACACTATAGTCACACATAAATACACACTTACAAACAATCACACATACACACACACACACAAATACATGCAAACTTAGTTACAAACACAAACTTAAAACAAAATGAATTTATTTGAACAAAACGAAAACAATGCGCAAAATAAAAACGCTGTATAATGACCTTCAGTCAGCGACGTTTACTGCACTATACGACAAACTTTATTACGTTTATTACGTTAGCAGCACTGCTTACAGTATTGTGCTTACTTTTATTTTGTTTGTATTAAATGCATAAATAGATTGCGGGTGGACATTTGTTGTTTTATACTGAATAATATATAACGGTATTAATCTCTATCGTATCTTATACGATACCATTAAGATAATATTATTTCTCTATCCATTCTTCTCTTAACACCTTACAACAATCAATAACAAATCAAATTAATGCTATTTTGACTTGCTAATGTAGTTTGTATATGGTTTACACTTGATATTATTATTATTATTATTATTATTATTATTATCTGTTTATTCCTTTTTTAAGATTATATTATGCAAATTAACGCATATATATGTATATACATGTATATATATGTATATATTTAATTTTATATTTTTGTTTTTATTATTATTATGCGATTATTTGTAATGAAATTAGTTAATAAACTATAAATAAACAACATAATGTTACATTATATACCCACACATACATAAATAATATTAGCAGATATTTATGCAAATAACTCAATATATCTAAATGTATATATATATATATGGATATGGATATGAGTATGAATATGCATCCAAACATACATGCATACTTATAAATGCTTTCATGCATAAACATGCATACCTCTGTATACGTGTACGTGTGTGTGTATGTTTCTGTGGTGCATAAAATGATACTTATGCTTTTACTCTTGTAACTATACATACATATATGTACAAAGCGATGTATTTGTATATACAAAACTTAATATGAAGCAACAGTTGTTTGCTTTTTAATAAACCAATTACACACACACACACACGCCTATGTAAAACTTTCCTAATTTTATTACAAAACTTCAGTTACATGTACTTACTATCACTTATCATTAAACTGCTTATCTCGCATGTGTATTTGCTCGCATGTATGTATAAACACATTTGTAAGCTAAGGATTTCATCAAACAATTATACATACATATAAGAGAAAAAAATTTCAAATGTTGATCAGCGTGCGCATTTGATTTGTTTAATAAAGTAAGTAAATTGAGATAAAATTAGGAAGTACAGCAGTTTCCTTTTAAAAAAAAATTTTTTTTTTTCATTTCATAATTAATCATTGAAAATTATATACATATAATGGCCAAAAAAAAGGGGTCTTACACGTGTCGAAAAATGTTGGTAAATGATGATATGAGCTCATCTTTAAAAAGGATACGTTAAGATATTTGTTTTTCAAAGAAGCTCATACAAGTACGGGTTCAAGAATTTTAGCGATGAAAGCACATACAACATACAGCCTTCAAATAAAGTTTTACAAGAGTGCGTGCTGGTGTATAAGATAACCAAATGCACCCCCTTTTTAAAGTTTTTGCCGACTGATCTCTTTTTCACATCTATCATCTAGAGGTTGGAATGCACATGTTTCATTTAGATATAAAACATAATTTTTATACCCATCACCGAAGTATACAGAGATACATACATTCATTTCGTCATTTTATTTGCAACATCCAGAATGAAAATTCAGAGATCCCACACAGTATATGTATTCTTATCTATTCTTGATCAGCTTCAAATTTAGAATCGATTCAAGCATGTCTGTCTCTCCGTGTATCCGTTTGCGCAATGTCTGTATAATGTCTTTGGTAAACATACAGAACATTAAGATATCTTCAACAAATTTAACAAAATCTTTGAAAGTTCTTGCATGTATGTTGGTATGGAAAATGAGCCAATTTACACAACAAAGCTGTCTATGTTATTCCATAAAAATGGAGAAAATCTTAATATTCTGAATGCTTATCACAGATATTATACATGCGGACACACGGAAGGACATTCCTAAACCGTTTCTAAATTTGATGCTGATCAAGAATATATATACCTTATGATCAAGATCAATGTTTGCTACTGATCAAGAACATATATACTTTTTGGAGCCTCTGAAGCTTTCTTGTGGGTGTTGCATTAACAAAATGAATATATGTATACCCATCCTTCGCTAGTGGGTATAAAAACTAAAAGAAACTGAATACTGAATGAATGAATTTAAATTTGATCGTATAAATATAGGTCGCCTAATTGAGGTTGCCAAACTGTAAACGATCGGGAAAATCCTTAATAGAGTGACTTATGTACGACACATTTCATGGGTGACGCAAAATTCCTTTTCGGTTTTTGAGGATTTTTTAATATTCTTTAAATTACGTCCGTACCACTAGATTGAGAATTTACGATAGATAGCATAGACATTATTTATAAAACTAGAACACTTTATTTGAAGAAAATTATTTAACCTTAGCAGCACTCGCTTTTCTCTTTTGTCCTAAGTTGTCCTAGAAGATCTTTTATTTATAAATCTATTGAAACAAATCTACACTTCGTTCTGATGTCTTCTTTAAGCCATCTTTATTATATGATAACAGCGAATTAAATATCGAAAGCCTTAATTCGCTTTTATTATTTTCCTAACATATTAGGGAACTTCCTTTTCAATAGAAAGTTTTCATACTCGACATATTTTATCAAATATATTACAATATACCAATGTACCAAGGTCATCTTTATAAGCAACTATTCTAATTAGATGGATTATCTTAATGATGTCTTTAGATCCGGTGGATCTAAATGTCAATTGTCTGCGCAATAATTCGGATAATTCTTAAGCAGATTGTAATCAGATAATTGCTTAGTACACCATAGTTTCTAGAGCAACAGGATGGAAGTAAGAACAAAACCTTCAGAGTTTGTTCTTCAATCATTTTAACCTTCGACTTACACTGTAACTTACGAACTTCGGTTTCCAAATGGTCCCGATAATCGCTAAGCCTTCGGACGTATTGCTAGAGGCTTTTGATCTACGAAACCAGCTCATCGGATTTTGGTATCCTACCTAGCAGAATTTCTATTTGATATTTTCAACAGTTTTTGTGGCCTTTCGTTCTCGCCCATATGTGTAGTTCTTTTATGATTTCTTTCGCCTTAACTGATGAGATTTCCCATAACTTTCGAGGGATAAACTTCACCTTTACCATGCCTGATTCTTGTGAATAAAAGAATTCGTTACGGCTTAATTCACGTATTTAAGTTTTGTTATCAAGTGAATGTATTTCGTCTAAGATCGAAATCTTGATACTAAAAAGTTACAAAAAGGATCAGCATAACGGCCAAGTTTAAACTTATCAGAGTCACCTTATACACAGAAAGATCTTTATTGCCCGTCCAAAGCTGTATTCCTGAGTAAACATGAACATCCTTTTTATATATTTTCTTTTCATTGTATTTTAAATTATTCAATTATTTTTAAATATAAATTAATTTCATTAGGTTAAGTTTAGTTAGTCTCTATTTATCTAATCTGAAGGATTACTGTCATTATTGTTATTAACATTAAGTAGTTTAATCCAGTTGAAGTTCTTTAGTCGAATTGAAAAATGAAAGAAATGAATTGCACTGTCCGGACAGAGAAATAAACTATAAACATTTTCATTTTTCAATATTTGAATATTAATACGAAGCAACTCATGTACGTACTGACATATTTTGATGCACATATTGTACTAACTATTTGTAATATATATCGCAAAGTCAGTTTGAAATTTCGAAATATTGTTATATAATACTGTAATATATGTATTCTAGTATATGCGTCATTTCCAAAAAATAATTAATGACCGAAAAAGGGAGGTGTAAAAGAGCTAAACAGTATGCTATACTATGTATCACATTCGCGCATCTGGCAATGCCTGCATATTGGATTATAAGATATATTTAGAAGGCAACGCTGTCATCTAAAAAAGGAGAATAACAATCAATGTAAGGGTAGGTAACACGTCCAAGAAGTTAGTTTTTGAAAAAAATCAGTCAGAATAATAACTATCCGTTACTTTTTAAAATTTCTCTCTTCTAATGTATTGTGTACGGATGATTAGACATGGCATCTGCGTTAGTATAAGATTTGTCATTTCGTCTTTTTTGCTTTTGTCGGTGAATGTGTCCGATAATGACCGATAAGTCCGATAAAATTCTTTTTTCGACCCGTGGATGAATTAGCTTCAACACCGCTGTTATTTGTGCTGGCTGATTGCGTAGTAGAAACCATGTGGTTACCAAAAATTAGGCTGTGCGATCGCCGCTCTCTCTCGTTTTTTCTGCAAAGGTGACATGACGCATGTTCTCGCGAAGTGTACCAAATTTTCTTGTGAATATATCATCGAAGCATGGTCCCAAACGAGGTTTCATTGTTTTCATACAGTACGCTCCAGACTCCTTCGCAAAGTATAATTTAAAGTTTGCGAAGGAGTGATTTTCGGCGACCTCGATTAGTCTTATCTTACGTTGACTGCTTTATGTGTTAGTGCGAAAAAAAATACGAAACAAAAGTTTTAGAAGAGGTCGGCTGAATATCCATATATCCTTCTCCAATTCCTGGTTAGAAAGACCTTCTATCAAGACGTCAACTCTCCTTTCTTCTAGCACGTCCTTAGGCACTCTGATTTATTTAAAATGGGATCAGCACGCGATTTCCGCAGCTTAATCTTGAATTGTTTCGTTTAATTTCTGGCAGCGTGTAGTCGATTATGAAAATGCTTCCATCATGAAACAAGGATTCGCTCCTACACAAAAGAATCATCTGAAGAACGGAATGAATTGGTTTTAGTCGTTAGAAATTGAACAAACATCGACGTAACATAAGCTTCATTGTCTAACTTAAAAAGGGCAGAATGGTAATAGGTACCTATTCAGCGTTGGACTGGATTGTACAAAAAAATTAAAAAGAAATGGTAGCCTTAGAAAGAAAAAAATCTTCTATCAGGATAACGTAACGTAAATCACAGAAAATTATATGAATAGGAAAATGAAATGGATTCGCAACTTGCGTATTTTTCAGATTTGGTCTAAGACTTGGAAACATGATAAAATGATTCTCTAGTAAGGGCTTTGT
This sequence comes from Glossina brevipalpis, assembly GCA_000671755.1. Classification (NCBI taxonomy): domain Eukaryota; kingdom Metazoa; phylum Arthropoda; class Insecta; order Diptera; family Glossinidae; genus Glossina; species Glossina brevipalpis. The sequence goes on from KK351042.1 coordinate 965,855, forward strand.
GTAGAACAAAAAAATTTAGGTTGGAAACATCTATAATGAACTGTTCGGCTCTCGCGAATTTAAAGGTATAAAAAAATTGGGAAATTGTTGTTCACTAAACCAGTCTAACTGAAGAGAAGAGGAGAATGAAAAATAAAATGTAATTTTACCAAATCCTATCCTATCAGGTACATTAGAAAGTTCCACATGCGACATGTACATGTGATGATTAAAAATCGGACATAACCTCGGAATCAATCAGTTTCAATTTGAGACTGTCTGCCCACGAAAATTACTCGATTACCACTAAAGATTTATGTATTCTATGATATAGATGCAAAGGCTTATAAAAAGTTCAAGAAGTATATAATGAATAAAAATCGAGCAAAATCTCAAAATCAAACAACTGATTTGAGACAGTTTGCCCCTGAAAATTAGTCAATTACCACTAAGAATACTTTATATGGATACAAAGCATAAAATCTTTCGTTTTTTTCCCGAGGTAATTTCAGTTCTTAGCTATCGTTAAGGCCTTAGCAAGTAAATAAGAGCAAGCAACTACCAAAAAACAAGCATGATGTAAGCAATCACACAGTAACTTGAATTCAATATAATAAATATATTTGCGAGCATCGGAAATATATTTGATTTTCTCCCAAGAACTTTTCTTAGAAAGTAATGAACGAACTGCTGTGATTTAGGAACAATTATACAGAGTAACTAAACATTTTCTTGCTTCCGCTTATCCGAACCACCGGAATAACACGTGCTTGCATTTTTGTTATTTATTTGTTTTTTTTTTGTTTGGAGACTTCCAACTGGCACTGACAGCTCTCTAACTGGTTATGCATTTTTTTGTGTCAGTAATAATCCTTTGTAAGCAAATATAACAGGAAACACATGTAATCGTATGAGAGATTGTAATTTTAGACTCTACAAACATATATTTATTAAGAATAAAGATTAGAGCACATATTTATTAAAAAAAAAAAAAAAAAAAAAAAAAAAAAAAAAAAAAAAAAAAAAAAAAAAAAAAAAAAAAAAAAAAAAAAAAAAAAAACTACAGCGATCTCATAGAAAAATAATAAAACAGAACAACAATAATCTGGGGAACATATTTAAATCGTATTTACATTTACTTTTTCTAAGAGTAAGTAAGAAGAGAACGAGAGAGAGAGAGAGAAAAAGTATGAAGGTAACTACCAAAACAACGCGCACATTATGAATTCAAATGCACTTGTCGTACACGCACGCACACAAGCTTAGAAGCTTAAGCATAAGTCCATATTTAATACGGAATAAAAATCAACGTACGCGTAATATTACGACAAATTGCACTTTGGCTTGAGCGCGCGTAAACACCTAAGCAAAAAAGAAAATAAGAAAAAAATTATAATAATAACAAAAACAACAACAATAAGAGCATTGAAATTACTTATACATATAAATATACAAATATGGTATAAAAGCAACAAACGACAACAGTTCAGTAGCAGCAACATTATGAAACTCCCAACAAGCGCCACATATCTTTACATACACATAACGCTTACGCACACATGGAAACGAAAGAAAAGTTAAACTCGGTTATGTTACTAAAATTCCTGCATCACACAATGAATTGTTATTGAAGCTAAGCAAGTTAAGTTTGTTCAAAATTAAAAATGAGCTAATGAAAAACTAATTCTTTTTCATTTTCCAAACCGAAGAAAAGCTTAGACACAACATTCTTACCTATAAACAATACATTGAAATACAATTTTATATATATATGTATATATATACTGCCTGCTGTCATACTATAATAGTATGACCAAACAATACAGAAGAGAAAATAAAATAAATTAAAATCAACAGCAGGAACCTCAAACACCAAACCACCCAGCACCCTAACAAATCTTATGTCTGTACGTGTGTGCTTGTATACTAACACAGTATCTGGACAATGAATGAAAATAACAAGAAGTATAAATAAACAAACGTAGAGAAAACAAAAAAATAAAAAGCAAAAAGGTCAACGCGGCCACTCTCTCATCGAGAGTTCGTTGTTAGAAAAAACCCTTAACGGATAGAAAATAAGAAAATATTAATAAAATCTCAAAGATCTAATATATTAGTTTGGGGAAAAGGTAATCCATTATTTTCCAATTCGAAATGTTAAATAAAGTCCTGAAGTTCTTATAAGATTGGATGGATTTCCCCAACCTAATATCATATCTGTTTATGTGTAGGATGTTCGAGTATATGGAACCCATTAATCTCATACACGAGTCGTGTTCAAAAAAAGTTGACTATTCAAATTTCTATGGTACAACCTCCTCACGGAAGGCCGAAGAGATATTAATGATGCTGAAAACGCTGAAGCAGTGATGAAAGTCGTTATAGAGAATCGGTAGTGGAAACATCCTATCACATCCTATGCTAATACGAGGTCATCTGGAAAATCAGACATTATATGTTCGGCGAATACTTCATAACGGAAAGCACTGTATGATACTCTAAACCAAAGAAGATGGCAGAGTTGGTAAAAATCTTGAAACTGGAGGACTAGGAATAAGAGCAAGTACAAATTCAGGTCTCGGTACTGATTGGTCAAAGAATAATAATAATAACGGAGAATAAAGAAGCTTACGGTGTCAGCATAACGGTTCGCTGAGGGATTGCAATTGTTTCGGATATTTTTTTGGTCATGAAACACGTAGCAGTTGTTAAATTTCATTATTGTTTGCTTATGATTTTTTGACCAAGAACAACATCGTCATTATCCCTTAGCCATCGTATTCACCGTATTCATGGCCCCCAGAGACTTTTTCGTGATCGCAAAACTGAAAACATCCGTGAAAAGACGAAGTATTATCATAATTAAGGAGATAAAGACCGCCTCGCTGGAAGAGCCCATGTCCATAAAAAAAGCATATATCAGAAATGCTTCGAGGATTAGAAAAAGCCCAAGCAAATCTCTGTTATATATAAGAAGGCAAAGGCCGCTAAATAGTTATTGATAAATCGATAAATATTTCTTGAGAAAAATAAAAACTCACCTTATTTTTTAAACACACCTCGTATGATATATATTATGTGTACATGTAATTAGTACGTTGCCTATACATGACTATTAATCGATTTTTACCTTTAGTAGTAGGAACAGTTTTAAACATATTCGGTAATTTTCGAAAATCATTCCTTGTGCTACGTATTTATTCTTTAACTTACTTTTATGAACTCCTAACACTTAATTGGTGTTCGTAAGGAGTTGGATTTTGTATTGAAATTGATTGATGACACCTTTACTTAGAATACTTCACACGAATAGTAGTAAATAGTTTTGTTTTTTTTTTTATTAAATTTATGCCCATATTCGACTCAAGTATATTATTACTCAGCCGCATGTGACGTCCGTATGTTTAAGAAAACGTTTTAATTTTTTAAACTTTTATACTTGCTTACTTGCTTGGTTTTTTTGTTTGCAACTAGATTCCTTCACTTTCGGTTGCCGTTGAAATTTATTAGATCGCCAGAGTTCTTTCGACTCTACTGATTTTCACCAACTAACACGTTCAAAATCATTTCAACTTCTGATTTTTGCTGTTGTCATCGTGCCTAATCTAACGGATTTTCTCCCTACTGTCGGCCAGCTTTGTAGGTTAAGTGGGTGAGAGCGAGGTGATGGTGAGAGGGGAAAGGGGATGGAGAGGGCGAGAGAGGGGGAAAGGGAGTGTAGATATGGTCCGAGAGGGGGAGAGAGGAGAAAGAGGATGGAGAGAAGGGGCGACAGGGGGTGGATATAAGGGGCAAGAGGGGGTGGATATAAGGGGCAAGAGGGAGTGGAGAGAAGTGGCGAGAGGGGGTGTAGAGAAGGGGCGAGAGGGAGTGGAGAGAAGGGACGAGAGGCGGTGGAGAGAGGGGGTAAAGAGAGGAAGAGATATATATAGAAAGGATCGGGGGTGCAAAAAGATAAAGAGAGAAATGTAGAAAACCTTAATCTTCTAATTTCCGCATGCGAAGCTCTCAAAACAATAAGAACACTTTGAGAGAAATGGCAACAATTATTTACGTTTGAAAATAATGTCACGTATAGAGCAAATACATTATAAAAATGTGTGGCATGGAAGCGATTTCCCCTGCGCAAGCAAATTTGAAATACTGCTATGTTCGAAAAGAATTAGGATTTTTTTAATTCAAATTTTTCGAGTTTATCTAAACTTTTTTTTTTGTTGTTTTGGTTGTTTCAATCATTTTTCAAAAATTATTAGGGTTTCAATCATGTCTCACGATGATCTTCTCACATTGGTTTGAATCTTTAAGATTTTTTCCGTAGAAATCCTAATCCGTTCGCTCTGCTATTGTTCAAGTTGCCTGGCTTAGGTCTGCGTAAATTATGACTATTTACGAAACTCAAAAATCCAACAAGCCAACAAATAGATTTGTTTTTAGATTATTTTATACTACACGTGTAATCTCCGATTTTCAATAGCAACGTACGTAAACGTATTTCCAATGTTACTGCCAAATTTGAATTCGATATCGCTATTTCTGTGACCAGGGGAATAATTAACACACATTATACAGACGGACAAATGGATATGCTTAAAACGATTTTAAATTTGATACTGATCAAGAATATATATACGTTGTGGGACCTCTGAAATTTCCTACTGGTCATTACATTACATCATTACATTACCCTCACCTTCAGTGCTGGTTATAAAAAGGTATAGTCTTTGATATTGAGAATATACATTAGAACGACGAAAAGATCTAATACCATTAGCGGAAGTAGGGAAATTCTATAAGAAGATGTGAACATCGATAATGGAATATCTCTTATGTAAGGACGACAAAGAAGCACGATTCCATCACTTCTACTCTTACGTTGACAAAATTTTATACCTGCGATAGGATCCAAGCTAGAGCCGTAAGATGAAACTTGAGATAACTGCAGCACACTGCTACTTCTGCTAACATGTTGCGAGGCCTGTTACGACTTACGTTGATCTTCGTAAAATATGTCGGGACTTGGAAAAGGTTGTATCATCCAAACACCTATTTGTCTTATCTTCGTGACAAAGCTTTATAAAGGCCAAGTTAGGAGGTCTGAAATATTTTCTTTCATCTCATAATATTGTAGATATTAACCAAGCAACAATAGACGAATGTCCTCAAGGTGGGTTAAAATATGAAGGTAAAAATCTATTCATGTATTGAAAGGTTAGTAACTAATAAATAGTTTTCTAACTTCTTGCAAAATGGAAAAGACCTGACTTAACAATTATCGCTACTTTGAAACTATAATTCCTTAAATGCTAATTTCTCACGAAACTAAAAAGCCTTAGACCATAAATTAATTTTGTAAAAAAAAAAAAATGCCAATTCCATGATATTATTTATTATTTACGTAAACATAATTCATTCTTTTTAAGAAAGCTTCTGTCGTGACTGGAAAAAGCTACTTTAAGAGAAGTATGAGCTGAAATCTTTCTATGAAAGTCTGCCCTTACCTACGAATTGAAATGTAAAAAGTCACAATGCACATATTTCCCACTTAAGGGCATTATTTTGAATAATGTGAAAGCACGTAAGCGATAGGAAACCCTAGCAGCCGGTCGCGTCTGTTGTTTGTATATTTTTCTCCAATTCCTTTACACATTTCATTTGTTTGTTTCCGAAATACAATGTATGCATGCAAGAGTGTGAGTAAATTTAATAGTGGTCGAGACGAATCAACATACCATACCAATCCCGCAATGCTACTACACTGCTTCTTATTATTGTTGTTATGTTGTTATATATTTTTTTTTATATCGGTTTTATTATTTCCTTTTTTTTCCACCTATTCTCTCCTACATATATATAGAAATATATATATATATATATATATAAATACATATTATGTTACTGGTACTGCTGCTACTATTGTTTTGCTTACTTCACTCCATCATATTTGGCATATTTTCTGTAAATTTTCAGTACCTTATTGTTAATGTACACGAATATAGGAATATGATGATACTGATGATGACGATGACCGCAATCATTATGATCATATATATGCATTTATTGCATGCATGTGTGCATGCAAACATAACTAGCTATATGGTCGTGTGTGTGTGGATAGAGAGAGGAGTCACATTGAAATTTTGTTTTTATTTTTACACAATTTTTGAAATAAACAAAACAAAGTAACGTAAACATTAGACTACCAATCATTATCATCATTATTATTATGATAGTAGTAATGATGAAAAGTTACAGTTATTCTTAAATACTATGTAGAGCAGTAGTAGTCGTAGTAACAAATAATATACACAACTATTTTAATCGAGAGTAAGAAAAAGAGAGCGAGAGAGATTGACACGTATTTGATGTAACTGCAAAAGAGCTAAAAGAAGATAGAGCGATATTCTTGCTGTATATCAATGCAAGGGCATTTTGTGAATTTGTGTTGAACGTTTCAAGGAAATGTAAACAAAACAAAACAAAACAAATATGGGGAAATAAAACAATACAAAATAATAAATGAAATAACAAAAGTAACAACAAAAATAAAACCAAAAACAACAACGATAACGACAACGACAACAGCAACAGCAACAAAAGCAATAAGAAAATTTCACAACTAAACAAGATAATTACGTTTTGAGGTTTACTCTACTAAATACAAAACAACACCAATACGGAGAACACCACTTACACTCGTACTCACACTTGCTTTATACTATTTAGAATATGCTGTCGCTGCATTTGTTTTGGTTTGGTTTGTTTGGCGCCAACTGCGCAGTTGTTTATAATTGAACCTCAGAATATAAGCAGTGATGATAATGATAATGATGATGGCGATAGTGATGATGATAATGATAATGATTATAAATAAAAAAAAAATGCTTGTTTTGTTTTTCTTTTTATTTTCCTTGCTTATATACATTTATTGATAATGAGTATGCGGGAATGAATGTCTGTCCATACAATGTATGGTGTAAATATTCTCTGCTTTGTTTTTCTTGTTTTTGTTTTTCGTTTATGGTACGTATATGCGTACGTACGTTTGCATGTTTATTTGTGTGTGTCGGATTGAATGACTGACTGGCTGACTGACTGACTGGCTGATTCATTGCGTGCATTTTTATACGTTTGCTTGTTTATAAAAAGTTTAACTGAATGTTTGTATTTGTTTGTTTTGTTTAAATTTTCTGCCAGAGAGCTCAAATTCTGCCGCTGTTATGACTTGTTTACACACTTCTTTTTTTTTTTTTGCTTTTATAGTTGCTATATGTTGTTGTACTTGCATAAAAACGACCCCCACAACAAGAGAAGACAAGCTGTAGCACACAGCACCAATACATTACGAGCCCCTTACCTACATTATTACGGGAATGTCGATGGCACAACATCAACAGAGCAAAAGCAAGAGAGTTTCGTTTTTGTATCAGTTAACAGCAACTGAATGAAGTAAACAGCTAGCAGCTAGCAGCAGCACTAGAAATAACAGCAGTGAACATAACGAATAAACAAAAATAATAACAACAACTATCTCGTGATAGTTTAATTTTATACCAACGATATTCGTACGGTACACACTAGATGGGTTTTTTTCCTGTGCATTTATTGTTATTGTGACGTCTGTTAACGTTACCGCAAACGTTGCTGTTACGGCTACGGTTTCTGTTGATGCCGGCAGAGTTCGTAAACGTCGGTCGTCACTTGAGAAATTTCATTTCAATTGCGAGCATTTTAGTTACAAATCGATTTCATAAGGTTTGGTAGTGTTTTACTGTGTTTGTCGCGGACCTCACAGCACTAAATCCTAACAATAACACACAATCGAATTACACACGCGACTGTCTCGTGAAAAAGAAATTGTGTCTTCTGTTATTATATTATTTTATTTTTTATTATTTCATCTTCTTTTACAAAATTCTATAAAGAAAACAAAAGACAACAAAAACCATACAAATTATTAAAAAAAAAGAAAAAGAAATTTATAAAAAAAAAGCAAAGAAAGCAAATTTTAAATCAAACAGAAAATCGAAAATAATTTTTGGCGCTTAAGTTATAAAAATTAATCGAGCGATGTTGTCGTAGTTCAATGTTTGACCGTGAGCAACCGTTGCATTGTAATTATTTTTTTATATATTTTCAATATCAATGTTTTTTTCTTTTTTTTTTTAATGTTGATTTGTTGCTGTTCTGTTTTTGTTTCTTGATTTGAGTTTATTTATACACGTTTCCTTCTTCCGCTTCATATACGTGCCCTTCAAAATTCAAGCAAATAAATGTTATGTTTTATTTTGTTTTTTGTGTTTTTTTTTTTTTGTATTTTATCGACGATCATTAAACAAAGTGTAAAACAAAGTTAGTTGTATGTTCAAACACATATTCACACGTATAGACACAAGCCAATACGCATAAATGCAAAGCGTAAGCATGTAAATGTTGAAGAATTTTTTTAATTTGAAATCAATTTAAAAGTATTTTAATTGGTTTTTAAATGTTTTCCGAAGTGTACGCTAAATTTTCTTGACACTTTATTAAAAGAAAAAAAATATATGTATATAGACATATAATTAAAAATAAATAAATCATAAAATAAAATTAATAAAAAACGAAAAATCTTTAATAAAAAATATATAGAAAATGTATAAAAAAAAAAAAATTGGAAAGTATTTTAAATACTGATATATATGAATGTAAAAAAATAAAATAAAAGGAAAAATAAAAATAAAGGAAAATTTGTTAATAAATACAATGTGATTTTTCTCTAAAATAATAAAAATAAAAAAATGCTTTTTATTGCAGAAATGAATATTTAAAAAAGAAATTAAAAAATAAGTGAGAATACACAGAAGAAGCTTAAAAACACTATAATTTTGTGCTGAAGCATGGCAGTACAGTAATTTCTGTTTAAGTGCTTATGTCAGAAAAAGAGTTAATGAACAACTTTACGCTTTCGAAATTAATAATGAAATATGATAAAGTAATGAAATACTAGTGCAGTGTAATACTCCTTTGTCTCGCTTTACAGAGCTAATTCTACGGAAACTTTAATTTCAAATAAATTTCAATCGACCGAAGTGATTTTTTAAATAAAACGTTTAATATTGTTAGGAAGACATTTAGTACATGTTGTTGTTGCCTTAAAAATTCTTCCTCTACATAGAATTTGTTATGGTTTTACACACTTACTCAAATTGATATGAGATATTCTAAGTTAGTCTTCTCGTAAATATTAGATATAGAAATCTTAAAAGGATGGCTATCAGAAAAGTTTATAACATTCTTTGAACCACGAATATCTCAGGTTATTGTTGTTTGGTTCTCATCGAAGCCATTAAAGGTCACGTGAAAGGTGTACAAAGTTTACTACTTCCATTAAGTGAATTGTAATCTTTTATTGGCATATTAATTTTGTTCTTCTATCCATTGAATGAATTTGAGAAAAATGTACAGGATTCAGTTACTCGTTAAGCGAATTACAACTGATTGTTAACCTATCACGATATATGGAATATTTTGATTTTGTCTTCACGACCACTACACGCTTCGTAAAATATGTATAGTCTACAATCAGGTTTACAGGTTTGCTATAAGTAACGTATATAACCTCCGATTGATTTATCGGAGTTTAAAATGTAGTAATTTTGCGCTTTGGCTCATTCGAGACAAATAAATCCCCTCGTTGAATGAACTCTGATATCACGTGTACTTAAGGTAACTCCTTAAACATATTATGAAAGAAGACTTTGTTTACTTCACTTACTTGTGAGGTTTAAACGGACATAAATTTACTTAATAGTTTTTATTATAAATTAAAGTTTTCATCAACGTCTTCAGACTGAATTCGAAAATTGAATTTCAATAATTTCTAACACAAAACAGTTTGTTCTTTCAATTATTACGTTGCGACTTAGTTCCGAACCTATTTCCTCCGCAGATCAAAAATGTTTAATCTCTTATAAACGTTATGATTTATATTTCAATAAATTTACAGCATATGATTGAAGGCAAAGGATAACTTAGACTATATACGGATCTCTCTCTCTCTCTCTCCATAAATTTTAAGTTTTTAAAAATAATTTTAAATTGAGTTCTAATGCTTTGCAGCCGAAGCTTGCTTCTAAAAAACTAAATAAATCAAAAATTTCGCACTAACCGACGAATTTAAGAGACGAACCAAAGTAAACCGCAAATTTCGCGCTAATTGACGAGTTTAAGAGGAAATCCGATGTAAACATTTGTCTTTTGCATTGAAATCTCTTCATATTTTCTTCTTAATACAGATTAGATTCACTTAGAGCCACTCTACTAGATAAACTTCAATATAAAAAAATTCAACATTTTCTTATAAATTCTGCTTAAGAATATATGCCTAAAATTGAACACTGAGATGAAGAACTTAATTTTTCTGAATTTCTCAGAATCATTTTCTAACACTTTTAGCGCGTTTGGGATAGACAAATTAAAAAACAGAAATTACTCCGAATTTCACAATAATCAGGAATTAATTAATAATACATAACCTAAAAATTGAATTTAAAGATTTTGAAAGCAAATTGATAAAATTTGCTTTCAATCTTTCATTTAATATTAAAATTCTTCTACTAATTTCAAAATAGGTAGATAATAATAATAATAATAAAGAAATTCTTTAATTTAAATGTGCGGGCGTATCAAACACCAAAATATGAGTTAGCTTTTCGGCCTTTATCATCTAACAGAAGCTTCATATTATTCGGAACATTAATCAATAAATTAAAGTAGAGCAGCATCTAGGGCGATTTGAAATCGTTAAAATTGGTCAAATTGATTTCATATAACAGATGCAAAGTGCTTGTGTAACGACATTAGTTTGAACTTTCTCTCAAATGTTGACACGATCAATAACTCTTCTGCCATATATAAAGCTTAGAATACGCTATATTTTTCATTATCAATGCGACTGCTCCAGCAATTTTTTAAACGAAGTTTATTCATTTTGAAAATTCGCTGAAAACAATTTTCAAAGTTTCCATGAAGGATACTTTCATTTATAAAATAAACTAACAGCGCGATTGAAACAAAATTTTTTTATCCAAAAAAACAAAAAACAAAAAAAGAATTCGTAACATTTATTTTTAAAATAAAAACTCCCCCTAGTTGTTGAACACACGGCTGTAGTCAATAAGAGGGTTAAGCTAGTTGGCCGTCTTAGAAAGCGTGCAGCAGTCCTTGCACTGACTGAAATTTGTTTTTTTATTTTAATTTTTAAGGCAAATTTAATTTTTAATTTCACAAATCGTAAAAAATTTTTAAATCCGCTTTACTTTAACTTATTTATCATTTATTTTCACTCTTGATTTTATACAATAGAAATAATTTAAATTAAAAAAAAAAAATACTTAAATATTTTTAATCAAAAAAATTCGTTATCCCTCCAAACTAGAGATAATATAAATTGAAAAAAAAAACAGACAAATATTTTTAATCAAAAAAATTCGTTATCCCACCAAATTTGTAAACGTATCAAATTCGAAAATAATTATAATTAGAAGTTAATGCAAATCTGTTAATGAAGCATCAATCAAGCGTCATTGTTTTGTTTTTTGTCTTTTGTTTTTTTTTTTTGCCCTAAATCTTCAGGTGTTTGCTTATATCCATTACGCGCACGCGCAAACATAAACAACATTCGTGTAATTGTGTGAGTGCACGAGCTTAAAACCAATTTTATATTATTATAGCAGGTGTATACGAGATTGAAAGCAAGAGAGAGCGAACAACGAATATCATACGATAACATATTTGTGTTGGTGAGAAATGGAGAGAAATATTTTATATACATTAATGGTAGATTGATTTCCTTTTAATTAAACATGTTAACAGTTGTTTATCAATGTGAAGTTGCACAAATATACTGGATAACAAAATATTATTTATTCTTATTTTACTTTGTATCGCGCGTCTGTAATGTGAAGAAATATGTAACGAAGGCTTTAAAAGGTTCATATGTATACGTTTATTGCGGTTAACAAAATCGTTCATCTCTCTCGGAACATAACTTAAATAAACTTAATTCATTCTGATCGCACACACATTTATGATCAGAAATGTCTACATTTTTAATATAAATGCTGTTCGATTACATTATGTTATTAGCTACAAGCTCCTGTGTTAAGTTTACATACTATATATACGCGAAGAAACAGTGTTTTGACGTCGTGTTATGCTACAGCTGTATACAATAATGTTGATAACAGTATCATATTAAATGTTCTAAATATAATATTACTGTGAAAATGTAATAGCTTTCTAAACTGAAGATATTTCCGTTAATTTTGAAAAATAAGCGAAAATAATCAAATAATGATTATTTAGAGCTCCAATATAAGATGAATATTGTGTTTTATATATATAAATTTTCTTCATGTTAATTGTAAACTTATCGCGCGATCGGAAGATTGGTTGTCTTTTTAAGATATGATGTTTATAGGCTTCTTGTGGATAATTCAGCAACCATCCACTATCTTTTGAAGTTGTATCTAAATCAAGGGAATCGGGCAGATTTATTGCTAATGCTTACGCTTAGAATGTTTAATATTTAAATATTAAGCATTTGATAGATATTTAAATATTAAAAAAAAATTTTAAAAAATATTAAAAAACGACAACACCGCAGCCAATCACTAAAGACATCTTTAACGTAGGAACTTTGAGGAGGGCAGCGGAACTTGTCCAAATTCGAGCTTAAAAAAAAATACCTTCAATATTCATTCCCATATCTAGAGAAGCCCATAAGATTTTCCACATTTTTGATTTATGTGTATTTGGCCAATATTTTAAGGGAAAAATTCAATTTTCGACCAAAGAAAGTGCACTCTTTTATTAATAGAAAATTTTTAATTTGGCTTATAGTAAAAATGTTAAATAATTACCTAAAAAATATTGCTGTAAAGATACTGCAGGAAATAGGAATGAAAAAAAAATTCTCGGAATTATGCTGCATATCATTTTCAAACGCAATCTTGCGAGAAATTCGATTTGAAATTTTGGTATTTGCTATAAATACATGTTATTATGTTATGAAAATTTTTTTAGTATTTTTCCAATTATCTTCGAACCTTAGGAGAGTGAAACTGTGCTCCCGAATTCAAATATTACCTCTCACGCTCTTTCTTTAAAGGCTTTATGCTCCAATGTGGCATTCGTCAAAGACAGAATCGCACGTTTCATCCTTTGACTGAACCGAAATGGCAAACAAAACCATGAAAATGTATAATGCTCTCTCTGCAGTCGAACTCATAATCAAACCGAAAAATTTCATACTAAATTTATAATTTCTTCATAGAAGCACTCGCTTCCGCTCGAATCGCTTTCATCCTCAATTCCATTTAGTGGTCGTCTCGATACAGCTATTCTGGCATATTTTTATTTGGTTTTGCTTTGATATGATCATGAACTCTCTCTAAAGACATCTGTTGATGCAATAGAGAAATTGGGAATCAATAATCAAGAGAAATTAGACTGCAATTTCTTAGCAGATCTTCGTTTGATCCAAGCACTTTTTAGCGCGCTTACGGAAAAATGCGAAATATTAAGGAAACAGTTTTTTGCAAATAGTGATATTTTTATCACGTGTTATAGAAGCTCGAAAGCGTCTCTTAAGGCAATAAAAAATAATTTAATTTTCTGTGGCTTTATCCCTTAACAATGTTCGCCCGTCCATCCATGTTGTTAAATATATTTATTATTATGACTCTAATTAGTACACTTCACAGATCCCAGATCGAGATCTTCTGTCGATCTAGCAAAGTCTGTCCATCTGTCTTTCTTTGTTGTAATTATCGAAAATGTGTGTGCATGTAAACAATAGCGTCGACAATAGTTAAATATGTAGAAAAAGTACAAGTTGTAGTAGCATAATCTTAATACGAATATTGAAATATTTCTATACAAAAAAACTACCTGTTACCGGCTACCTATATACAAACAAGTTTAAGTTTGATTTGCAAGATTCAATAGGAAGAAATCCGCAGAATATTTTTAATTGCTTCTTTACGTTGCAATGTGTAGGCCGGGGTTTAGCTTTTCCAATTTCTTTTCGTAAGTTAGATATTGATAGTAATTGACAAACTAAAGTTATCAACTTACAATTTGCTAGCTATGCCTTCAAAAATTGCTGATTTGATAGCCTTTGTGGTAGACGGTGGGAAATTCTGGTTAAATCTTCGGTAAGAATTAACAATCGAAATCAGTTGTAAATGGCAACTGTAATACTTCTTAAATCCTAAAACTATACTCAAAGCGAAACCCCTAATCCAATCCATAATTTAGTATTACTCAACTACGGAAAAATTGAAAAAAAAACTGAAGAAAAAAATTGTTAGTAATCGATTCCGGAACTTCAACTGCAAGACAAGATTAATTTATCCCTATTAATTGTATATTTACTATGGTTAATACTTGACGATATGTTCGAAAAGTAAAGGGAAAATACGAGTGTATCGAATACTGATGTACATTTTTTTGGTTAGTTTGAAGAAGAGTCACATAATTGAATTTGATATAAATTAGTGATAATTAATGTAAAAAGTAGAACTTATGGTCGGTGAATTTTCGAATTGAATAAATTTATTAAGCAAAGAATTTGTGTTAAATTCTATTGAAAAACTAAAATATTTTATGTTGATTTGAATATAGACCTTGAAAATGTCAAAAATGAGATCTTGTGACAAAACAACGATACAAACAAAAGTTTATTAGTGAGGCAAGAATCTTCAAGATCGTAGAGAAACAATTCAAGACGAACTGTGGCCGTTAAAGACCGTCCATTAAGTATTGAAAATCTGGTAGATGTGATTTCGAATATTAACTGGAAATATTCGATTAATTTGAAAGAACGATATGCGATTAGTCCGATTGTATTCACATCTTATTCCGTAATAACTCAAAAATTATACATCGATTTTTCAACAGAAATCAAAGTAATGTGTTTCCATAAGCACCAGATTCATATAAATTTTTCACGGTTTTTCACGGTTAAATCAACCGCTCTATGATTGTTATTTTAGGTCTTTAAAGAGAATTCCTTGGCTGTTTTGAAAGCTCTGCCGGGGCAAATACTCTAATTTACAAACTGACAAATCGAATAATATGAAACTTCTTTCAAAGGTATTCGAAACGAGTGTATTTTTGGAGTAAAGATTCTTCTTCTTCTTCTTACTTCTTTAACAATGTGATATATTTATTGACTTTAAATGAAATACGTAGATAATTTGATAAATTCGAACGAATAATTTTCTCATTTATTTTCCTGACGATATTTTAACTCTTTTTCGCTTAAAATCGATATACAAATTAAATTCCATTATAGAAACAAAAAGTGAACGAGATAACTTTTGTAGAACTGCAACACGAAAGAAAATAAAAATTAAATTTTTTTTTTTTAATTACATGCAACAGAGAACAAAAGAAAAACAGATTTATTCAATGATTAGTTCCTTTTTAAAAACCAAAAATCCACCAGCAAAAAGACACCTGTAAAATCAACAATATGCTGCAGGCATTAATAAGAATATTCAGCATTTCTGAAAACATTCCTTGATACCAAATTTAACCAATTTTACCAAAATCATCTTATAATTACATATATATATTATATATAAAAACAGAAGAGAAGACTTTTATCGAAAAAGGAAAGTAAAACGAAAAAAGTAAAAAAAAAATAAAAAATAAAAACTAATGAAAAATTAAAAAGCAAAAAAAAAAAAAATCATAGCGATAAACAAATTTATAATCAGCATATCTTTTAATTCATATCGGTAAAGAAAACAAAATTCCTTCATCCATTTCTATTCATGTTTATGTCGTCTATCTGTCCGCCTATTCACAAGCAATCGTTCATTGTTAAAACATTCAATGAATTTCAATCCGGCCATTTTACGCAGTAATCTGATGCATGCAAAAATCATGGAATGGACCAACGATGATGCTCTCGAACTAATCGAACAGTATCGCTCGCATACAGAACTATGGAATCGTGCTGATCCCAAATACAAAGATAAATTATGTCGCTTTCGCGCATGGTCGGAAATAGCTGAACGTTTCGGTTGCAGCAAAGCTGAGGTCGAACGTAAAATGAATGTACTTTTAACACAATATCGTCGAGAAAAACACAAAATGTTGGTTAAATTATATCAGGGCATACAACCGAATCCTTCTAAATGGTATGCTTTTAAAAGATTCGATTTCATGGAAGCCGGCGGTGGCAGTTCGGTAGGCTCAATAAGTGGTTCAAATAACGCACATGGCATAAGTGGTGGAAGCAGTAGTAGTAGCGGTGGCATTGCAATAATAAATAATTGTGGTAGCAGTAACAGCAATTGTGGCAGCACATCGCACAATAGCAGCATCACAACGAATGGTCACCACAATGCGGCAGCAGTCGCCGCCGCTGCTGCCTTAAATGGTTTGGCTGCCGCTAGTTACGAGTCATCGAGTGCTGCCGCTGCGTCAACAGTGCCAACAACATCGCATCACCGTCGCATGAAAAGTAAAGAGATGAAATATTTTGGCGCGGTGAGTATAAATTTCAAAATTAAATTCTGTTAAATTCACTATTATCAATGTGTAGAAATTATGTGAAAAGGGGAAGTATACGATTTGCACAAACCGCATAGTATGTTAAGAACTTGAAATCTAACTTTGACTAAGAAAAAAAAAATAAATAAAAAAAAATACATATAAGAAATTAATGATAGCATATACAAGACATGTATATATATATATATGTATATATATATATATGTATTTACTTATTTATATAAATTTCCTAATCTAAGAGAAATGTTAGTATATGTCAAGAAGCATCAAAAGATAATGCATTATTTCCGCTTTCTTCTTCTAATCTGTTTAAGAAGAAGAAAAATTTACAATTTAGGAACATTTTTTTCTCAAATGTTTCAAGGACAAAGTGAACCTTTCTTATCTAAGTGAAACTTTCTTACCCTAAGAGTAGATCTCCAAGTGAACTATTTTCTAGAATGCACACATCAAATGGAAATTTATAATAATAACTAATAAGAAAATTGTATTCGGCGATTACTGAATTTCTTTTCTACCCAAAACCTTTATATTTAAAAAAAAAAAAAAAGCAACTCGAAATAAACTAAATTTCAATACTTTATAATACATGATGGGAGTGGATTCGCATTTTTTTCATTTTTTTCAGAAATTTTTATTTTACTCCTGTGTATAGCTGCCTTCAATTGATGTTGCCCTATATGTGCATTAACTTATTTCGCCCATTTTTAATACCAATTTAAGTGAAAAGACTTCCAAAGTTTTTTTGCGAAATTTAACTTCGATATTTAATTTATATTACACAGATGGATAAACGGAGAAACTTTAATAAATTCAGAATTCAAAAGTGATCGAGAATATATATATATATATACACTCCGAAACTTCCTTCTTAGTATTGCGAACGTTTTGACAAAATGAATATATCAATATCCTACCGTGATCGCCTACAAAAATACAATACTAGAGCTATGCTTATTACCATCCTTATCTTCTTTATTCATGTCTTTATACTTACTTTTATTGTTTATTCTTATTCTTAATTCTCGTAATTCGTAATTCTTTATTATTCTTTATTCTTAAATTTTCGTCTCTTATTCTAATTATTGTTAGTATACGCACCTCATGCCATTAATCAGAATTATTTCATTTTAGAATACTTTCTGACAAAGTCGGATAAAGCGTAGCAATGAAAATTAAAAAGTTAACGCTAATTATTGAATACTCTACGCCACTTTAATACTATAGGAATGGGTTGTCCTATACCCAAAATAATTGTTTAGTAATATTTGAAACTTAAAAATTGGATCTATGTAGACCAACTTTCAATGTTATTAAAATCTCTTTTGACTTTTTTTGCATCAATTTTTATCTTAAATGGTAACACCACTGCAGTAAACCAAAAAAAAGGCGTATTTTCGACAATTTTTTGAGATAGAAGGAAAATTAATAAAATATAATAATATTCAAGGAGTTTATTTAGCAAATAATTAAATATTAAAAAATGTTACAAGTTTTGAAAAATATTACAAAAAGACAACACTGCACAGAATTTCCGGAGAAATCTTTAAGTCAAGAAGCTCCTTGGCGCGCAGTGTGACTAGTTCAAGTTTCAATTTTAAAAAAAAAATCTTTTAATCTGCATACCTTTACGTAAAGAATGACGTAGAATTTTTTTGAGAATTAAAAAAGGTTAATAATTTTGAAAAATACTACAAAATGGCTACACTGTATCTAGTCCTTAGTTCAAGTGGCTCCATGGCTTGTAGCGTAGTGTACCTGGTCCAAATTTTGATTAAAAAAAAAATTAAAACAAAAAAAAAATGTTTCAATTTGCTTACCTATATGTAAAGAATGGCGTAGAATATTTGAGATACATTGACTTTTGTATGATCGGTGTGTATTTGCAAGATAAATTTTAAATTTTCGACCACGAAAAGAGGGGTTGTTTTATTAATAAAAAAATGTTTAGATTAACTTCTCGAATAAACGTGTTTCGGTATCTTAAGAATGCTGTAACAAATTTGAATGAAAAAAAAAGAACTGAAATTGGGTAGAATTACGCTGCATGCTGTTTCGGGAACGAAGTTTCGAGGAACCCGTTTTTGAAGTTTAAATATGCGTTAGAAACGTATTACTTAATTGTAATAAATTTTTCATCATTTTTCTTCATTAAGTTGGAATGCCAGGACAATAAAAATATTCTTAGATGGTTAAATAATCTTCTTCATTCTTTTTCCTCGAAGATTATACGCACGACGGTGTGTCTCATTTGCTTGAAGACAGACGTGCCAGCTTTATACTTTACGTGTTTGCGAAATGATAGAGAAAAAAGTTAAAAAGAAATATAGAAGTCTATAGACGAATATTCATATTCAGGTTCCCAAATTTGGTCTTAAACTTTTACTTTCATGGCTGAACAATTGAAATCTTTCACAAATCGCTCTCTACCTGGTATCTACTCAATGATTGTATCAATGCAGCTACACAATATACAATGAACTTATATTAATATTATAAATTTTTGTTTGAAAACTCTTTCACAAAGGAACCTAAAAATACTTTGTAAAGATTTGTCTTAGTGTGTTAGATAAGTTAGTAATCAACAGTTAAGACATTACATTATAACTTCCCAGCAGAGATGCACTTAGCAAACGCAATGTTTTCAAAATGCTTAAGGATAGGATTGAAATTTCAAGGAAAGAATTTATTTGTGGCAAAGGAATTCTTCTCTATATATTGTAGAAGTTCTAAAACAAAGCTTTAAGCCAGGAAACATTTTTTTTTTTTTTTTTGCAAAATTTACAGTGTTTGGAAGCCTTGAAATACTTAAAATTAAATATATAACCACATAGTTCTTTTTTTTTTGTAAAAACATTTAAAAGAAAAGGAGTTCAAAGAAATGATCCCATTCTCTGCAAATATTGCACGTTCATATTATTCGCACCCTAATAATGCCTATGCGAATACATAGTTATGTTTGCAATTGTAAACTCAAGCTTATTCATGAGTATTTCCCATAGTGTTATGTTAGTTGTAAACACATTTCTTTTGATTAGTCATGTAGTTGTTTTAACATTGTAGTCGCTAGGTAATGCTCGCGGAAATAAGTCGCAATGAAACAATAGAAAAACAAACTTGTAAAACTTAAACGCTCAACCTTCTATAAAATTCATTTTCGTTTTCTAATTCATTCGCAACAAGCGAAAAGAAAAACTTGTACGCTTCTAACATTTTAGTGACCCCGACATGATATCATTTATTTGTTTTATTTTTGTTTAAACACATTTCCCTGATTTTCTTTTGCATAAACATTATGCGAAGGTACAAACACAAAACAAAACATTCGGTTTAAACAAATTTGAAAAAAATTCTATAATAAAAAGTTTAGTTGAGAAAACTATATTATATGTCGAACAAATAGTTTTGATTATTAATTGCTTTTGCAAGCTTGTATTCTACAAGTATTGTATTATACAAAGAAGCAAAACAAGAATCATTCACTTCGTGTGCTCCAAAAAAAATAATAAAAAATATTTGACTTAAACAACATTTCTGTAAGCATTTCGTTATAAAAAGTTCTAATGCGTCTATTAGATATTTTGGTAATTAATTTCAGTCGTCCGCCACCTTTACTTCTTTGTTCAAGTTATCGATCATTTGAATTAAGATCAAATCTACACTATCTTCATTACTTTTTCTTAAATCATCAAAAAGGGGTTCGTTTAATGAAAACTTGGCTTGGTATTGGGCAAATGAAAACCAGATTCTTTACAGCGTTGAAAGAAATAGCCGGTATAAAGGACTTTGCGCGCGTTGCTCAACTAAGAGAATACGATAATGACTCAAACTCGTCCTAAAACTAAATAAAAGATTTTTTCAAGTACCATCCACCAATAGTGAATTCGAAAGTCAATAGCTCTCCAATAGTGGACTCCAAAGCAGTATCCACTTTAATTTCGATTCATTGTTTCTTGGGCTTAACCATAAGCCTACTTCTCAATTCAAGAGTACAACTAAGATAGCAATCGTCAACCGTTCATTCAGCATCTTATTCTTCAGTTTCCCTCAAACAGAGATTGACTGAATTGCAAGTAACAAAAGTATTACGTTGGACACTATTTCATCGTTGCAACCTATTGAAGATAATCAAGTTTTGTTAAAAGAATGTTTTTGATGAACTTCTTAACTTTCGGAGACACATTAAGAAGATTTTTGGTTTGAAAGATATGTGTGGAACGATATACCTTAAGTCTGCGTCAATTTAATGACAAGCTTAAGATTCATATGAATTTATGTGCACAAAAGGACAAATTGCTGATGAACTTTTTGCTGTAACCCAACTCAAGTTAATAGTACTCTTAATGTCATTCGAGCTTCTGAATAGGATCACCAGTTCATTATCCATCGAACATGAAATTCGTTGTCGATCGGATTCGAAGATCGTTTTATCATGATTGCGTGAACAATTATAGAAGTTTAAAATTTTTGTAGCAAACAGGGCAAGCTCTGTCGTGCAATTACTTTCCTTTATCGAAAGACGTATCTTCAGAGAAAATCGTGCATTCAAATCTGGAAAAATGGGTCAAATTCTTTGAGAGACGATTCTTCTTGTTTGTGGGAAAATCGAATTCTTTTTACTGATCTGCCAGAGAGAAAGTGTAGTGCCTTCTTAGTCATCCCATAAGACAATCGAAGAACTGTAAGAACCAGAATTGGTTTGGAAAAATACGACGCATTTTTGAGTCTGTTTACGAATTCGTGAATTTAAAATTTGCACTAAATAAGAACTTCGAAGCTGGTCCTTCTAAGCTATTTGAATTAAAAATGTACAAAAATTTATTAATTCGCAACGTATAGAAGATCTGCTTCGCAACCGGGCAACTAAAACGTTGCATTCACAACGGAAACTGAATTAATTGATATCAAAAAAAAAAAAAAAATTTGTCAGATGCAACAAATATTTTACAAAGAGTGGTTCAAAATGGCATCTCCGCTCCTCTTAATATATCCATTCTAGGAAACGATGAAAATCTTCCACCTCGTAAGTGGCAATAGGGCCGAGTAATTGAAATTATACGCCGCCAAGATAAATTAACTCGCGTTCCTGTCATCTATACAAGCACTGAAAATATGAAGCGCGAAGTAGAGAAATTGGTGGCGTAACCTATTTATAATAAATTTGATGGGAAACCAAGGCCTTGCAACGGGGACCAAAAGTTCGCTACACTGATGTCTACACGAACGCATAGTTGCGATTAGATTTGCAAACTTCGTTTTATTTATAGATATTTTCCTTAGTGTTAAGTAAAGTATGTTTTTTGACTAGTCATGTAGTAGTACCAACATTGTAATCGTAAAGTAAGTAAGCAGAGAAACAAAGAAAAGGTCAGTTGTGCTTACGCTGTTCACAATAGAACTTCACTCTTCCATTTCTTCCTCTGATTGCAGTTTTTTTTTATATATATTACGTCTACACAGCAATTACAAGGAATATTATTTATTGTGAGTGGGCTAGTTGGAGGACACATGGATTTTTTTGCGCAAATTTTTGAATATCTGGGGAAAACCTGCTACTATTGATCTTATGATATAGTTTTTGTACTCTACGCCACTCTTACGGTGCGGAGCATATTGACTTAGTGCGAATGTGAGTAACACCCGGAAGAATTTAGAACAGCTCCACATTTTAGTGTATCGTTCGATTCAAAAGCATTTTTAAACCGTTTTAAGTTTGTCTATCTGCCTGTCTATCCTTCCGAGGTCTGTTCGTCTTTGGTTGGGTTCATAACCTATAAGTCACGAATTTTAAGATGCTTTTACAAAATTTGGTACATTGACGTGTATTGGCCCAAGGACGACGGCTAATGAAAATTGATTAAGTCAGACGAATTTTACGAACACTTCTCATATAACGCCGTATTTTAAAAAAGTTACTATATAGAAAAATAATAATTTTTTTTTTTTCTTTCAATATTTCTCGACACAAAAATTACATAAGTAGAGAATATTAATATTAGTTTGGGGAAAAGGTAATCCATTATTTTCCAATTCGAAATGTTAAATAAAGTCCTGAAGTTCATATAAGATTGGATGGATCCATTATTTTCCAATTCGAAATGTTAAATAAAGTCCTGAAGTTCTTATAAGATTGGATGGATTACCTTTTCCCCACCATTATAAGAACTTCAGGACTTTATTTAACATTTCGAATTGGAAAATAATAGATTACCTTTTCCCCAACCTAATATTATATTTTTATATTTTTGTTACAATAAACTGATATGAAAAATTTGGAACGTATGAAACAATTTTTTGATAATTAGAATTTACTACGTTTGTTCAATCATTTTATTCCTTTGTTGTTGTTAAGATTGCTCTTCAGCGCGATAATATTGAGTGGGAAGATTATGTTATTTGTGCGTCTGATTCCTTCAGTAGAATAGGTTCCGTAGCGAGTACTATGCTCAAGAAGCACTGCTTTTTTTAAAAAAAAAACAAAACAAAACAAAACAAATACGAGCCCTTCGAACGCTAATGTATTCTTTTCTTATTACTTTGCCGTAACTACCATTTCGGTTTGCTACAAAATGTGCGTCTTGCCTTTTCCATATTACTTGAAATAGTATTCGGCACATTTTTAAAACGAACAAATTTGTTGAATATTTATTGTTTATGTGTAGATGCATTGAAAATGTCAAGGAAGTGTAATAATGATGAAATAATGACAAAGTCAATGAATTTCAAGTGTACAAATACTATAAAGATCGTAAATGAACGATCTTCTGCTTAGCAATTTGTAAATACGATTAGATTAATCAATTAAAGATGTAAAAATAAATTCGAAATTAACTTTCAAGGACATTTCGTAACTTTAATTAACAGAGCCCCTGGATGTAACCTAACATGACTATGTTAAATAGTTGATATTAAGCTATGGTTGGATTTTCAAGCATAATTCAATCAAATTAAAAAAACTTAAGATAATTTTGTGAACATCACTCTAATCTATATGAAACGAACTGAATTATTTCTTTCGTGAAAGTCTTTTATTATAATAAATTTCTCTCTCCTTGAAAAATGAAATGTTAACGACGTTTATTGACCATAGCAAAATAGTCCATTTAGAAAGGTCTTGGGGGACAAAAGGTTGTTCATTTTCATTAACGATTCGGTAATCTATATGAAAACACCTTTTGTATGAGTTAAAAAAATTTGAAGTTTTCTCTTGAAGGAATTTTGTTCGGACATTAACAGATCTTCAGTAAAGTAGTTCGTCTTTGTTTTTTAAATTCGTATTTATTTTCACTTTTCTTTAATTCAATTCAATCCACTATTTTATTCCATACCATTCCATTTGTTGTGTTTAGTTTCCTATCTTGTTCCAAAACACTCCCATCTCGTTCCGAAGCATTCGCTAATTCATTTTAAAACATAATGCGGGGAACTACTTTCTTTGGCCACAGTTGAAGAAAGCGCTTAGTACTAACCGCTCTGAATCAATTGAAATTAAAGAAAGTTTACTGGCTTCTTTGAAAGCTATGAGGGCTTCCTATTTATAAACTAACAAAACTCAATGAAAAAAAACTTATCTCAGGAATTAATTGTTGACAAAAAAAAAAATAAAAAATAAAAAAAATATTATCTTTGATATCTAAGGCATTCAATCTTTTTATAATAGAAACTACCCCTTAGTTTTTGAACACAGACGATATAATTTAGTGCCGAAAAAAGTGTTACAAAAAAAAAACAAGAAAACAATAAAAACAAGTTAAGAAGGTAGATATCGAAAAGTTCGGTTTAGTTTGAATATTTTACTTTATTATTATTTTTCTAAAGGTATAGTTTCCTCCCCACTTTCTTCTCAGCGGGTGATAGTAACGGTTACTCAAGGATCGACTTAATTAAACCTTATTAATTATCTGATAATATTTATTTTCTTTTATTATTTTAATAAAAGATTTCCTTAAAATAACATATATATGGAGAGATTCGAAGAACAATCACAAATACATACGGGGAGGGAGCATGCAAAACAGACAGATTTTGCTTGATTTTCTATTTAAATCAGACATCATTTTCTCGTAGTTGTTTTTTTTTTTTTTAAGGCCTTACATGTGAAGGTTGAGAGCCAGCCGAGAATTGCATGCAAATCTATCCACACAAATACGAAAAGGCAAGGAGTGGGTGGTCTGAGGTAGTCTGATGAAAGAAGAAGAGAAATAAGCTTATTTGTTAAAACAAAAGTATGAAAAATACGAGAGAATGCGTATGAGGAAATTTATCAAAATATCATTAAACAAACAAAGAAACAAACAAACATACGTAAGCACATATATAAAAGTAATAAGCTGTAAAGTGAGATAGAGATAGAGCTCTAAGACAAAATAACGAGGCGAGAATGTGTGTGCATACTATACATCATCGGTTGCTAATGTTGTTATTGTTGTTGCTGTTATTGTTGAGGATGATGATTTTATTGTTGACAAACAACTTTAAAATATATAGAGGAAGAGTAACTAAAACTGAACGAGGTCAGTGATTGGATTGAACGTATGTATGCCGGTGCGCGCGTGTGATGTCACAAACAACAACAACAACAACAACAACAAAATTTCACAATCATTTCTATGAAACAACTTCACGTTTAATGTGAATATTTTTTGTGTTATGCTATACAAGCATTTTTTTTTATTTTCTTTTCTTTTCTCTCAAATTAAGTTTTTTTTTAGCTGCTATTATTGCGTTATCAAGATTACCTCGAATGCTCTCACACTCTATACTCCTAGCTTAATAATAAAGAAAAATAAAAAAAAATATAAAAAAAAAAGAAGAAGAAGAAGAAAAAAGAAAAACAATTTTGTTGTTTGTTTTTAACACATTTATGAATTTGTATGGAATTGGTGGCGTGCATGAATGCCTACGTACATACGTATGGATGCGACTTGTATTTGTATGCGTGTACGGTTAAATGTTTGAATTGTTTTTCATTGAGCGAAATAAAAGGAGAAGAAGAAGAAGAATTAAAAGAAAAAAAAAAAGAAATTCATTCAAACATACATATTCGCAGTTTATTGTCAATGATAAGCCCGCGCTTTCCGCATGTGCGTCTATGCTTCCAAAAGACTGGTATGTGTCCTTCACACATGCATACAAACGCCACCCATACACGTAGATTTCCTGCCATTTGTAGACGCACATATATACAAACACGCACACACACACACACACACACACACACACACACACACACACACACGAAAACATACACACGTACTCACACAAATACGTACTCAAACACATACATACACATGCACATACATTTTATTGGCATAACTGGCGCCGTATTGTTAGTGCACTCGTAATCGCGTAAAGGTCTCCCATCGCCTTTATCACCTCTTTCCGTAAATACATTGCTGTTGTTTTGCTACTGCTTGCTGCCTATACTTTTACATACAGATATATACATATGTAGGCATGTTGTTGTTATTTTTTTGCCTCAATGCACAACATGCAGTTCACTGCAGCGTAAAACGCTAGTGTGCATACTATAATATGTACATACATCTATACATCCACACAATTGTGCTAACATAGCAGCAATAGTACTGTTTATGCCACCACCACCATCATCTCTACCGTGATCAGCTACGCAACCGTCGTCAACATACAGAATAACATGTTATGAAAATATTGTTGTTATATGCCTGTTGGACGTACAAACTTTTTTTGTTTTTTTTTTTGTTTTTTGTTTCTTTTTTGTAATGTATGTTTACGGCTGCTGTTACACACATCGACCCGTTCACCTGTTCATATTTCTGATATACTTTTCAATGAAGAAAAAAAAAGAAAAAAAAAAAAAAAAAAAAAAAAAAAAAAAAAAAAAAAAAAAAAAAAAAATAATAAGAATCATTGCATGACGCGTTGTCATTGTGTTATTGTCGGCGCTAATGCTTTGGAATTGTATTATCCTGTATAAATACAAACGCATTTGTTTATAAATTTACAGGAAGCACATATCTAATAAGATAGCTATTAAACTCATCCACCACTTAGGATCCCACACTTATTCAACTTAACTTTGATTTTATGTAAATCCTGCTGACTTAATGAATGTGTGAATGTATATAATATGTAGTACATATATAGTAAGTAGTACATCATTAAATAATGTACGTAAACATTCGAAGCTCTCTTCAGATTATTATACTTAGCATTGAGGAGTTTTCATAAATTGGCCCTTTTACCCCAGTAATGCTTTATAAACTTAATAATAAAAGAAAAATAAATTTATAATAAATATAAATATTTCGAACTATTTCATTTTATTTGTCAATTCGTCTGTCTTTCGAGGGATACTTATCGAAAATATGTGAATCATGGCTAATTAGAATTTTATCTAAAATATATACTTGTAAGGTGAAGTCCATAAAAATTTTTCTGTCAACGATTACGTTGATCTATTAGTTCGAAATATAGAATTTCGACAGGTACGTTATTATCGCTTAGATATAACCGACAATCTTTCCATTTTAATACATTATTTATTCATCGAAAACAAAAACAAAACAAAGGAAAGAGAAAAACAAAAAACTTAAAATGTTTTTCACTTTAGTCAGTCAATTTGTCAGTTATAAGAGTTTTCCGCAACCATTTTCCTCTTAAAAAAGGCAAACAAAAAAAAAAAAAACAAAAGTAAAAAAAAGCAATATTATCAGTTTATAAGTTTAAGTATAAGAGGTGAATAAATATTACCAGATTATAGAGCCTAAAAAAAATACGCTCTATTTTATGAAAATCTACGAAAAATTTTACATTAAATGGTCGGAAGTTTTCGATTTTAAAATTATCAAGTTTTTAAAATTATTACAGTTTTCAGCGGTAAAGTTTACAAACGTTTGTAAACCGAAAATATGTAACTGAAATTTAAAATAAGTTAAAACGTCATTGTTAATTACAGGCCGGCCGTTACATACGCTACAGTACATTACCTAAAAAAAAAAAAAAAATACCCATTATACGGCAACCAGATTTAGTTTTTAATATTTTATTTGATTTTATAATAAAAATTGTTACAAAATAATGATTAGTCATATGTGCTGAATACGCTGAAATTGGCCAACATAGTCTATATTTGGAATAGCTTTCACCTATAAAAGGGGTTCATCAGAGAAGTAAGTCTTTATATGACAAGGTCTAGTTTCGGTTATTTTATGACGAACAAAAGCGAAGAGTTGTATATATATTTTGTGATATTAACGATCGGCATTATCCGAACACATAAAAGACATTATAGGACATTTTGTAAGAACCTTTGTATGGGAAGGGGTTCAAAAAGTAGTCTAAGCACATCCATATTTTCTCTATTTTTATTTAGAATGCTGAAAAACTTTCTTCCAACGATTCTTATTAGGAGAATAAAAATCTCAAAGCTTTTTGTAAAAAAATTAATAATTGTCACATAAGAAAGGATATTTATCATGTAAGCCTCATAGGAGACAGTGCTTTAATGTGATAAACTGAGCTGGTCCAACCGATTATTCTACATCAACGCTTGCCGTAAAGTATTAAAAATTAGATCTTTTTCGCAAAAAAAGGAGATATGCTTTCCGTTAGAACGGTTATATGAAAGGGGGTTCAATAAGTTCATCTTAATTATTCATAGCAATTCATTATGTCGAAATAAAGTACGGAGTAAAAATTAGTTCGGTCCGTTTTTTTTTTGGGGTCAAATCTTAATTTATTTCGGAACGAAATGAACGAACACGTTAAATCAAAATAACGTCCATCGCCGAGTTCTACTTTCTCACACTTAAAAATAATAAATAAATTTTGCGCTTAAGTTCTCTATAAGAAAAGATATACTTTATGGGTATCGTTATGAGAATAGAAGTTCCACCAGCCAATAAGTAATCGGCTGTGATCAGTGTTAATCAGATGGCGTAATATCCCCTGACAACCTCAAATTGAGTCGCTTTGGATATTCAGCTTGTAAGAATTTCGTAGCATCATCTTTCGAACTAAGCAGCAGAACTAAAATTTCCTGCGATTGACGAAAATTTATCTCGTAGACTGACATTTTCAATTGAAAATAACACAAATCGACTAATGTTTCAATGGGGCAATGCTGACAAATGGCATAGCTTATTGAATAAAGTCTACGTCCGCGTATTTCCATGACACATCATGACAGTCATTTCCATTACTGACATGAAATGGAAAGCGGGGCGAAATAATTTTTGCTCTCAATATATTATTAAGCGGCTTTTATGGAGAAATTTCAACAATTGAAAATTTTTTATAACAACTTTTCCAGGATATGGCAATAAATAAGGAGGGGTCGTTAAAAGGGCGCGACCCGATGTTCATCGAAGCTCTCGCACAAATACAGAGATGAGACGAACATAATTCTTTGAGACAACCGTTCGTTAGTTCAGATTTTTTATATTGACTAACAAGTGGATGGACAATAAATATCTAAAGTTGGACGCTTAAGAAATATATAGGAAAGTTTTGGTGAATATTTGCATATATTATAATAAATTGTAAATGTAAATCATTCAATACCCTAGACTCTTATATAAGTAAGTCCCCAAGACTTCAGCAGCGATGGTCTAAATTTGATAACAGATAATATTAATTTCTAAGTCGAACAACTTATTATTCTTCACTTATTTTTGTCATAAAATAGTAAAAATTAGACCATATAAAGGTCATATAAAGGTTTACTTTTCATGAGAACCTTTCTACGAGAAAATTAGATGTGAGTGATTCATATTAAACACAAAAAATCTATATGCTAAATCG
This sequence comes from Glossina brevipalpis, assembly GCA_000671755.1. NCBI lineage: Eukaryota > Metazoa > Arthropoda > Insecta > Diptera > Glossinidae > Glossina > Glossina brevipalpis. The sequence continues at coordinate 995,189 of KK351042.1, forward strand.
GCAGTCTGAGCCAGTTTCGATCATAAAATTGTAAAAAAAAGGAGCAAAGGTTCCACTCATTCCATAAAGACATTTTGAGAGGAGTTCCAAAAAATCCTTATTCTAGTTGTTCACATTTATTTCAAATTTATTTATTCCAAAATACTGTTTTCGAACGATTTGTAACATGGACATAGGGACAGATAATGGGCTTCAATAATAAACATATTAAAGGTACGATAGAAGATGGTTATCTCTCATATCCATTAGGGTGATGCATAAATCTGTTAAAATTAATATTTTGCAAATTGTGTAGGATCTGAACACCGAATCAAATACAAAAATCACTTTTTATACTCAAATCAAGTTTTCAAGATATCTTATTAATATACTTTACGTATTCGTTATCTAAACTTGAATTATTAGTTAAATTTTATAAATTATTTTCTTCTCATAAATCCGTATAACCTTAGATCCAAAGAGTTCTTCTAAATTCATTAAAATCTTCGTAGAATTATTCCAAATAAATTCTTAGGTAAAAAGCTGAACTAAAGAGCCAAACTAATATTCAGTGTGCTACTTACTTCTAGTTAAACTTATATTCCGAATTTATTCTTGTATCTGCTTATATTTACAATTCGTTTTAAAGATATGGCAACACTGTACACACACTTAATGTTCAATTGTTTTATTGACGTGTGCATGTGTGTGTATATACAAGCAAAACAGAAAAATAAACAAAACAGAGTCACACTAACGTAAGTAAATGTTAAACATTTGCTATGCGAACACATAGACGTATAACATACAATAACGTCGTTGTTTGGCGCGTAGAATTAATTCAATAAAAAGTACACATATATATATGTACGAAGTGAAACGACATGACATGGATTTTTCTTCTTTTTTTTTTGTTTGTTTGTTTGTGTTTTTTTTCTGTTTCTTTTTATTTTTTGTTTTTGTTTCCCAATGCCGCACACTCGGCATTTATGTAGATTCGACTGGTAAGAATATTGAAATGCATTGGTTTTATAACTACATACATACGTACATGCGCATACATACACATGCATGTATATCTATAAGTGCAAGATGATGCTGATGATTGTAATCATAGCGAGGACGTTAGTTGTTGTTTGGCAGAAAAGCCGATATCCTTCATAATAAGCTATTGGTAGTTGGAAAAAACTGCTTGTTACTAATTAAACGAACTTTAAGAAGCAAAACAAGATCTATATGTTAAGGTACTTAGAGTAGAGTTTGATAAATGAAAATCCCAAAAAGCGCACTGTATAATGCATATGCTTTTATACCAAACGAGATCCTAAACAAATAACAGTAAATTTAAAAATGCCTGTTTGTGTGGTCAATCTCTCTCTCTCTCTCTCTGTTTCTTACGATTGCAATGTTATCCTGAAAAAGCTGCTAATTTATAGAGGTTTAAAACTGAATTTTTAAATTTAACTAGCAAAGTCACAAACCAAAAATTTTAACAGAGGCCTGTTAGAATTGGCAGAGTCCTGTTAATCAAGGCTTGCAAGCAGTTAGAAGGTTTGCAAGTACTTACAAGGCTTGCAGGTACTTACAAAGCTTCCAAATAGTTACAAGACTTCCAAGTACTTAGAAGGCTTGCTAGAACGTAAAAGGCTTGCCAAAATTTACAAGGCTTACTTGCATCGTTAGACAGGGTATCCATCAAGAATTTACAAAATATTGGCTTTATTTTTTCGTAAGATGCCACAGTGGCCTACGAAACATTGAATTTCAATGTAAAGATCAATTTAAATTTAATAGTCATCTTCCGATCGTTACTCTATTATGACTAGGAATGTATATTATGGTTTGTAGACAAATTTTCAAAATCCAATAAAAAAATTTTCCGAAAACAGCTTGATATGTAAGCTATACATTGTAGGTAAACCTATCTTGGATACTTGGTTAGGCCACACGGTCGATTAAACTTTCGCTTTTTGAATGTCATAATTGATATAGCGGAAAAGCTTTTTTGTATCAAATTTTACATGGTTAACAAAAATTAATGTTTTCTTTATAATATTCATTCAAAACAATTCGAAAATAGTTCTATTTTAACTGTATTTTGTCATAAATCCTTATAAGACTTTGATTAACAGGATCATGCTAATCACTTAACAAGCCTTCGTTAACATTTTTGGTTTGAGACTTTGTTAGGTCAATTTAAATTTATTTTCATATCCTTCTCATTTATTTGCTGAACACAAAAGTATTACGTATAGAAAAAAGTGGAAAATTTTAAATTCAAAATTATTTAAATATTATCAAACTTTTATTGATAATTTTCTAAACCCATGCTTGACAAGACCTCCCACAAAGGTATATATAATCTTGATTATTATCACATTTGGAAACCACTTGGTCACATCCGTTCCTCCGTCTACCAATCGGTGTAATGTCTTTGATAACCATTTCCACGATCGCTAGAAATTAAGATATCAGGATCAAATTTGGCAAAAATATTAGAAGCTCTTGCACATGCGTTGGTATTGAAAATGGGTCAAATCGGTCAAAGGACACACCTACAATATAATATAAAGTGAAAGAACCTTGAAAGAATCTTAAAAGAATCTTGAAGGAACGTTGAAGGTACCTTGAAAGTTCTTGGACATGCGTTGGTATTGAAAATGAGCTAAATTTTGACACTCTGCAGTATTGGGAGGGCGTAACCGATTTTTTTTCATTCCTACAAATTACACCACTAAATTTTTATGGAGTATCTGGTTGAACTTACGAGTATAGAGTATAAATTTTTGGAACCGGGAGGTAGATAAGCAGACGAGCATATCGACAGGCGGGCGAACGGACATGCCTGGATATTTTCCAGATATGATAATGAACATGAATGCATTATACTCCGAAGTCTCTGAAATTTCCGTCCGAGTACGTTTTGACAAAAAAATCTGAAATTTTGATATTTTATCATATTGGGCGGGCATGGCCGTTTTTTCATTTTTTATATAGGTAGTTTAAGATCTCTCATAAAATATACGCGCTGATATATGTTCGTGATAAGTGAACAAAAAATAAAATTTTTTTTTTTCAAAGGCAGAAAGGTTCTTTGTTTACGTTGTACTATAGGCGTTTCCCACGACCGATTTGGCTTAATACCAACCTGCATGCAAGAATTTCTCATGTTTTTGGTAAATTTTAACCTGATATTTTGATATTTGCGACCATGTTTGCCATAAACACTACACAGTTGGACAGACGGATATCCTAATATCGAATCTAAATTTGAAGTTGATCAAGAACACATATACTCTATGAGATCTCTAAAGCTTTCTGGTGGATGCTTCATACAAAATGACAGAGTGAGTACACCTTCTATCCTTGATGGATATGAACACCTTCGGTGATGGATATGAACTCCTTCGGTGATGGATATGAACTCCTTCGGTGATGGATTTGAAGAGATGTGCGCTGATAATGGAGGCAATTTTGAAAAAGAAATTAAATGGTAAAAATGGTTTGGAAGTCCCTGATGTTCACGTCGAATCTGGTGGCCACTGTTGAAGTCAATTGAGTGAAGTTCCTCTAAATGATTTTAATTATAAAAATAATAACATATAACGAACACAAATAAGTCAATTTCCAGTTTTTAAGCATTTATTATTTGGAAACTAATTGATTTCGCGACTATACTCTATACTCTACGGACTTAATAATAATTTGAACATACTAAGGAAGGTGGAAGGTGGTTCTTTACATTGCACATTTCGAAGTAATATCCGACCATTATGATAATGTTATAATGCGAATTTTTTTCATTTTCATTTATTTTTTATCATCGTAAAAAATCGTTTAAGCATTCAAAAATGATATTCCAAAAGGTTTAAGGGAATTGAATTCTTTATGCGATTCAAAAGACATTGATATTTAAAACTTTAATAGCATTTTACAAGTTAGCCGTACTTGCAGAAATTCCAATTTTCAATAACTCAAGAAATTAATATTTTTTGCAAAATTTTTGGGGATGGAAGGCTACTGTAATAGCTTAAAAAAGTGGCTCTTTTAACAATTTTTTTTTTTTTTTATGGAAGAAAAGATCGTGGAATAGCAATATTTAACGAACTTATTAAAGGTAGTTTTAAAAATTAATTGTTTTGTATTAAAAAACGCTGTAGCTATTTTTGCAATGCATCCTCAAGCCAAAGTGTAAATTTGTATCTTAATCTTTAATACATTTCTATATCTAGAGAAACAAGTGGGGATATTTTAGATACATTGTTCCTTGTATGTTTGACGACTATTTTAATGAAAAAGTTAAACTTTCGACCAAAAATATCCTACGTACTTTCTTAGAGAGTGAATGCTTTAAAGATACTTTAAAAAATTGAAACGGAAAAAGTTAAAAATGCTAAGCATCGTTTTCAAATACCGTTTTTCGCGAAAAACACTTTTAAAGTTTTGATATAATTTATAGACATGTTCTTCTGTTATTGTAAATTTTTTATTATTTTTTCCATTACCTTACCATTCTAGGAATGTAAAACTGGCGGTCTAAGTTCAAATATTACACCTCATGCTCTTTCCTTGAAGATTTTATGCTACAATGTATTTCTTTTGAATTTCACTGATCCGAAATGACAAAGAAAAAGGCAAGAAAATGTATAATTCTTGAGCAGAATTCATAATCAGCTACAAAAATATCATTTTGAACTTTTAATCTCTCATTAGAAACAGTCACACCCGCTTGAATCGCTCTCATCCTCAAATCTATTTAGCGGTTGTCTCGATGAAGCTATTCTACTAAATTTTTGTTTGGAAATGCTTTGATATAATCGAAAATTGAAAATATGTTTTCTATAACGGTTCTTTCAAGAAAGTTAGCAGGTAAAAAATACGTCAATGTACCGAATTTCGTGAAAATATTTCAAAAATTGCAACCTGCATTGTATATAGACAGACATAAGGCAGCCAGATAGACAAGCTTATATCGATTCAAATTCATATGAGAACCGATTAGTATTACAAAAAGTGAATCTATGTAGATGTTGCGTATACCACCAGCTTAATATATCCCATGCCTCAAGCGGTGTAACAACCGATCGGTATTACAAAACGAAGGAGTTTCTGACCGGAACGAGCTTAATATATCAATACAATAAATGATTTGGGGTCCGAAAGCTGGGTCTTTTTGGCCATACAACAGCACCAGCTCAATATACTCTGCACCACAAGTGATATGACCATAGTCTAACTTACTTTCTTTTCAGCAAAACAAAAAAAAAAAACAAAATCCTTCTCACCTTATGTTAACAAACTTCTTGTAACCAAAATTGATTGAATTGAATGTCAATGCGTTTTGATTCCGTCCATGCGATCACGGGTCGCAAAATGCGCCAATATATCGATGCATTGATCAATAAATTTTATTGAACGAATAAAATTTAACAAAAGTTGTCCATCGATACATGGAGATCCATTTTACTGTTTTTGGTTTCTTTACAAAAATAGTTCTTGAGTCCATACCTAATATTCAATAAAAAAAAATATATGAATGAGTATCAAATTTTTGAAAAATAAAAAGCAATAAATGGACTACCTTTTTAATAAAAAGTGAAACATTTTGAAGTGGAGATTAAGTCTGATTTTGAAGACACATTTGGACACATTATGGATCGTATTAATGTAAATAAGAATGTTCTAAAATAGATAAAAAGGGAACCAGATGATCCGTCTTTAACTTGACTATAATCACTCTTTTGTTTTGTTTGCGAATATTTTATGTAAAAATGCCTAAGCTTGCACTTTATATGGTTGATGTATACGTACGCATATATATATATATATATATATACATATGTAAGTCGATATATATTTGCTGTCTTTCAAAGACGCAACTACTTACGTATGAATACGAATTTACAAACATACACACAAGAGCTCATACACTACAAAATATGCTTACGCTCACACACACACACACACACACACGCCTCTCTATATCTTATAAATGAATTATTTTTGTAGCGTACATACATACGTATATACAAGAGTATAACACTTAACACATACTCGAACTTTTATTCGTAACTTACAACACATGCTTTATTTTGTAAACATCTAAACGCTTCAATGAGTATGTGTTTGATTGTGTACATGTATATGTATGTATGCGTAATGTATGGCGTTGTTATCATCTTAAAGCTTGTTGTTGTTTTTATTGTTGAATTTTATTTATATTATTTTATTCATTGGCTGCGTTGATAATCAGTTTGTTTACATTTTTTTACTTGTTATTTGTTTTTATATTTTAGTCTAGTTGTATGCATGCCTGTGCATGAATGTCTATATGTGTATACTTGCTATACACACTATATTGAGTGTTATTACGCTTAGTTACTGTTTAGAGCAGCAAGCAGCAAGTGCTAGTACACTGGTATGTGAGTTTTGTTTGTGCACTTTTGTTTACTGTAAAATATAAACAGCTCTCCAGCCAATACCAGTTCATCACTAGTAGTATAACCCTTATTTGCTCCCCTAACCACTCTCAGTTACTTCTACTCTCACTCTTGTTCTCTCTCTCTCTCTCTTTCTCTCTCTACGTGTTTTTCACAACTAAACTTAATATTGTCAGTTTCTCGTTGCGTTGATATTTGCGTTAATAAAAGTGAAGCAAAAAAAAAAAAAAATAAGCAAAATGAAAAAAAACAAAAACAAAAAACGAAACAATAACAAAATATAGAAAAATAAAATAAACATTCAACCACACGGTTCACATTTACTGTCCGTCATTAAAAATTATACGAGGTCAGGTGTGACAGCAACTAAGTAAAATTTTATATATTTTAAGCTGATTTTTTTATTTATTTTAAATAAATTACATTTTGTAAGGCGAGTTGATCCACTGACAAAAGAAGAAAATTTGTTTTTTGTTTTTTTTTTTTGTTTTACCAAAGCTTTTGTGTTCCTGCCTATCTAAGATAGTTATTTGATGGATGCGTAGCAGTACTATTGGCTTTTGTGCACTTCATATTGTGGGATCTATTCAATCTAACAACAAAGAATCAAACTTTCTTCCAATGAGTAATCCTTATACAACAGTAACCCCACGAAGTGTATATATTTTCGAATAGAGTAAATCGACTTAGCGTTATCTTTTTCTCTAACTATCAAACTCATAAAAATGTAAATAGAAAGCAAGCAAGACAGAGAACCTAGAAATAAAAGGAAGGAAGTAAGAAAAAATTAACAAACAGGTCAGATACTTTAAGACTTATTTTATAAGAGTCAAAACAGGTCAGATATCTAATGAGAAAGAAAGTCCTAAATAATAAAAATCTTTTAAGATAATTTAGAATAAATCTAGACGATGACATCTTCAATTTCATGACAAACATTAGGTTAATACTTACTTGATAACCTTCACAATCGAAAGAAGGGAATTTCGTGTCTTAAACAAATGCTATTTTTATAGGAACGTCAGAAGAAACTAAAAAAAGATACATATATACATAGACTTGTATCTGATTACAAAATGAAATGAAAATTCATTTCCTCGATACTGTGTTAAAAAAAAAAATAATACAAGTAAGCTTTCCTCGATACTGCGATCAAGAAGAAAGTACGAGTAAGTTCTCTTCAATTCTTTAGATCAACGAACAACATTATATAAGTGTGATACGTCGTTTGTAAGAAAGTACTCTCCAGAAGTGTGCGGAGTTATGGACGTACGTACCATGTACTTTATATCACAGTAGTGCTATTTCTCCCACTCTGTAATCGTCTCTCGAGATTTATTTGCCTAAAGCTCAGCTCATCACGTTGCTTATGCCTTTTTTCTTTGGACTTATTTAGCTTCGTTTGACTTCTCTTAAAACTCTACAAAGTATTCGAGGAGCATTGCTTTCACCTTAGCAAAGAGGTAAAGCTTCCTTTTTTTTAAAGGTAAAAATAAAGGAGCATATATCGATAAGTACTGAACACATTACTATTTAGTATTAGGAAAAGAAATTACTTATTGGCACATTATTACCTCAGGTAACCAATTATGTACATCATGTATACTCCTGGATAGCGTTAATTAAAAGAAGTTATTTATCAAGCTTTTCTCCTTTGCCTTCAACATAAAGTCCATTGTTTACAATCAAATTATGTTTACTCATTTCTCCGAGCAGTTTTCGTAGGCTGACGGATGTTTGGACTTCAATTCATTTAATTCAATTGACTTAGACCGCCCGCCTTCTTCGAAGTAATAATTTTAACTGCGATATCTCGATATAGTCACACAAAGCTATATTATTGCATAAGTATCGCAGAAATCCAATCCTATGGACCTAGTTTTCAGCGATAAGCTGTAGCAATACGTTATAGCAGGGATAAACTCTGCCAATACGTTTTATACCTTAAAGCATAGTCTTAATAAGCAAATTATGAATCTCTTTAGTTAACTCTCTATCTGCTCGGCCGAAATGGGGGGAATTCAATTCTCAGGCTTCTTCGAATGCTTTAATCGTCCATTCATATATATATATATATATGAATATATGGTCAATGTCTATATCAAAGTCAAACATCATTGAGGGATATTAGTTAGAAGCACTTGCGGCAACCATACAAAATAATCACCAAGTCACGCTGCCAGCAATAATTGATCGAATTAAGCTTAATCTTGAACGTTATATATCAAAAATAATGATATAATGATTTTTCAATGAATGTACATTTGTGAGGCCTTAGATTAGTATTTTGATCTCTACATACTTACTACAGATGCGTACTCAGATCCGTACTACTTTCTGAGTGGCAAAAGAAAAGAAAAATTACAAATAATACGAATAGTGTTTTTGTGAATGATTTATTTTAAAATTACAGAAATTTTTCTGAAGATAAGAAATTATTTTCTCTCAAATCATAAATGGGAACTAAATATTTAGTTGAGGGAATGAATTTTCAATGAGCTTCTCTTTCGTTAAGCATTAAGATTTGGTTAATTGTAAACTCTCCTTAATGTTTAATAATTGTAGCGAGACTTTTGATAAATAAATTTTTTTTTTGCTCAGTATGAATTATCGTAACTAACCTCGTCATTTTCCTTTCAAAAGTAAACAACAGCGAACACCACAACATCGGCTATCACTCTACCACTTTTCTCATATATACACAAACAAAATAAACACTAATATTTTGTGCAAAAATACTCGTACGTGTGTTTACGTTAGACTAGTCAGGCTTGAGAAGAGACCGTACAGTGTTACGTTACTTTACAAAAAGTGATCAAAAAAAAAAAAAAAAAGAAACAAAAAATTAAAGGAACAAGCAAAACGAAGAGGAAAAACTCTACTTAAAAAAGAGTAAGAAAGTTATAAACGACTGAAAGTCAAAATATAAAAATTTCAAAATATATAGGTCGACTACAGGTGTTTCTATTTTTTTTTTTCTCTCATAAAATTTTTTCAAGTTTCAAATCAATGTATGCTCTGGCTTGTTTTATTCATTTTTTCATTCTTTTCGAGAAAGCAGACATTTCGAAACCATTTTTCTATTGAAATTATTTGCGGCACCAAGAAAAATTGTTTACAAGTTTTTTGAATTGTGGGCGCGTATCTAGGGGGTAAACAACGCACTTTTTCCAATTTTATTGTTTTATATTGATGATCATAATTTCACTTACGGCCAATTTAAGTTTCCCAGGTCATTTCTCATGAGAATTTTTCTCAATATATTCTTTATGTTATTACTGATACGTATTTCTTAATGCTAGAACCGGTGTGTACTGCTTACCTTGGCTTCAGTGGCAGGTAGAGTAAGTGGTAAGAATATTGCAGGAAATAAACCAAATTTCACTTTTTTTCATTTTTAATTAAACATTTAAAGTATTTTTTCATAGCTGGAAGGGTATTAAGAAAAAACCTTCGTTTCTATTAAAATTATGGCATATTTTTGAACTATCTTAATACATATACAACTACAAACATGCAGTCTTGTTTTTAGCAAAAACATACAAATGTATTCAATGTATGTTGCATTCTATTTGCTATTGTCAAAATTGCAATTTCTTCTTTTGTTTTTTTTTTTTTTTTTAAATATAGAGAACACGCTAAATTTATAAAATATATTAAGAAGGGTGTTCCATTCAGAACGCTCGAACTTTAAATTTAAATACAGTTATGTATCAGATATCATTCATTATATATTTTTATTTATTTAAAAGACTACAGACATTACGTATCGAATATGATATCGGTCAAAACGTCATGACATTGATGAGCCAATTTTCCGATTGATCTAACCACATAAATCGGTCTCAATATAACTGATGGTATTGATTATGCTAACTTTTAAAGCACTAGTTGCCTAAAACTTATCCCCATAGACACGTGTTTTAACGTAGATTCTCAAAAAAAAGTCTGGCGTTATGAAGTCACATGATTCCAATGGCCGGTTTACGTTGCCGAAACGTATGATAACCATACCGTCGAATTCGTCGTGTAGAACATCCATGGTATCAGCTACACTGCAATAATCTCTTGTATCAGGCCCGGGTGGAACATAACGCTGTCTTGTTGTGACCACATATGGGTAAGATCCGTAACTTCTAATTTAAGCATTGAAACATTGATTATAATCAAACTGTACATCTCGCCGTTAGCTGCTATGGCGGTTTTTGGTTATTTCGTACATTTTCATTCCCTTCAGCAATGTTTTCTGCTTACCTGACATTGCTGACCTTCCGTTGCGACGATGTAACGCTATAGTTTAATTGTTTGCTGAAATAGTTGATACGAATTCGACCATCAAACGACATCATCAGTCGAATCATTAGCAAAAATTGCGAAGCGCACGGAATGTATCTCGAACTCAGCACCCATTTTGATACTAAAGCTTAATTATTTGTATGCGTTGCTCAACACTATAACTTTCTAAGATGATTTACTCAACATTGACTACTCTAACCTCCAAATCTGACTACTGCAATCTCATCGATACGGTCGCTATTAACAATTTGACTATCAAACGACAAATAATCGAATCATTGGTAAAAATTACGTAGCGCACGGAATGTATCACGAACTAAGCACCTATTTTAATAGTAAAGTTTAATTATATGCGTACGTTGCTCAACACTGTAACTTTCTATGACGATTTTTTATTGGTTACTATAACGTTCGAATCTTACTACTGCAACTTCACCCATATAGCCGCTATTAGCAACCATCAGACTATCAAACGACAAATAGTCGACTCATTAGTAAAAATTACGTAACGCACGGAATGTATCCCATTTTAATAGTAAAGTTTAATTATTTGCATACGTTAATCAACACTGTAAGTTTCTAAGATTATTTGCTTAACACCAATAACTATAATCACCAAATTCGATTGCTGTAACTTCACCAATATGGCCGCTATTAACAAAGAAAGTTCACGTGTCTGTTTTGGAAAACCCTATGCTACTATGAATGTATAATAAGAAGCTGAAAATATTGAGTCTAATAGCAGAGGCTATGAAAAAGTTACATGTATACCAAACTACATATACTGAAGGCTTAATACTTTTCACTTTAGAGCGTTTAAAGTTTTACACTTCTCTCTCTAAAATATCTCTTATGCTTATACTTTCTATTCCCGTAAGATGGTGGAAGAACATCAAAAATTATAGCTTTAGCTTTTTTTTTTCTCTTTTCCTTCATCCAAAAGTCATAAACTAAGAAAATAAAATCTGTCCATGAGAGGTTTGATTGAGGTGATATAAGTGTCACTAAATATCGTTTTCAATCAAAAATTTCTTCCTATTGTTAGTTAGTTTTTGTTTATTTTATTTATTAGACTGTCCTTAGGGGATACGTTATAGATTTCCATTGATTTAGGTGATGAGTATCTAAATATCGTTTTCAATCAAAGCTTTTTCGTTTCGTAAAATTTTTGTGTTTATTTTATTTATTATTTGTTGTTTCTATTATCTCTTTTTCATATTATTTTTATTTTTCATCGATATGTTATTATTTCAGTTTGTTTTTAACAAATAATGCTAACAACTAGTGTACTCTGCTGTTATTCATAAATTTAATACAAAAAAAAAAATGTTGTTTTATTACTGAGACGAGAAAAACTAACCTAACATTGAATGGCTTGGACACGTGAACCTGTAATTTCCTTACAATTATGTCATTTTTAATATTAATATTTACTTCCTGTTATATCAAATATATATTCATATATATATATATATATATATATATATATATATATATATATATATTTATAATATATATGTATTTATAATGGATTTTTTATAATGAATTTTATTATTTTAATATTAATATTAGATAATTTTTATATAAAAATTCAATGGATCCCAATGTTTAGTAAAACATAAATGAAATTTTTTTCTTAAAAACGAAAAATTCTTTTTTTTTTTCTCTTCTTTTTTCTATTACCACCATTACTAGTACTGCCATTTACACAATTATAAATCTATTATACGTATGCAGATGGTATGTTTGTAATATTTTTCCTCCCAAAAAGATTGTTTACTACTACAATTTTTCCGGCTAATAGTAAACACGAAGCATAAAGATACTTATACTTTGAACGTAATATTTTGTTTTTGTTTTCCGCATTTTCGTTACAAATACAAACATAGCCTACAATAACACGACAATGAGACGAAAAACAAGGAACAACAGCAATACGATAAACGTTGCACTTATGTCTACGCGGTGTCGTAATTGTTGTTATATATATATATATATAGTAACTTTATACTCTGAGGAGGATATATTACTTACGTAAAACCGTTAGTAACAGTCATAAATGGAAATGAATGAAAATATGAAAAAAGAGAGCTTTTTTAAATTCTTTTGATTTTTTCTTTTGTATGATCTATTCTCCAATTCTCTGTATACACTAATAAAAATAAGTTTTGTAAGTGAGTAAAATCTTCTTACCAGTAATTAACAACAACAATTCAAAAAGTTAATTTTCAAATCAAAGTTCAATCAAATGAAAGTGGGAAGTTTTTTCGAAAAAACAAAACTAGCAACCATTCAAAGGAGATTTTTCAGAAAAGAATGATATCAATCAGCTTACGATAACACACTACTTGTACATATTTCAAAGTTCACCGTTTCACTACAGATTTATTTAAAAAAACAATATAAAAAGATATAGTCGGCTTAAATTCAATCTCATCATTAGTTTATATTTGTTAATTGACTCCAAACCAAAACGAAAAGATGTGCAATCGATATATCGATCAAGTATTGTATCGTATATGTCGCATATCGTATTCAAACCAAATGGTTTTCGGTCCATTAACATTTTCTAAGATATAGCCAGCTTGAACCTAATCTATTGATATCCATAATTAGTCTCTGTATGACATTTGATTCCAGAGCAAACCGAAGCGACTGGCAATCGATATATCGATCAAGTTTTGTATCGTATATGTCGCATATCGTGTATACTTTAAACCAAATGTTTTTCAATTTATTAACATTTTCTAACATGTAGTCGGCTCGAATCCAATCTATTAATATCCATAATTAGCTTGTGTATGACATTTGCTTCCAGAACAAACCGAAGAGACTTGCAATCGATCTATCGATCAGGTATTGTATCGTATATGTCGCTTACCGTATATACTTCAAATCATATGTTTTTCGATTTGGTGGCACTTTTTAAGTTATTACTATAAATACTATATGTACACAATGGATCTTATATTTATATCATGTTAATATGAATAAGGAAATTTTCGAAGTTTTCAAAAAATTCTACTCTATTTTTAGAATATAATAAAGGTTAAATTATCAGTTTTGAGATAAATCTGTTTATGAATCCATTTAGCTAATTTTCAAGCTTCAGCTGATAAGAGTGAGAAGAAAAGGTTTGACATCAAGTTTCTTCGTTTAAACAGGATTTTAAAAGTTGTTCAGACAGACAGACAGACAGACAGACACACATTGATTACATTTATTGCATTGACAAAGAATATATATACCTTGTTAAGAGTTCAAAACTTATATTCATATCTTGCCACTGTTGTAAGGGAGAAAACCCAATAAAAAGATCTTAAAACAAAATTCGAATTTCTATCGGCATAAATTACATTTGAAAAGACTTGTTAATAACATTTTGGTATATACGTCCATAAATTGTCGGTACCGATACACGGCTTTCAAAAGAATATTTAATATCTATCTGTCTGAAAAATATTTTAGACCGATATTTCCGCTGCATTCAATAAATTACAAAATGGAAATAAATTGATTTTTATAGCTTCCAATGAGGAATCGAAGGAATATGTTGAAGTTGTCCTTATGTAATAATCAGAAAAATGCTTCAGAAATTTTAATAGATTCAAGAAAAACAAAAACATTATTTTTTCGCTCGATGGCTGTACCCAATCGATACATTCGTAAAGTATCGATAAAATAATTGCATATTTATGATCTTTCGAAAGATGAAATTTCATACTAAAAAAATTCTTTACTTATTTTTTATTTAATCCCTTCAGTAGTGAGTTACGAAATGTTAAAAATGAAAATCAACAAAAAGGAAATTCAATACATTTTACCATTTTTCTTTGATAAAGGCAACTCCGATGGCTGAAATTGTGATTTATTTTTTATCGTCCCAATACTGTAACCACTAATTACGTGCAATTTTACTTTCGTCAATTCCGTTCAAATATTTTTGATGTTAATCATGCACTTCGCACAGGTTGGTTCGTCGTCGAATATGTCGAAAAAATCACAGAAATAATCGAATTTGATCAGCATTCTAGTAGTCGTAGCATCGTCCAGAAGCCAAATCAAATACACAGAGTTGTATTCAAAAAAGAGAAGAAACATCTTAAATAAAGTCTTTGAATTCACATAAAAATAATCAATTCATTTTGCTCCAACCTAATATATAAAAAAAGTATTCTTCATCAGTATAAGATTTTGATAGGATTTAGCACTTAGTCTATCCATCCATAAGGATTTCAAAAGTCTCGACATAAATTTCAATCTTTCACACGATCTTCTTTAGATAATAGCAAGAAGATAGTCTTAGCTCGCCAAAAAGCTTTAAATTTTCCATATCTTTTCCAAGCCATGCATGAATATATAATACGAACTGACAGCCAAAGCTTATTCATTAATATGCAACGTGATAGACATTAGTGCAACATTTCTTCTTTCTTCGAAAGTTTCCAATATGATATTCTTGTTTTATTGAAGCAACTTTTATTACACCATAGCTGGTGTAATAACCCCAATTTCCTATGGCGGCGGTATCACAGATATTCGATGTTGATCTATATAATGGTTTCGCGTACTTCCGATAGCAGGTCGTGTTCAGTTTTCATAACTCGTCCCGATTTAAATGCAAATTCCTGTGAATTAAATAGGAAAAGTAACGCATCTCCATTTCCGCGTTTTTTAGCATAGAAGTCAACTTCTTGAGAACTCATAAAAACAACTTCAGCGGGATAATTTATACTTTCGCGTAAAACTTAAAAATTTTACTCTCGTTTAAAGAAGTCATAGTGCTATCCAATACATCCTTTTTAGAGGGGCCTTTAGGATCCTTTAGACTTGCGTAAATGGATTCTAAATGTGGTATTCTCATGTATTTGTGTTTAAAGTAAAGGATACAGGGAATTCCATATTCCTCTGAGAACGTATAAAACTATTACATATGTTTTCAGTTCCAATTAATGCACTAGGACACA
Organism: Glossina brevipalpis; assembly: GCA_000671755.1. Taxonomy (NCBI): domain Eukaryota; kingdom Metazoa; phylum Arthropoda; class Insecta; order Diptera; family Glossinidae; genus Glossina; species Glossina brevipalpis. Next base: position 1,010,871 of record KK351042.1, read on the forward strand.
CCTACTTTCAAATTCAATTAAACAGAGAACGTTTAATGCAACTTTTCATTTTTCATTGAACTAAAAATAAATGTAGAACCGAGTAAAAGTAAATTTTTTCATGAGATATTGTAAGCTTTATATGATAATAATGCAAAACTTAGAATTTCAAATATAAGTTAATATACAGACAGATGGACAAACAAATCGAAATTGTTTTATTTATAAAATCCTCTAAGAAAATGTAACAAAAACATTAACGAAACTAATATAACGTAAATGGATAAAAACCACTTATTGTATACGAATTTGGTTTTTTTCTTTATTTTTTACTTAACAGCAACGATTTTTTAATGTCGCTGCTACTGCTTTTATTAAACCAAATAGGCAAATACATATACACCGTAACCATATATACATATACATATATATATATAAATATAAATGTATATAAATACACGGCTTGTTGTTATTCTATTTTTGTTTTCTTTTTCTTTCTTTTTTTTTTTTTGCTTTTGTTTCGTTTTTATTTTCCTTTTACATTTTTCTCGCAACTACATCTCGAGCCAGTTACTCTCACTCTGTAAACGTTTAGTCGTATAAAACACTTTTTTTTTTGTTTTCGTGCTGTTGATATAAAATTTTTCAAAAGTTCATTTCTCATTTTATCATAAATTGTCGCGCTTAACGGTTGGAAAACTTTATATTTTTTTTTTTGTTTTTTTTCTACTTTAGGAAAGATAAATAATAAATAATTTATTCTTCCTTTCGCTTTACATTCCTTTGAAATTACACAGTGGCTATTATCATTTGAAATCGTTGTTGTTTTTTTTTTCTTAATATATCACAAAAAACAAAAATAAATAATTTATTTTTCTATATTTTACTATAATCTTAGAAGAAAAAAAATACAAAAAAAAAAAGAAAAAAAATTTGCTGGCAATTGTTCACCTGCTTTTAACTAAAAGTAACTTTACGCATAAGTAAAAGGAAATTCATGAACACAGAGTTGAGATTCATGTCACACAGTGTTGCAATTTTGAGTAAAATTATACATAAATAATGTGTGATAATGAAAAATGTAACGGAAATTTACACCGAGAATACGAGACTTGTTTACGTGTACGGTAAACTTGTGTATAAATGAAAGCCTTCGTATGTGCTTAAGAAATCATATAAAAGTTTAATAAATAATTATTATTGAACAAGAGGTACAGTAATAAAATATTTAAAAACATATAAAATTAAATTAAAATAAAACAAAATATTATTATTTTTATAATTTTTTAGATTAATACAATAAATTCTTAGACAAAAAAACAGAAACAAATAAATAAAATAAAATAAAAAAAAGTGATAAATAAAACGAAAAATTTTTTAAAAATTATTTTAAAAATTATTTTAAAATAAATTTAAATAAAATCAAATAGAAATAATTATAAATAAAACAAAAAAATTTTTCAAATTCATTTTAAATTAAATTCAGTTATTATTTTATTACTAAAACAGAACAAGTGAGAAAATTGTATTCACCTAAAGAGGGCTAATTTGATATCCGTCACGAATTCATATTGAGGTTTTAATAGGCATTGAATTCTACTTGCTAGTATCCGACAGTATACATCTACCCGGCCGTTGAAATCTGTATTACAAAGCAAAATAAGAAATTTGAGAATTATATTTAACTTGTAACGAATCTTTAATACCGATCTCCTAAAACCGATTTACTAGAAAAATGGTATACCTTGCTAAAGGCGGGTGACTTAGCTATTCGATTGGGATAATTTTCATAATAGTTTTCTAAACGGTATTAGGAAATATTTGTACCAGATTTCAATATCAATATCTCTTAAGAGCTCCCAAATATATTTGTTTATCTATTTCTTCATCTATTGTGGACATGCGTGTAGACTAATTACTACCATTTTCCCACCAAAAATTTATATAATATATTCTTGATGATAACGTTCACAAATTTTTAGATCAATAAATGCTTTTCATTATAAGTTATAGTTTTGTTTTTTATCGAACGTGAAATTGAGATTATCCCTGAATTTAACTCATTTTCAAGAATTTATCTCCAGCTATTGACTGGAGCTATCACCTTAGTTTCAATGTTGTATTTATTCCACATTACGGAAAAGCGAAACTAGCACTAAATGACCCGAGAATCTTAAGCTGATTCGGAATACGAGAATTTTATGGGAGCACTAAGGCGAATTACTAGACATGACAAAAAAAAACAGCAGATCCGCATTCTGCGATTAAGGGTGTAATACCGAACTTTGTTTGGTTTACGATGTTTTTTCCGCCATGATAAGTTTATAAATGCTGTCGTAAGGTTTTGACTTATAACATCTTTCAACAAAAAAAAAATTGTTTTATATTTTACCCCAACTTTGAACCATCAAAATACAAAGTTAAGATATTTGAAAAGTAAAAACTAGGAAATTTTAGATACATACGGTGTAGACAAGTTGTTTATTCGTCCGGTAATTATAAAGAAGATAATGAAAAAAATGAAATAAAATTGTATTGAGTTTTAAGACTCATTTTTACAAGGCTCGCTACGTAAGAAAGTAAAGAAAATTATCGAATTGTAATGAGTGATAATTTAGTGCGATTTTTGAATCAGCGGTATAATTGGCTCATATTTTTACAAACATATTGCTTGAAAAAAATGTTGTTTGAATTGTTGCGTTACCGTACAATGTAGGCGTTTGCGTTTGATATTACATTAATACAACCGATTTAATTTAGGTCAATAATGTGGATGTAGACAATGTTAAGTACAAAATGATTTTCTAAGTAGACGATCTGTTACACCACGTAACAATTAAGCAATCTGCTAGCCCTAGTAACAATTTAGCAATCTCCTAGTCCAAGCGACAATTTAGCAATCTGCTAGCACTACTTACAATTTAGCAATCTGCTGGACCTAGTAACAGTTTGGCAATCTGCTAGCCCTAGTAACAAATTAGCAATCTGCCAGCCCTAGTAACAATTTAGCAATCTGCTAGCAGCTTAACATTTGGCCTCATTTATATAGAATATCTTGAGATAAAAAAAAAGTAACACAAATGATTATCTTTAGATTTTATTATAAAGCTGTTTATTAATTATTCAAGTAATTTATTGCAACACGTAAAAATTTTTCTATAAAATTCCCATATTTGGTTCCTCCATATGGGGGATTTCTGCTAAACGAAGGGACATCTTCCTTTAAACTCCCAATGCATTCGTTCTTCTTACCGTGTCGGTTACAAACGAAGATCTTCTCCTGATGCAATCATTCTTTCCCCCCTGAAAAGTGTCGTTCAGATACGGAGAGCACGCTCGCGTTTTCGTTTGCAACTTTCAGCTTTACGATGATTCAACCATTTCTCTCTCTCTCTCTCTCTCTTAGCCAATAAAACTTGTTTAAAAGTCCAGACTCTTTTCGATAATGTAATCATTCCTCAGACTTCATGATTCTTCTTTAAATGAATTTCTTAACGATATAGGTACGCGACAAATTTGATATGGATATCCAGATAGTGGATTTTCATCAGCTATTCATCAATTGTCGCTTACCATATATCGCGCGATTAATAAAAAATGATCCCTTATATTGAAAATCCCTGTGTATGGTAGGTTAGTTCAATCTAAACTGAATATTGTAATATTCCTTAAGGGTCAACATTACGAAAAAAAAAAAAAAACAAAAAGAATAGAGAAAAAAATTTTCAAATTTTTAATAAAGAGAATGAAATAAAAAAGATAATATTAATAATATCCCAAGAAACTTTAAAGGAAGTCAGAAATTAGCTTTCTTTTGCTTAAGGTGATTCTTAATATGAATCAACTGAACTAAAGTATTCTCATAACTATTATGAATATGTCATTATGACGATAAATTTCTAAATGCTTTTAGAAAATATTTATTAGAAAAATTTTAAAACAAATATCGTTTGCACTTTGCAAGTTAACCTATAAATGATTTATTCTAAGAAACGGATATCAAATTCATAATCGAATCACTTTTATGCGCAACAATTAGGAACTTAGAGGCCAAGTTTTAGTTTTCTATCACAATATTTAGTGAAGATAAGAGGAGGAGAGGACAAGAAGATAAGAAGAAGAAGTAAAAGTGGAGAACAAATGGGCAGAATTAGTTATTAATCTAAAGAAAATCATGTATATTCTCTTTTAGAGATGGACATAAACATACAAATAAAAAAAATTTCAAACAAAAGATACGAGTGATATTTAGTTTTTTCTATGAAAAGTTGATATAAAAAATTGAATGAGAACTTTTATGAAAAAAAAAAACGCCATCGAAGAATTGGCGGAATTCGTGAATGAGACGATAATATTTTGTCTTAAAATATAACAAGTAAAGTTTTGATTACAATAACAACAACAACAATAAACAACGAAAATTATTACAAATTCTTTGTATACAAACATAGCGCTAGAAAGGAACTAAAAAAGCCCATTATACGTTACGTTACGTTACCTTACGCTACGTTACGCTACGCTACGTTACCTTACGTTACGTTAAAAAGTAAAAGGTTTAACCACACGTATGTGCTTTCTATAAGATACGAGTTGATAAATTGAAGACAAGTGGATATAACGATATCTCTACTCACATGCAATTACAAGTGTAACTAAATATATAATTAAATGAAATCTAAAAACAACATCAATTTTAAATCATATTGGAGTCGACCATGAATCTGTCCAAGGAAAATGTAAATATAAAAAAAAAAAATTTGTTTCGTTTAAAAAAACAGGAAAAAATCGCATTCATTTCATTTCTCTCTTTCTTTCTTTTCATTTTATTTTATTTTATTTTCATAGCAGTTTCTATTTGTGTGTAAATATATGTTAAATAACCTTATTGTTTATATCGTTGGTAATAAATTTGTTGTTTTTTTTTTTTTGTTTTTTTTTCGTATACTTTTACAAGATAAACAACACGCAAAGTTACATCTATATGCGTAATATGTAGATGTATACGATTGTATCCTCATGTTTTTGTTGTTGTTGTTTTTTTCGTATTTTAAATGCGTCTTTCGCTTTACATTTCATTTGTTTTGAACGCAATTTTAATTTGTTTGTATGTAAGCGAGCAAGTTTGTAACTGAACGAAAAGAGTGACATTTATGTTCGTGTGTCTGTTTATCACTTGTTTTGCTTGTTTTTTGTTGTTGTTGTTTTTTTTTGTAATTTCTTCTTGCTTATTTATTATTATTATATTATCAAATGCTAGCTTTTTTTCATTTTTTATTATATTTTGCCTTGAAATTTGTTTACGCAATTTTGAATGCACCATCGTATGTAGAGGCGTAGCTTAACTCTACTATGTTTGCCAATCTATTTTGTAAACATCAGAAATGCATTGTATTGTGAATCTATCAGCCGCGCGTATTCCGGCTTTTTGATCGATCAATAGTCATAAAAGAAAAGCAATAAATTTTCTTATCATAGAGTTTTTACGACTTTTTTATCAAATTTAACAGAGTCTAGAGCAATAGCTTTAGCACAAAGCTCTCCTCAATATCAAAGTTGTTAAGTCATTAAAAACAAAACAAAAAACAAGTAAAAAAATTACATCCGGTTGTGCCGAAACTTTTATACCCACCATTTTTAGCTTAAAAGACAGTAAAAAAAAACACATTTTAATAAGTGGGCGTGGCAGATGTTTTTTTTATTTTTATGGAATATCGTTGAAATTTTGATTGTCTAATCTGTGAGTAATAAGCAAAACACTCTTGAAAATAGAGGTGTTCTCAGTTCATCTTATAGTGCAGGCGTGGCCTGTTAATGATTTGCCCCATTTTCAATACCAACGTATGTGGAAAAACTTCGAATGTTTTTGCTAAATTTCATCAAGATACTTTGATTTTTGTGATCGGGAAAATGGTTATCCCAAACAGACAGATGGGCAGACGGATGGACGGATAGGTCTAGTTAGATTTCATATTTCATACTGATCAAGAATATTTAAGTTTTACGGGGTTTCTAAAGCTTTTTTGTTAACATTGCAAACATTATCACAAAAATAAAAAATTAATTCCAATCAATACTTAACTACATCGAGTGAGCTCGATTGATCTTTTCCATTTCTGATACTAGATACTAGAGGATAGAGGTAGGTCAATAATTGTAAAATTTTTTGTAGATCTGCTATAATTTTTGAGTAATAAGCAAATAACTCGTAATTTTGTTTCTAAAAGGCAGAGGTGTTCTCAATTCGGAGGGTGCTGTGGGCGTGTTTTTTAACCGATTTGGCTCATTTTCCATATCCATCTATGTGCAAGAATTTTCAATGTTTCTGCTAGAAGATTAATTTGTCATTTTGTTTCTAACACCCAGAACGAGGCTTCAACGATCCCCCAAAATACATATATTCTTGATCAGCATCAAGAATAGGAACCTATTAAGCGTAACCATCTGTCCATCTGTCTATGTAATGTCTGTGATAAACATTTTCCTGGCCGCAATAATGAAGATAGCGGGATCAAATTCAGCAGAAACATTAAATGTTCTTGTACGTAAGATGGTATCGAAAATGGCCCAAATCGATTAAGGGACACGCCCATTGTCTAAGGTATACTGAGACTAACTCTATTTTTAAGAGAAAAAAATTTATGGGTTTTTTGCTCATTATTCATAAAACAAAACAGTTGAATTTATAAAAATTTGCATATATATTACACTAGCTATCCTGTAATATCTGAACAAACATAAAAAATATCGACCACACCCACTCTCTATACAATAAAATATAAAAATATTTTTTTCTGAAAACGTTTATAACGTTTATTCAAGGAAGAAATTCCAGAGATCTTATAAAGTGGATATACTCTTGATCAGTATCAAATTTAGAATTCAGCTAGGAGTATCCATCTGTCCGTCTGTCCGTCTAATCATCTGTTTGCCTATAAAGTGTATGTGACGACTATTGTGCTGCTCACAAAAATCTGGATTAAATTTAGCAAAAATATTCAAAATTCTTGCACATACGCCTACTAAACTGAAAACACTTCTACTCATTACTCACAAATTACAGCAGGCCCACAATCGATATTTAATTTTTTCTAACTTTTTCTTTAGATTAAAGTAGTGGATATACAAATTTTTCTTACTTGCTCACTTACAATTTCGTGACCGCGACACATCATAAAGTATTTCGAAGAGAAATGTTGTGTACTTTGGGAGAAGTTTGGTCTAGTGCGTTCAGTAACATAAGTGGCCGTATAACCTCATTTAAAATTAGCGAACTACCAACACTTTGGAGCGAAGAGTAATTGCTGTAACATTTTCTAAACCAATGCTGAATAAGAATCACGCATTTTAAGTGGACAGATTGCGATTAAGTATGGAATAAAAAATCCGTCAAATGGTCTCCAGGGATTTGATGACAAGCCATTACTGTTTTCATGACATAAAAGAAGTGATAAAGGTGCATCTCACCGATAACGCGTTGGATTTCAATGGTAGACTCAGGAATTATTTCTGAAAATTGCAAGCACTCTTTTCAAATATTACCAAAAACCACTTCCAAGGATTCCGATATCTCTCGAAGCCGTCAGAAATGTCAGAAAACTTTTTGACGAACTTCAAACTCGCATCTAATGCGTCTGGTGCCATACCTAAGCGGTAGTGCGGAGAATAGGACGCCCTTTTAAATTTGCTCATTCAAAATAAACTTGAATCGAATTGAATAGAAATATATGCAAATTAAGTTTAGTATGTGTGCATGCCACTCTCATACAACTTGAATTAAATATCTATCATGGCGTTGTGATTGAAAATGGATGTTTTAGCAGAAGGCGGCGACTTCAATTCCACGCGTGGTTGGATTTTTTTTTTGCACTTAAATTAATTGAATAAATTGATAAAAATATAAAAATTGAACATCAATTTGTTTTATGAAAGAAAATATAAAAGTTAATAAAATACCATAAATCGACAAATTACGTAAAATAATTTATAAAAAGCATTAAGCATTGTACACACACTCGCTCTACGTACATTTTACTAGTAGTGTCTCAGACTCAAATGTGCGGTGTTCACATACGGGATATAAATCCCCTTAAGTAAGACCATACAAGTAATTTGACTATATACCCTCATAACGTATCGGACAAAAATTCGAAATTGCGCTCGTTTCAATTTTTTCACTCTTTTGCTTTCATACCTTCGATTCTTTTTACGTTCCGTGTCTTAATCTCGGCTGTGAAATTTTTAAAATAGATAAAAACACATATATTCTCAAAGAGGTTTGAGGTTAATTCCAAGTATTTTATTTAAAAAATATCGTTGAAATTTCGAAGGACCTCAGAGTCCTTTTTTATTTTCCACTTCATTTTCTGAACACTTAATCCACTTTAATCGCAAAAGTTTATATAAAAATTTTACTTTTATATTTATTTGCAGATGGGTCTTAATCTGCCCATGCTTCTTGCGAATTCGCAGCCTTTAGATACATGGAATGCTGTTGGTCAATTTTCACCTCCGCCTATTAATGAGCGCAATCAATTGCGTGTACCGTTGCCTATGCCATTTTCCGCCTCTCAAAGTGATTTGAATACGAGCGGCACTGGCGGCTCACGTAGCCTTTTTGGTGGCAGTAGTAATAGTGATTTTTCTGAAAGCCCTCAAAAACCAATGGATACAACGGATATGGAGAATGATGATAATAAACCAGACCAATTAGATACCAAATGTGAACGTACAACACCAATACCGTCCAATATTCAGGATCCCACCGCCAATGCAGCTGTCACCGATAGCCGAATAAGTATAGCAGCCAATGGCAGTAATGTCGAAACCGCCAATGGTAATTGCGTTGGTGGAACAGGAGACGGTAGTGGAAGACTTAGCAGTAGAAGTGGTGTCCCGGGCACTGAAGCCAGTTCTAGTCCTATACCAAATACAAACACTCATGAAGCCCATAAACAAAGACATTTAATAGCGGGCACTGCCATTACGAGCGGGTCACGTGATCCACATGATGATCTCGATATTAAACAAGAGCTGTTAGTTGATTATTTTCATGCTCCACATCCGCCAGTACCGCCCGATTCACATCGTTCCTACTCGTCAACAGATGATAATCGACATTGCAACGAAGCCACCGATGAATTTGCTCAAGATTTACGCGTTAGTGCGGCGGCTGCTGCAGCCGCCAAAAGTATCGATTTTAGTCGCTTTGTACTGCCACCCGGTATGAGACGTTCCACCGAATCCATAGATGAAAAATTTTCCCCACTTAATATGCGCAAACTGAACACGGCTAGCACGGTATCAAGTGCTGGCCATATGCTTATGAATTCCCTGCTCACTAATGATAGTATGTCCGAAGACAATACCACTTCGCTTAGTGGGCGCCGTAAATCTGGCAGCCTTGGTAATGGAGCTGTTGGTTTGGGTAGTGCCTCACAAGAGGCCAGCTCGTCAGCAGCGGCGGCTGCAGCGGCAGCTGCATTTTATGCTGAAAGTCTGAATAAAGATGACTGCGATTTTGTAGGTTCTAATGTTAGTGTAAAATTACGTTCTATGGATCGGACGCAACGCATTATAGCTGAGAAATTAATTAGTGAGGTGCTATTCTACGGCCAATTCAATGAATTGGAACGCAGTGCTCGTATACAACCAAAGTGACAGTTAATTGCGCGCATGTTACGTAAAGGTTTTTGAAAATAAATAATTAATCAAATAATAAAAACTTTGGGGAAATTGGAAAGATTTTTTTAGAGAAAAGAAAACTTATATTGATATGATTTAAAAATGTATTTAGAAAAGGATTTTGAATTTTTTTCATTTTTTCATATTTTTTTTTTCTTTTTCAGTCTTTCTATAGAACGTTAGAAAATACTGTGTTACGTATATTAAATTGCACTTTAAAATAATAAAAGATCACTTTTTTTTCAAGGACTTTTCTAAAAAATTCCACGCAATTCTTTTGCCAGTTGCGTAAAGTGTTGTGTGGTTTTTTCAAAACTATGTATCTCGAAGATAACCAACTTTACGTACTATGGCAAAAATATCCAGCAAATGTCCAGCAAATTTATAGCTGACAAAAACGATTCCTGAAAACGATGCACAATAAACAACCAAAGAGTTCAAATCATCATCGTGAACACTTTCACCACGTGTAACCACAATATTCTTGTAATGCCTTGCACTTCTGAGTCTTACTGGCATTAATTGAAATTATGCACCTTTTGCACGAAGATTGTCTGGTTTTCTTCTGAATACCTTTTAACGAATACAGTCGGGAAATACTAAATTAGAAATCGTGCGCGTTTACAGTTGTTCTGATTAAGTCTGAATCGTATTAAATCATTGAGATCCCGAAAGAAACTAATTTTATTGCAATTAAGATTTTTTAATTGACATCTGTAGTAACACAGTGTTTTCTAACTGATTCTTCGTATGTGAACTAAAAGTTATTATTTTATATATTATTTGGCTTTAAATTTCTCTAAGTAAAGAATTATTTCTAATCAAAGGCAGCAACATAAACCAAAGATGAATTATTTTATAAACATCCCATTGAGCTATAAATTTATGCTCAAATACTTTAAATAGCAACAAAAACATTTTGAATGTGTTCAGACTTCATATTCCTAATTTCTAATAATATACAGAGAGGGAGATAAGAGAGAGTGAGAGAGAGAGAGAGGGGCAGACAGACAGAAAGAGAGAGAGGCTGACAGAGGAAGAGAGAGAGAGAGAGAGAGGCAGACAGACAGAGAGAGTGGGAGATAGACACAGAAAGAGAGAGGCAGACAGACAGAGAGTGAGGCAGACAGACAAAGAGAGAGGCAGGCAGACAGAGAGAGAGGCAGACAGACAGAGAGAGTGGGAGAGACAGAGAGAGAGAGAGAGGGAGAGACAGAGATAACGGAAGAGAGAGAGAAAGTGGGAGAGACAAAGAGAGCGACAAAGAGACAGAGAGAGGTTATGCTGAGTTCTAATCTTTTAAACTATGATACCTTTCGAAATTTCGGATTTATCTCGCTACGCTTATTCAGAAAATAAGAAAAACTCGACTTCATATTGACTTAACTAATCTGAACCAATGAGTCAAGAGAGAGCTTTACATATTCTTTTTTTTACAGGGACCGTATTTGACATCTTGTATGATGAAAAAAGAATTAACATTTCTCTGATAATAAATGTCCAAGAATGACAAACGCTTTGAAGAACGACATCCATCTTCCGTGTCAGTTTAATATAACAAGGGGGGAGGGGGGGTGTCGGTTGAAAATTATCTCTTACAAAAACTTTATACTGTAAATATATATTTGTCGGGCCGCTGATATATAGTTGAATAAGCAAACGCTCCTTCTTAATGAAGAACAGTTACTCAGAAAGGTATCATAGCGCAATGTTATAGCCGTTATGCCGGAACTTAACCTAACTTACGATGGGTGATAGGTGTAAAAAAAGCGAATGAAAGCCTCCTATGTATATGCACCAAATCCATTACTTTCTTAATTAATTAGCAACAACAACAACAATAAAACTTAATTAATTAATGTACCTCGCTTTATTATGAATGATTCCTTTTTTGTTATTTTTCTTTAACGAACAAACTTAAGGAAAACGTCAGTCAGTCAGTCAGTTAGTCAGTCAGTTAGTCGGTCAATTAGTCGACAGATTACTAAAAAGTTCAATAACCGAAAAATTTAGTCATTTTTTTTTTCTTTTTTAAGTTGTGTATGTGTGTTCTCAAGACATAGCCAAGTCATAGTTATTTTCTTCTTAAGATAATTCTAATAAAATCATATATAAAAATATTAATTACAAAAATATAAATATATTTTTAATAAATGTACACTTAATGCCTACCTAAACATACATATATACATATATATTTTTTTAAAATTTATTTCAATTATTTCAAATTATATATTAGTCTAAATTATTATACAGAAACTTAAGTGAATATTATTAAAAAAAAAAAAACAAAAAGAAAAAAGAAAAAAACATTAAGAAAAAATTACTTAAGTTAAAAACAAATCAACTAGAATTTAATTGTTTCAAAAACATTTAGTTTTAAGTTAAGTATATTAAAAAAAAAATAAAAAAAACAAGGAAAAAGAAAAACAAAAATAAATATTTATAATATTACTTATGTCATATATTGTAAATGTTAAGTGTTTTTAAGTTTTTTTTATAAAAATGAAATATGTATACATATATACTCTAAATATATATATATATATATATATATATATATATATACTTTAAGTGTTGAAAATTATTAAATTGTGAATGTAAAGAAAGAAAGAAAGAAAGAAAGAAAAAAAAAAGAAACGAAACAAGAAAAGAAAAGAAAAAAAAGGCAAAAAAACATTAAATTTACTCTAAATAAATCAAGAACTATGGAGGAGAACTATATACCTGAATTATTCCGATGGTTTGACTATTAAAGTTATTTGAAATATCAATTTAGTTACGCTTGCAAAAACTATTAAGGAATAAAAAATTTTTTTCTAATTAAAAGATGATTTTATTCTATAAATATTGTCGTATACCTAACAATATTCAAACAACTTAACTCAATAAGCAGTTCGATATTCTCATTCGAGGATTGGGGGCTTTTGCTTTATCATACCAAGTAATTGGGTTTATAAGCAATTTTGTGTCTTTCCTGTCAACATTTTTTATTTTATTCAAATATCGCTCTTCTTTCTTCTTCGCTTTAGTTAGATGGACTTTTGTTTTTAAGTTTTAAAGTGTCCCGGAAATTAAGCGGCATTGATTCGATCATTACGAATTTTGTATACTTATAAAATATATGTGTATAGCTCCGGAATAATTTATTTACTCTTCCTAAGGCATTTAGAAAAGCGTTTTTCTGATCACTGAAACGAAGTTTCGTAAGCCTATTCCGGCATGCACTTGATTACAACGTTCCCTCTGCATCCAATGGATATCGTTTTTGAATTCTTAAAACATATTACCTTTTCGCAAATAAAAAGGTTAGGAAACTTATCACGATATGACATCTTTTCTTCTCCTTTCTATTCTACATAACATCACTCGTCGTATATAAGGGTATTACACAAAGTTATCCATTTCATGGTTCGGATTTGGTAACCGTGGTTCACTAATATACATAAAAAAGAACGGCCATCCAGTACTTTATATGTCTAGTTTAATGTTTGCCATTTTACAATATGAATCGTATAACAACTACGTGTTAAAATAACACAGTAAAAACTTATTACAAAAAGATCGATTCTGTAAATGTGCTTCTGTAGTAGTTATGTACACTGTAGTGTGTAGTAATCATGTTTTATGCATTATGAACAGATTATGTTAGATATAATTGTCTAAAAGCAAAACTGTGAAGGAGTTTGAAGAAACTGTGAATCCGTAAGAAATTTGGTAAGGTCCTAGTATTATCAAAACGCTTGAGCTTGAACTGCTTGCTGTTAGTGAAAATATCGAAGAAGATCTAAATTTATCCATTACACAGCACGCTTAACATTTGTGCTTATTTTAAAACACATGGTGGCATACTTTGTATTTGGAATTGTATCTCCATCCTTACAAAATCCAGCTAACACAAGAACTAACTAACTAACGATCATGCCAATGTGTAAAATATGCGCAGATTAAATGTTCGAACAATAGCGTTTTGGCGAAGATTTTACGCATCGAAGTTTTATCTTCATTTTTCGGTTGCTCGATATTTCAACAAGCGAAATTGTCGTATTTGAAGTCGAGAACTGTCAAAAAGCCTCAAAAGTTATTGTGTAATGTGGAGTATGGTGTGGAGGTGCAATAGACCTGGAATTTTTTGAAAATAATGAAGATATGGCAGAAACCCTTAATTCTGATCGTTACAACCATACGACCTATTAATTTTTGTTTGACTTGAAATTGAAGATAGGTATTTTCAACAGGACGGTGAGACAAGCCACACAATACAGGTCGTTTTGATATTGTAACGTGAGAAATTAACCAGGTACGTAATTTCACGTTTTAGTGATTTGAATTGATCACTAAGATCGAGCGATTTCTCGCCGCTAGACTTTTTTTGTGGGGTTAAGCAAAGGATCGCGTTTATACGCACTATTCTCAAACTCTTGACGCCTTGAAAACGAAGAATCGTCAAGTGACGTCTGAGCTGTTTCTCGCTTTGTGAAGACAAATCATTGAAAATCGTCTCAACGTGATCCAGTCATGTAAGATATGCCGTAGAGAATAGTGTTGTATTCGATAAATAATGCTAAGATCCAAAACAATATATTGAGAGAAAAATTTAATCCAAATATTAATAGGAAGGGTCTTTTTCTTACGCTTTGAAATTTCAAAAATCTGGTTTTCGTTTTGTATTATAACAGTACAACATGTCAAGAATATTTTTCGAAAGGTTCTTCTCAATCGATGTAAAACTCTAGGATAGAGAATCTTTGAAAATTGCTATTAAGCCTCTATATATCAATACTACGTTAAATATTGTGTGAACACTTTCTTCTCAAAATACATTTTTTACATGATTTTTATACTCAAGGAAGAAACCAAGGTTGTGTTTTTCCCGTTTACAAAACCAGAAATATGCTTTAGACCCTTTACAAGCTAGACTTTTGGTCAGCGTAAGACGCAAAGTCATTTTAATCATATGTGGGTTAGATTGCTAAAGTTAACCTTGAAAGTTGAAACGTCGTGCATATATTTTTAGCCGATGTTTTTTATAGCAAACGAACCATGGGACATTAACAATTAGACGAAGAATTTTGGATTGATATATTTGAAATATTTCAATTTCAATTAATTAGCGTTACTGGTTGTTTTCACAATTGTATACCTCAAGTCTAAATGGCTAAAAGAAAACTTTCTTATACCATGCGTTTATTCTTTAGATTAAGTTGAGATTCTTGACGAATCGGCCACTGGAGATTTCTGGTTTTAAAGTTATGTTGCTAATAAGCCATCATTCCAGGATTTATTGGAGGGTTTTTCACGTCTGGATATCCATCACTATTAGCTACTCCGCCTTACGGCACGACTCTTTATGATACCAGGATTACTTTTGAAAATGAACTGGTGAGCGGATATAACAAGTTCTTGTTAAAGAACTATAAGTAATTGGAAGTGAAAGCCTTTGATGATAAAGATTTAATAGCTCTTCTACTTATGCAACTATAAGCAGGAGATTTTCTAATGCTGAGTTTATTAGCTTCTAGTTTGATATCAGTAATGGTCCATGGGTTGTCTAGAAACGTAAACATTTCTTCCGTGCTTGAAGTCGCATAAAAATTATTAGACGAAAATGTTTCTTTTAGATGAAGAGTAAAATATTAAGTCTTCTGCATATAATTTCTGCATCAGATTTCAAATCTATTTCTTAAAGGTATAGTAAGCCAAGTCGGAGTTTTGAAATTTTTGGTTAGACTACATAAGTAAGATTCATCAAATATTCTTAAGGTGATGCTGTTTATAGGAAGTTATAGATTTATTCATTTTTTATCTCAGACATGAAAGCAGATTCTCAACGGTGAGTGATCAGAACTGGGATCATCACTGTAATAAATATTACGTAAAGTACCGGAAATACTAGAATAAAGGGCGAAATCAGCATATTAAGAATTTTTCTCCGATCAGTTGAGCCATATTAGGGTCTCCCAGCGGAGAGTACAGAATAGTTATTATTTTATATGAATTCATAGACTATCATCCCTTTGGGATTCACTAGTTTAGGCACACACCATTGATGTTTTTTGACCACTCTTCAAATTATTAAATACATTAGATGCACCTTCTCGGTTAAAAACTCCGCAAAGTCTTCGAGCGGTCTAAGCTTAACTATACTCATTTTTGTAATGGATTTGTACAATTATAAGGCGTTCTTATTTTGTATAGAGCTCCATTTTTAATAATCGTAACAATCATAGGTGATAGCTGTCAATTTTCAGAGTTGCCACTTGCATGTCAAAATGTATTTAAATAGTGTACTCTTAGTGAGCCATTCTTTACCATCTTAAGGTTGTGTTTAGGTTATAATAATAGATTCCTAGTCTTTTTTTCTCGAGATAAAATAACCTAAGAAGGGATTCACGAGATTTTCTTAAAGATATGCCCCTAAGTGTACATTGCGCTGGGCTACCAATACCAAAATAATGAAAAAACTTTCCAGTTAAAAGTTTATCATTCACGTGCGCCGCTAAATAGGCGGACATCGTTTCACTGATTTTTTTAAATTATTATAGTTCTATGGACATAAATACTTTTACCTCTATGATGCTAATTACATAACATTACCCTAATCAATCAAGCTAGTAAACGAGACTATGCTTTTTACTTTTATATAATAAAAGCAACAAAGCTTTATTCACAACCTACCGAAAAAATTTCCAACCAGTCAGGTTCACAAGACTTTTTAAATGACCTCTTCTTAAATATTGTAGCGATAATTTTGGGTCAAGAGGTAAACTATTAAGTTTCTCTCATGTTAGATGTTACCTTTATACTATAATTTATTTTTCAAGTTAATTTTCCTTTTTTATTATAATTTTTTTTTATTTTATTTTTTATCTCCCTTTTATACATATGAATAAATATATGTTATATGAGGTTTTATTTAGTTTCTCCTCATTTATTAGTTTTCCATTAAATCATAAAATGTTCCTTTTTCTAATAAGCAAAATGGACGCGACATTCTTTTATTGAAATACTTTCAAGATGAGATCCCACACATTATCTCAACAAGATTGTAAAACTTATTAGTAAATAAACATTAAAGAAAGAATCATATATTTTTAAAGATTTTATTTATATTTTTTCTGTGATAAATATAATAACAAACTACGTCTTTGACCGTTATTTACAATGGGAAAAAGTTTTGCGATCATTCTACGAAGGCGATAAAACTAACTACTGATTGATGATGGAATAAGGCAAAGAATAAAATGCTATCAAGTCAAGTAATTTAGTTTAATATCGGAATATATTTATATTATAGGTGAATTGAAATTTGACAATATATTCAAGTTAAATATTTCAAAGTGAATTGTATTTCAAAAAATAAAATTCACCACAAAACTGTGTGAATAATAAGTGTTTCGGATTTAAATGAAACCAATACTATTTAAATAAGGACACCACCGATCAGAGAACTATATAATATTTCTACAATTTTATTAAATAAAAGGTAAGAGAATTTTCAGGGAATATATTTTTTTTCTTTTTATTTACCCATCATTTATAATAAATTAAAATGCAAATGCTTTTCTTATTTAAAAAAAAAAAAAAAAGATTGAATTTAATATATATATATATATATGAATAAAAGTAATTAAAACTACAGTCATTAAAAATATATATTTTTAAAAAACATTACATCTTTTTGAAACGATTGCTCTGCCAAGTTCGCAATTTTTTATGTTTCTAAATAAAAAAAAAAAGGGAAACAAATGGAATAATAAATAAAATCAAAAATTTTTCCTTTATGCTCAAATGAATATTTTCGACCTTTTTGGGAACAAAAAATTTAAGGAATTTATTAAGGACAAAAATATGTCATAATGTGTAATTAAGGTTACAAAAAAACAAAAAGTTTAGGTACAAAAAAAAAGCACACACTTAAATTTTAGATAGGAAGAGGGGAAATTAAAAAACAGTAAAAAAAAAAAAGATATAAAAAAAAATTTGCTTAAAAATGTTCTAAAATTCAAGAAAAAGTACAAAAGGTTCTTAAATTTAAACACAGGGGATGATGAGAATGGTGTTACTTAAAAATTTTAATTGGTACTAAAAAGTTCGGTTGTAAAGTCAAATTTCAAAGAATATCTTCGGCAACGTCAAATTAAACACGTAGCCACTTCTTGACCCATTTATATTTACGTGGTGTGGTGTTAGAGGCCGCATCGGTTTTGAGCGCAATATATAAATAAATCAAATTTGTTTTCTTCATCTCGTTTCCATTTCGATACTAAAATTGCTAATCGGTAACCCATAACTCAGCAATTTTTTGATCATGTCGTCTTCTCATTATTTCTTTTTTTTTGCTTATTTTCTCGACTATTTTGTTTGTTTTCGTTATTCATAATGTTATAGTAAATGTTATTATTGAACTAGAGGAGTTTTATTATTTTTCTTAGTTTGATTGCATTGAGTTCATTAATCATAAAAGTACTCATAATATTCATTCACTCAAAAGTTTAATGTTACAATATATATATATGAGATACAAGAAAAGAGGGAGGGAGGAAGTGGGGGGGGGTGGGGGGAAAAAAGTAGGATGAGGAGATTTTAATTTTGAAGGCGGGCTTTTTGGTTTTAATTTCGTTACTTTTGACTGGGTCGTGTATTTGTGGCATTTTTTGGAACATGTTTTCTATTTTATTCTCTAATTTATGGTGTATTCGATCAATTTATATATTTTGCTTTTTAACTTTTCATAATTATCGTGTAAATAAAGATTTGCGTGTCGCATTTGACTTCGACGATAACGACGACATGTTTTTTTACAAAAATTGCATAAAGACTTCAGTTAAAATTCAAAGCCAAACGATGTACCACTCGGACCTCCACTAAACTGGAAAAAATGACGGAACATTTGATTTGGATCAAAATCAGCTAAAAAAAAAAAAGAATTTTGAAAAAAAGTTTAAAAAATTTATATAAAATATAAAAGAAACGTATGTATTTAAATAGAAAATGAATGCTAACCACTTACGTTGTTCTTGATCTTCAATATCTTGATCGTTGTCGTAACGTATTTTTTTACGTGGATCTGATAAAATCGCATAAGCTTCACCGACTTCCTTAAATTTCAATTCTTGTTCTTTACGCTCATCTAAGGAACTGTTCGCATGACGATCCGGATGATGTACTAAAGCTTTTTTACGATAAGCTTTCTTAATTTCATCATCACTTGAATTCCTAGGTATTCCCAATATTTTATAATAATCTTTACGTTTCGATTTCTTTAAAGCAAATTTAGCATCACGTAAAAGTTTCTTTATTTCTGGAGTCTTTTGTAATTGCAAAGCAGCCTCATAATCGCTAACGCATTCATCATATTTCTCAATGTCATTATGGCAACGAGCACGTAATAATAGAGCTTTCAAGTACTGAGCATTAATATCAAGAACATTTGTACAATCGATAATGGCATCACGTGTATTGCCAATTTTTGAATTAACTAAAGCACGATTGTATAGCAATTTGGAATTGATTTCTTTATTCAGTTCGTCAATTTTTAAAGCGTCAGTATAAATCGTGTGTGCTTCACGATAACGACCAGATTTGAATAATACATTGCCTCTCTCTTTCATATCCTTTAGGGATTTACTTTTAGTACGCATTTCTTTGGCCTTTTTATGATCGGGATCAAGCTGCAAGGCCAGCTCGAAATGTTTAATACCTTTATCCAAATTATCCGTATAATAAAAACATAATCCACGCACATAAATTGCATCCGCCGATGTGCTATCCAATTTTATGACACTAATGGCAATGTCAACAGCTTCATCGCAACGGCCTAAAAACGCTAAACATTCCGCCTTTAAGAGACGATATCTGGCAAAATAATAAAAATTAATATAAAAATTTAGAAAAAGTTTAACCAGCTTAGCCAGAGCTTAGCTTAGCTTGTTTTTTTTTTTTCATTTATATATTCACCTATAACAAGCTGGTGCTAATTTTATGGCAGCATCCAAATAATACACTACATTGCGATAGTATTTTGAATCATAATTGTTTTGTATTGTTTGTTCCAGTTGCCGTAACTGCTGAAGAGCTTGTTTTTCACCATCTACAGCATTACTTTGGGGATCGAGTTCCTCAATCTTTTTAATGGCTTGCTCTATGCCAATAATGTCACCCTTGGCAACACAACATTTGGCGATGCGCACGTAAGCTTTCTCGAAATTCGGATCTAATCGAACAGCAGTACGTGCATCATTCAAAGCGTTCGTATAATTGAACATCATCATATAAGTAGCCGCACGGTTTCCATAGTAGGTCGACGAATCCGGACATAATGAGATGGCATCCGAATAGAATTTCAAGGCTGATTGATAGTTTTTGGCTTTATATTGTTCGTTGCCAAGTTTTTTCTTTTCTTCAGCAATGCTGGAAAAAAAATTAGAAAAAAAAGGGGAAAATATTTTATTTATACAATTTAAATTTTTGCATTTTTTTTTTAGAGCTAAAAAAAAAAAAAGGAAAGAAAGTAAATCATACAAAAATAGTGTTTATACTATATAGGGGGTCCAAAAAGGCACGCAAGATTTAAATTTGTCGCCATTTGTGCGGTAGGTAAAGTGTTGGCAACCAACGAAAAAACGAAAAAAAAATTGACAGGTGACAGTTCGAAGTTAGTGAAAATGGAGCGCTACACGAGAACAATATTTCAAAAGTAACGAAAGTTTGACGGGTACACAAAGTTCGCAAAATTTTGTATAAAATGTGGTCGGAATATTGATTTAACTTCCTTAACTGTGGCTAGCCAAAATTGCCGCATTTAGGGTTGAAAGAACTCACAAGTGATTGCCACAACACAAATGCGTCCATAACGTGTCACACAAGCTTGTTGCGGATTTTGGACTGAAGGCGTCATTCAACCATACCTTTCCAAAAGAAAAAAGGCTGGCCAAGCAATAACTGTTACCAATTGGGTTTCTCTTTCTCGCCCTACGATAGCCCAGTTCTTTCTGATTGATGATATTGATGTCTAAGACGGTGACGCATGCCTTATGTGGTGTGAAACAATTCAACTACTGCCTAAGACATTCTCCGGCCGTGTAGTCTCTCGTTTCGTTGACCAGAATTGGTCCCCTATGTGCCCGTATATCCTGTACCCGAATGTCCTGTGCCCGTATGTCCTGTGCCCGTATATCCTGTAACCGAATGTCCTATGCCCGTATGTCCTGTGCCCGTAAGTCCTGTGCACGTATGTCCTGCGCCCGTATACCCTGTACCCGAATGTCTTATGCCCGTATGTCCTGTGGCCGTATATCCAGTATGTAAAATCGTGGGGGAAAAGGGCTGGTCAAGCTATAAATGCTATCGATTACTCTTTCTTGCCCTATGATAGCACAGTTCTCTCTGCCTAAATTAGATCATATTGATGTGGACAATATGTGATTTCAACAAGACGGTGACATATGCCACACATCCTGTGAAACAGTCCAACTACTGCCTAAGACATTCTCTGGCCGTGTACACTTTCGTTTCGGTGACCAGAATTGGCCCTCTATGTGCTCGTATGTCCTGTGTGCAAAATCGTGGGGAACACTTGACCAATGTGCAATTCCATACGTAACCCTATCCCATGTAGATTATGACTCAATACGAAAACATACATTTAAAAAAAAATACTTGGTTTTCTATTTAGTTCAAAGTTTGCCTAAATTGTGAGACACCCTGTATTTGTAAAATTTTGATATCATCGTTACCGCCGACACGTAGTCTTTTGGCAATCAATTGTGAAAAAAAAAGTAATCAACAAAATCATCTAAATTTTGTAATTCAGCAAACTTCAACTTCACCATAATTCTGTAAGACCTTACCCCCCCGACACTCATTTATTTTTTCTTTTTTTTTTTTTTTTTTTTTTTTTTACCATAAAATAAATTAAAAAGTTTTTCGCAAAATCTTAATGCAAAAACTAAACATCAAGCGGTCTTCTCAAAGACAAAAAGATTTTTACTTCATATTCTTCTTAGGAATAAGGCGACGATGACGACAACGACAACGACAACAACAATAAACCAATCCAAACAAATTCAACAGAGTTGCACAGTCTGTTATCTAGAGATGAGATGACAATAACAAAACAAAATAAAAATATGGATTTTTGTAAAAGACATTAAAACAATAACCAAAGAAAACGATTATATATATATATACGTATATATATGTATTCTACCATCATCAAACTAATAGTTTGTTTTAATGAATAGTTAGAATGCTGCGCCAAAAGCACTATAACATAACCAAGAGTAGGTTACTGAGTAAATCTGTTTAGTATGCAATCATTTACAGAGCCAGAAAAACTACATTAAAAGGCAAAAACAATAATAACAGAAAGAAACTGTTTTCTTATTATCTGTAAGTTCTTCATAGATGGAAGGAGGGATGGGATGTTATAGTGTTGTTTACATTACAATTTTGGGGAAACAAAAAAATTCATGTAATTGAGAGATTTATGGGAAAATTTACCAGACAAATAATCAACATAGAGTTTCAGGCCATTACGATCAAAGGAACCTTGAGAAAGAAAGCGACACCAATGGTATATGCAATGCAAGCAATATAATGAAAAATTATATTTTTATTATTGTTGCTGTTGTTGTTGTTGTGGTGGTGGTGGTTATTATAATTGACAAAATGTTTTATAAAAACCAAATAATTTGTTTGAATTACAACAACATTTTTCATATATTAATATGGCCGAAGGCTTAGAAGAAGTTTACTGACGTTTCGGGTTAGTCCGATTTTAACGCCCATAAAATACAAAAACCATGACCCCATTTGTATGTAATCATTAAACAAATAGTAGGTGTCTCCATAAGTGCGCATTATTTCATTTAAAAATAAAAAAAAAAAGATCTATTTTTCGAGTGAATTGAGCGATATTTTTACTGATAAAAGTGGAGGAGGTCTTTTGTCAAAATTCACTGCGTAGTGCTTCGTGAAATTTGAAATTGTTAAGAACAAGGCCGAATTGAATTGTCGACAAATTGGATGCACATTTCTTGATCGAAAAAATTCCACGAACTTTTCGGGAGATCTCAGCGTAACTATTCCCACAATTTTAACAATTATAACGTGCTCTTCTTTTATGTAGCGCTCCATTTTTATTAATCCGAATAATCATAGGTGACACCAATTATAGTTTTCAGAGTTACCACTTGTATGAAAAAAAATGCTCAAAATATAGATGGGGCATTCTTATTGCCACTTCTTTTATATTAATAATTCGTTAGGATTTTTGATCGTCACATAAAAAAAAGCCATACTCAGCGTTACTCATCAGGCATAGCGTCTTCTGATCGTTACATAAAAGCCATACTCAGCGTACTTATGAGACGTAGCTCATTCTGATCGGCACATAAAAGCCATACTCAGCGTGGTCATGAGACAACACCTTCTGACTATCATTTGCTCAGATCAATGTAGCATGGCTTGACTGGCACGCGGTTCCACAAAGTTGAAGAAGTGCGAAAATGGGTCGATTCATGGATAACTTTAAAAGATCGTGAATGACACGGTATCACTTGCCAGATAGTTGCCAGAACGATGGAAACAAGTTGCAGAAAATGATGCAAAATATTTCGATTAATGTATATTGTTCTAAATTTTATTCCTTAAATGGATTTTCATGTGAAAAAATGATCAAAATTAAGCCAAGTGACTGTTATAATTAAGATATCCACATTTAAGGATAGGTGTGTCACTGTAAATTTTTCAAAAGAATTTTTTTTTGCTTAATGGGTGCTTTGAACCTTCTAGAGTGTGGGAAAAATTCTTTACCTGAAAATAAATATTGTCCACAAAAATTCGGGCTTTTTCGCAATAATGCCTCCTGCATCAACAGAGAAGTATTCTCAAAAGTGTTCACAAACAATAAGATTAGGTCAAAGAAGTTTCATTGGAACGACCGGTAATTTCATTCGTTAAGAAAGATTCGAAAAGCTTTCATTGCTTCTATCAAGAAATTAAAATTTTGGAATAAAATTTATCGAGTTGGTTATGAAGAATTTGGATATTAAATCATATCGTGTTCAAACGTTTCGAAACAAAAAGACTCCAAATGATTGATTTGTCGAAGTCTAGGTTTCAATCTATCGGATCTCTTTATATACTAAGCAATTGCCGCTTTAAACATCGACCTGCCGATCCAAGAACCATATTGGAGATCAAAACACGTCTGCACTAAATTCTTGAAAATTGTTTACAGTCTTCTTTTTGCAAAATTTTACGAGTTCACAACACTTTTATGGTTTTTTGGAAATTTTTTGGAAAAGCGATTTTGCATTATCGAAAGGTCTCATTTTACTTTTCTCTATCCTAACTCTTCTTGAAACCATTTATTAAGATTTTATACTCATTTTCAAGTTTCATTTAGTCAGTTGTAACGTATTATGTTTCGACACTTATGCGAACGAAAAAATAATTTATGAGTAACGATTATAGCAATTTTTCGATACAATCATAATACATAACAACCGCAAATATTTTTGATTTCAATTTTGAAATTTGTTATCATTACATTACGTTTATTGCAAAGCTATAGAAGTTTGCAAGTACGTTTATAAATTATTGTTAAATTGTTATTAAAACTAATGTTCCATCATTTGTTGGTTAGAGAATCTGAAAAGTCCTTACAAATTGAATCGTTTTACACAGGTCGTAGTGTGTCGCCAGGTTAAGGGAAATATGTCTATATTCTAGATGATTAAAACAAAATTTTATGGGCTACACGCCCCTCCTTATTGACTTGACATTTCGTTGAGAAACTACAAGACCGCTCTTCTGCCCTCTTCTAGAAAACGAAAAGAACAAAAGAATGAAATCAATGGAAACGAAGTTCCATCATGAATACTATCAATTGCATCCCTTCCTTGTATAGATAAATTAAGGTGTTTTGCCGAAAAAGCCTGATTGGAATCAAATTTATAGAAAGCGTTTTATAATAAAATTTATTTTTCACGTTCGATTAATTGACAATTAACAAATTTTGAAATGATTTTGACTTTGTTCTAAATTAAGTTCGGAGTTTTTTTTTTTTTTTTAATCAGAAGTGTTTGGTATTAAAACATTCTGTCTGAACATACTCTCTAAAAACCTGTTTATATGTCTCTTCTCTTTTCGTTGTAAAATTTTTGATTTGCTTCTTACATTAAGACCAGAGTTGTCCGGGCTTGTGTGTATGTGTGTGTGTGTGTCAAATTTGTTCATTTAAATTTTCAAGTTTGAAAAGAGCTTATAAAGCGTGTAATGTATCGAAATGTTTTTGATGACATTTATTTATATTTTTCGAACTCCTCCCCTAATCCTCCTGCTAGTTTTGAAAATACTTGTGCCATATAAGCATAAGTGAATCAAACTGACGTGACTTTTCTATTTTTTTTTTTTTTTTTTAAATTACCATATTCGTTGCAGTTAATACAGGATGTTGAAATTTGCTTGATGCATTCCCTCAATTGATTCAAACGACAAGGTTAGAAAATTTCTAAGTGCAATTTACTTACAGTGACACGTGCACAATAACCAAGAAGCTTAAGCAAAAAATTATATAAGAGAAAAATGTCAACTTTTATTTAAGTGAATTAAAAAGTAGAAAATAAATTTTATTCCACAATCACTTTTATGTAAATATATATATATATATATATATATAAAACTTGGGACGCTTAAGTTTTTTATATGCAAGGAAATGATTTGGATCAGACTACATCATTTACGACCACTCTCCATATATCGCTTTAATTAAAGTTTAAAAGTTGTTATATGAAACTTATTCCCTATAGCGGGGCCTGTTAATGTGAATATTTTCAACAATTATTTCGCAATTAACGTTGTCATCGTAGCTAAGGGTAGGTGCATAATTTCGGCATCATCTTACGCGCGGAAGTGCCACAAACATTGACGGATAGGCCCCCGATTTGCAACTCCTATAGCGGCCATCTGCCATTTAGAATTTCTCCACATGTTTTTTTTTTGTAAATTGTCTTCCCCTGGCCCTGCTGCTAATTTTTAAGTATAAGTGAAATAAACTGAAGCGACTTTGCTATTCTTTTTTTTTTTTGGAAATTATACTCCCCTAGCTATCCTGCTAGTTTTTAAGTAGAAGTGAAACAAACTGACGCGACTTTCCTATTTTTTTTTTTTTTTTTTTTTTTTTTTTTGAAAATATATCATCGTAATCGAACTGCCTGTAGGACACTTGCATTTAAAATCCAAAATTGCAAAAGAAAATATTAATAATCAATAAAAAAAAAAAAAAAAAAATTGTAAAATAAAACAATTTTCATATTTTTTCAATTTTTGTTAATCGTTNTTTTTGAAATTGTTCCGTTATTGTAGCTAAAGACCTGCGTAAAATTTTAGAACGATCAGACTTTCGATAGTGCCCGAAATTTCGATTTTTAAAAAACTACTGCCCTACTAACGGGAGGGTAAGTTAAATAGAAACTTATAAAAATTGTTATATTTTTATCAATAGATTACAATACCTTGGATATCAATACATTACGAAAAAATGCAACCCATCTATCCATTATACCAATCTTACAAGTTCGTATCAAAACCCATCCAGGATAGGTTTACTGAAACACGTTTATAATCCGATCATTAATCTAAGGCGACTTTCCATGCACAGTCTTTTTATTGAATGATTTTTTGTAGTTTTTAAGAACATTGAAATTATTTCTCGCAAAATTTGATCACTATGTGATCACGATTTTTATTACGAAATTGTTATTCGTTTAAGTTGCGATTAAATCAAATTGAATAACTTTCGTTGGCTGCTTGTATGCCATATATATGTCGATCCCTCTAATATTTCGATTACGAATATGAAAAATATAAACAAAAAAAAAACTCAAATATTAAATATAAAATAATATTATAAAAAAAAACAAAGAAAAAACAAAAACAAAAACACTACAGGTCACTTCCTCTAATCGTAAAGCAAAAGAAGTATCAGGGAACAAAAAATAGAAATAAAAAAAAAACAACATACAGAATAACACATACATAGAGGAGGTTTACTACTATTGCGGCATTGTTTCTTGTGAACAATATCTCGTTACAGATTTTAACCTAAATATATCAAAAGAGGCTTTTGTTATCGTACAACAAGAACTGCCAACACAAACAATTCACTACCATCACACCATCACCACCACTATCGCCGAAAAGAGCAATACTCACTCAGTCCTCGCAAATATACGGAAGATTATTTACATGCCGCCACAATCCATATCGAAGAAGTATAATACATAAACACACACATATACACACACACGTATCGGATATTTCTATGCATACATTTATATGCAATGCAAAGTTCATTAAAGTTAACTTCTTCACATTTTCCGTAGAATTTCTTAACATTTATGCAAATTCTATAGTTTCCTTCATTTGAATGAATATAAGATATTAAAGGTGCAGTGTGGAATATATCTTAGGAAATATTTAGGGAGTAATAGTCACATTAGGGGGTACGGTGGAATAACTTATGAAAATTTCGGAAGTAATATTTATACACTTATACTACGGATTCATTCATCAGGCTTTTGCTTTTGTTTTTTGTTTGATTATCCCCTTTTTCTATTCAGAAAATTTCATTTATTTCTAAATTAATATTAATTTATTTATTATAAACTCTGTTACGAAGTTGCTTCCTTTCATCACTAAATTTTATGTAAAAATAACAAAAGTATATGAAAATATTTAGTTTTTAAATGTTTCATAAAATATTCGAGAGTCAATAAAACAACAACGTCAGTCTTTCGCTATACTACTACTACTACTAACTAACTCCATCCATTTATACGAGAATCAATAAAACAAGAAAATCAGTCTTTCCTTATACTACTACTACTACTACTTCATCAACTAGTATCATCTATAGCAACCCCTTGTTGCATAAATAGAATGATATTATTTTTACGGTATTACATGATGATTATATTTGAATATGTAGGGTCTTTTTGCTTGTTCCCTGACCATCATCTTATTAACAATCATGACAATAGTTATCTTAAATGATACCCTCCTACGCATCGTCATCTTGAGTCTTTATCCATAAATACTTCACGCTGCTAATCCTTAACTTGCTTTTAAGGCCAACTACCAAAGAAAGTGATAATCATTCCATTGAACAGCTTAAAAAAGCTATACATGCATATATAGGCGATAAATAGGTGATTGTAGGCGATATATAGAAGATATATCGGCGATAAATAGAAGATATATAGGCGGCATGTAAAAGATATATAGGCGACATATACGCTATATACAGGCGATATGCAGGCAACATGTAGGCGATAAATAGAAGATATATAGGAGATATATAGGCGATAAATAGAAGATATATAGGCGATAAATAGGAGATATGTAGGCGATATGCAGGTGACATGTAGGCGATATGCAGGTGACATATAGGCAATATATAGGCGACATATACGCTATATACAGGCGATATGCATGCGACATGATAAATAGAATATATATAGAAGGTATATAGGTGATAAACAGAAGATATATAAGAGATATATATATAGGCGATATGCAGGTTATATATAGGCGATAAACAGAAGATATATGGGCGATACAAAGGCGACATATAGGCGATAAATAGAAGATATATAGGTGATATATAGGCAATACATAGGCAACATGTAGGCGATAAACAGAAGATATATAGATGATAAATGAGAGGTGATTTCTCCGCAATTCGTGCTAACCACACCGAGAACTAATTTAAAGACTATATTCTTATACATATTTTACTAAGGATTTCCGCAAACCATTTAATTTCAACTGGCTATCTATCGTTTACATAACACTTATACACTTATAAAGTGTGATTTTGGCTTATAAACGCTTTTTGTTCACTTGAAAACACATATGGCAAAATAATAAAAAAAAAAAAGAGCAGAAACTAAAAGAAAAAATTAAAATCATTTTTGTTTTAATCAAATTTTATGCTCTTTATAACAACCAGTATGCCACTGTCGCTTCAATTCAATAATATGTAGAGAAAAAATATGTTTCTCGTATGTACAGCCAAAATATTCGAGTAACTAAACAACAACAACAACAACAACAATAACAATAATAACGAAAAAGTTCAGTGCACGATAAGTAAGCAAATGAAACTAACAAAACGACAACATAGCAGCAGCAGCAGCAGCAGCAGTAACAGCAGTTTAACAAGAAATACAAATAAAACCACCTGATAGATGAATGAAAAATTCAAACAGAATACGCCGGGAGCTAATAGTTGTGGAGAGGTGTAGAAGCAATAAGCAGAGACAAGATGTTAGTTGTACATTCACACATGCACGCACACACACATAGTTTTCCTCTCTTTCCCGTATACAAAATGCCAACACACAATTGCAAGTACACAAGCAAGCATTTGTAAACATCATCAGAATAAATGGTTTTAGTTACGCTAAACGCACAATATGTGCATATAAACGCACACACGGCAAACGTTTTGTGTTTGGGTATGGTTTTACCTTGAGTATACATGTATCTATATGTACTACATGTGTGTATATACATATAAATATTATAGATATATGAGAGAACCTATATATGCAAATAATTCGTTTACATTTATATCATTGTAAGTTTATGAATGTATATAGAGGAGTAATAACCAAAGATTTATATCATATCAATATTGAGAAGAACTATTTTTTTCATTTGTGGGTGGTGGCATGATATTTAATATTTCCATTAACAAGATAGCAAAAGTACGTGTACTATATACGCGTATATTGGCTGCAGTCTATAAAAATATACAAATTAAATTTATTGAAATTTTATCTCTTTTTTTCCCCGGCTCTCTACAGAAAACTGAATATGAAACAACAAAAAAATTCCTTTAACACAACTTCTATAAGCAATGAATTTGCTTTCTTTTGTCGATTTTTTAATTAAAGAATGTTT
Organism: Glossina brevipalpis; assembly: GCA_000671755.1. NCBI lineage: Eukaryota > Metazoa > Arthropoda > Insecta > Diptera > Glossinidae > Glossina > Glossina brevipalpis. The sequence goes on from KK351042.1 coordinate 1,040,508, forward strand.
TTAATTAAAAACTGTGCAAAATGTACACCTAAGTTTTCTCTCTAAGCAATCGAGTTAACTCCTCTTTAGAACAAAAAAAAAAAAAAAAAATACATTAAATTAAATTAAATTAAGTTAAATAAATATTATATACAATTAAACTTTATTATTAATTCGTAAGCAAAAAATATCTTCTGAAGAGCAGGTTACTTCTGACCCTCCGTTCACTTTTTCTAAGCTCTTCAGATTTACAAATGCAACGTTTCCACAGAAAAGTATTTTAATACTCTACTATATAGAAGATGGGCGTGGTCAATCTTCTTCAGTTTTCTACAGATACTACAGTGTATCTGCATAATATACTTGGAAATTAAAAATTTTTATACATCTTTTCCGCTATTCTAATAATACTGAAAAAAATATGTAAATTTAGAGTTTTAGTTCGAAAGTTGGAAAACTGGCACGACTCGCTCGTAGAACAGATTTCTCTATCTCCGTAATTTTTTATATATAAAACCTACAAAACCGATTTTTCATTCAAATCGTATTAATTCAATACAATTTCGATATATCAGCACAAAAGGAAATGAAGAACTGAATTGAGAACTTGAACATTATATATTCATTCATGTAGGGCGTGGCCCCTATGAACAAAATTAATATAAAACTTGAATTCTCTGCTAACATATTGTATAATAAATTGCCACAGACTTCTTACTTATACCGTCGTTGCTCTTTCGTTTTCTATTCGAAGGGTAAGAGAGAAGTCATTATGAACTTTTTCGAAACCTCTTGGATAGAAAAAAAAGTTTTTTTATTTGAAATTTCGTGCTCTTTCACAATCTAATGTCTCTTGTCTAATTTCAGAGAACTCTAATAATCTAAGAGAGAAATCTTTAGAAAAATATTTTGCACTTTAAATTCATCGAAAATGGATTTAAGACCGAGACGGATTTGAAAACTTCCAGCGCTTCTATTAAGATATTAAAAATTTATGATAAAAATTTATGATGAAAATTTATAGAAAATTATCTGCTTTTTTGGTATTTTCTTTATCACTTCGCAACACGTGAAATGTGAAATGGACGATTCCGTCTTAGATAGATTCAGGAAATTTGACGAATTTTAGCAGAAAATTTCCAATAAAACGCGGACCAATGTTTCAATATGAAGACGCGATCCTGGCACTTAATAAAAAAAATTTATTATATGTAATACAGAAAAAACACTTCAAAAATAAGTAAGAAAATTATATTCGGTTGTGCCGAATCTTTTATGCTCGCCACATTTATCTTAGAAAAAAGCTATAAAAAAAAAAGACTTAATTTTGATGCTCTATAACATTGGATAGACTTAGCCGATTTTTCTCCATTTCTATGGAATACGGTGGATATATTTGTGTAGTTTATAAGTAGTGAGCGGAATACCTAAAAAGCAAAGATGTCTTCAGTTTATGTTATACTGCAGATGTGTCTTTTGGACCACTTTTAACACCAGTTCAGGAATTTGCAACGTTTCAGAGAAATTTGATACTTAATTTTTGCGACTGATAATAGGATAAGCAGGCAGACAGACGGACAGACGAAATGGATTCCGAACGTGATACTGATCAAGAATATAAGTACTTTATGGGGTCTTTGTAGCTACTTTCGTTCTTCTTTCGTTACAACGTTTTCACAAAAAAGTATTTTAATACTCTATTATATAGAGGGTGGGTGTGGTCGACTTTTTCCAGTTATATACAAATACTACAGGATAACTAGCGCAAAATACTTCGAAATTTTTATAGATCTATGCCGCTATGGTTTATGAGTAGTAAGTAATAAGTAAAATATCTAATTTTTCTTAAAAACGGAGATGTTCTCAGTTTATGTTGTACTGTAGGCGCCTTTTTTGATCGTGTTGGCCAAGTTTCAACAGGAACCTGCGTGCAAAATCTTCAAATATTTTTTGCAAATTTAAAGTCAATATCTTCATTTTTGCAGCCAGGACACAGACATCTAAGAGAGTGACCGACAGACAAATAGACGGACATGCTTAAATAAAATTTAAATTTGACATTGAAATGAAGCTTCCTTCTGGGCTCTATAAACAAATTAACAAAATGAATACACCGTTATCCTTCGGTGGTAGGTATAAAAAAAAAACATTTTCCTAAGAAGAACAAACAACTCGGAGAGTAAATATTCTTTTTATAGTAATTTTATACAATATTTTCAGAATAATATCTTGAAGAGAAATACGTGGTTTTCTCGACAACCTATTTAACCATAATTCACAAAAAAATTGCTTTTTTTCCCGTCTAAAATTGAGCATTTTCGTGCAATTACTCCCCAGCAAAATACGAAAATTAAAAACAATTTAAAAACCCTTTTAAGGCACTCCAGTCTAGCTACAGAATTTTTTTTTATATTTAGCGCCAATTGCTTTTTGGACCGACGTCTCGACGCGCTCGAGAATCGTGTGTTGCTATTTTTTAATATTTTTCAAAAATAATTCTTTTTTCCCCGAATATTATTGTGCTACCATCTTTTATTCCATCTCAGAGAAAAATTGTCAAAAATACGCCCTTTTTGAAAGTGTTACGATGGCTTTCCGCTTAACTACGCGCGCATCAACTATGACTTAGCACGACATCAATTTCATAAGTTTTTATCTACAATTTAGTGTGTTTGCAAGATGGTAAGTAACGTATTCCAAATAATTAAATAGATTCTGATGGCGAAATGTGTACAATGGTCTGGAAAGTGATACGGCGTTGGTATTTCCCATTTGTTAATTTTGTGTCTCCCAATGAATATACAGAATTACTTCTGCTTTATTGCCATTAAAGAAGAAAAGGAAAATTGGAAAAGTCACCAAAAAAGTAATAACACATGATAGCTGATAATTGGTAAAAGGTCAAACTAAGTAGCGTCATAATTGTTAAAAATACCGGCGAATATCTATCGCGCCTGCCATAGCATTTTAAACTTTGGTAAATTGAGTTTGTAGGAAAAAATTTTCCTATTTTCGCAACGTTATTGAATGTATATGAAGCGTACAAATAGCCCAAATAGAAATCGTATCATAGTTTACATCGCAGGTCATTTCCGAATCATGTAGCGCATCACTCAATAAGTTCATAGAATCTCTAATTTTTTTCGCCATTTTGCCATTGCTGTGATTAACTTGTAAAATGGTGTTACATACTGCTATATACTGTCATCTACTGCTAAGTACTGCTATACACTGCTCTATACTGCTACATTGTCCCTGTTCAAGATGGTCGAATATTAAATATTATACCATAGCATTCCCTTCTTTGCGACCAACTTTTGTGTTTTTCTTCGTTTTGGAAGACTTTCGTCGATTGCTGTCTACTCGGCTGCCGACTACCGATTTGACTCACTCTGCAATGTAGTAATGAATCCATATTTCATTTCTTACCATATAATGCATGAATACGTTTATTTTCATTTCTCCTAAACAGCCCCAAACAGAGCTCCGAATTATTAACAAACTGTTCTTTTCTGTCCAACTCCATATCCATCTCGAACAGGGCTTTCTGATGAACAAATAGTTTGTGCAAAATAGTAAATATACTGCCTTCTGATATCACTGAGGTGTCTTCCCGTTTTCCAAACGCTTTTTTTATACTCTTCTCATGGTTTCTAAAGCAATCTCAGAATTCAGGCAACCAGAGCAGTCGCCAACATCCATAACCGCGGGATATTGTTTAAAGTCAGCAAACCAAACCAACCAAATCGTTGTTTTCAACCGAGAAGAATTGTCATAACATTTTTCAAGTCTATACTTGGTTTCAATGGTGTTTTTCCCCATTAAAAAGCGCAATACTTTTTCACAACACGAAATTAAGATTTTTCCAATATTTTGGAAACTACAAAAGTCAAGCGGCTATAATCTGCAAGCTAACGACCGGAATATCACATGACACATTTCTTTTAAAGGGTCTTACTATCTGAAAATCATATAGATTCATTAATAGTAATGATATCTATACCTCTCCCTATCCTACGAGCTTATTGACTGATGTACATCAAATGCAATCAATAAATTTTAAATATTAATGAGCATATTAATGAACATGAATTCAAGGCTGTATTTGAATTGGAGGCTTTTCTCTCTTTGCAAAAGAAAACCGATTTGTTGTTGTCATTTGCAAAGATCTCCTGAGGTTTTTTATTCACAGCTGTTCCATGCATGATAACCATAAGAAAGATAATTTCGATTTTTGATTAAATTTTCTTCTTTCTTTCCGAAATATAAAAGTTTTTCCCTTGCCTCACACAAAATACAACAACTACATGGTTGTCGTAAAATTTTTTATATCTAAAATGCATGCATTTTCCTAATGATTGATTGTAGGTATTATACTCGCTTCACATATATATGTATAGACAAATATATATATATATATATGTTCGGATTCTGTCAATTCAGTTATATATCAATATGCGCATCACAATTACTTACCGCGGCAAAAATGTTATTTCTTCTGAACTCATAAAATAGTTCGCTAAAAACTCTTTGACTACAAGTGCAATAAAGATAAAAACTTCAGTGAAGGTACTCGAGCTTTAAACAAAAAAAACAAAAAACTTTTAAACTCTTGTTGAATGTTTTTCAAGTAGTAGTAGAAGGTAGTAGTAGTAGTAGTAGTAGTAGTATAAATAGTAAAAAAATTCTTTGTAAAAAAATCTACTTTTTTTTTTTGTGTGTGGAATTACAATAAAAAAAACATTTCGTCCACCAATTGGAAGCACTTTACATCACTTTCAACGCGTATCCAACGTTTTTCAAACACTCCGCACTAATACACTAATTACGCATCGCATTAAATTTTTTACCGGACACAGCGCAACAGACGCTCACCGCCAGCATCAAACAATACTAACAATACAACACACAATCGTCACACACTCGTTCACACCACACACACAGTATGAGAACGTGCACGAAATTAATGAGATTCCGTTTCACGCGCACACATATAACGTGCAACTATAATTCTACGGAAATGACTGAATTTTTAAATTGTAGCGAAAGGAAACCAAAGCCAAAAAATAAAGCGTGCCATACACATGCCTCTGTTATTACTGTTTGCATTCATTCAACAGCAGCAGCTATCGTAACGGCAGCAACACCATTAATAACAGAAGTAAAGCAAATGTTTGGCATTTGCACTGAAAAACTAACTCACAAAAGGGATGAACGACCTCTAAAGAGAGAAACACAATGAATAGCAAAGAGAGAGAAAAAACTATGGCGAGAGAACTAGGAAATATTTTAACAGTAAATGTTCAAAGTTGTTTTATGTGAATAAAAAAAAAAAACAAATTCGTCCAAAATTTGTTGTGAACCATAAGTAAATATCACAAAGAAAATATTACACTTAATTACATTACATTGCATAACATTTTATTGACCTCTACAAATATCAGACATATGGGGAGATCAATGGCCCGTTAAATATAGAGCATCAGCCTCAAAAGACATATAATTATGAGATAGTGAACAAATTGGCGAGAGAGGCTGAGTTAATTTGATGCCAGTGTCTCTCTCAGTGGTAAGATCTTTTGCTTTATAGAACAGTAGCCGACCGGTTAGGCTTCGGCATGAATTGTTTTCAGAAAGCTTCATTTTGCCAAAGATAGTTAGTGCCCCCGTCACTGAAAAATCTTACGATTCAAATATTCCTCATCGTACTTCATAACAATATATCAAGTAATCAAAAAACGAAAGAACGTTTTACAACGTTTTTTTTTTAGACGTACGACGGGTCCTTCATTTAAAGTAGAATAGTTGTCCTATATTTTCAATTCTCTTTCTATCGTTGCATTTCCTTTCCAAGGTGTCTGCTGTGTTGCTAAGGAAAAAAGTTCATAAAACTAAGCAGATCTTAATCGCCCTAGATAATGCAAAGAAATTGCAGAGTCCTTGCAGTTCGTTTCTTTAGACCAAGCTTTGTTAGAAATGCTTTGATCATAAAGTTCTTTCTGTAAAGTACTTCCTAAGAGATGGTTACGTGACCGTTGCGTTTAAGTAATCCTTCCCTTCCTTTACCCTTTTCAATTCTCGGCCTTAGCGTACGCCTTGAACATAATGCGTCTCTACATCAGTTTGCGGAAATATTTATATTTCTTTACCTAGCTGGATTATAGAGATCATAAAAAGGTGCAGACATATAAAAAATTGTCGCAAGAATGCAAGAAAAAGTTTAATCCGCCTCTTTTAGATGGAATCAAAGTCATTGCTATCTAAGCAAAAAACGTGCAGCACGATTTTCCCGCTATATAATAAGCAACTAGAGGCAGTATTATTAATCATTTACGAAGAATGATTCAAAAACCATTAAAAAAATTCAATTTCATTCAATCACTGCTCTCCTATAGTTTGAGTAATAGTGGACATATTTGTAGTCACATAATATTCTTTCGCCTTTAAGCTTCTTTAAGATATCGGGGGTCATCTAGACAAGCAAGTTTCTCAAAATTGTCTCTGCTTATTTTCATCTAAATAAATTGGGACCATAAAGCTATATATGACATGTCATGTTGATTGAAGATTTTAATGGTTTATAAATTCAATTCTTTCACTCATTAAGGGAACTTCAAGTTTTACTTTCCGAAGTAAAAAAAAAAAAAAACCAGTCGAAACAAAACAACAGTAAAATGGAAAAATTTATTATTCAGATTGAGATGCATAAGTTACTTCTTATAAACACAGTACATGACCATATTTGTTAAGAAATTAATGGTTGCTGCTGTAAGACAGATTGAGAAACCCTCTATGTTATGAATAAATGAATGAATATAATAACAGAAGAGAAGAGCGAATGACTCTGTAATAATTCTTCTGTATGAAAACTATGATACGAGACATTATGACGACACGCAACAAAACATGCACAAAGGCACATAGGGATAATAGCAAATAGTAGTATAATGAATTCAATGAAATTTATGAAAGTAAAAAAACCCTACATATATATATATAAAATAAATTAATACTGAAGATGATGTAAGCTGATTATCTAGACTTCTATGCGGCAAAACAACTTCTTTGTGTTAATTATATCGCAACTGAAAGAATTCTGCTTTTGATTTGATCCATATTTAAATTTAATAAGCCACAAAGGTATACGCTAGAGCTTTGAACACACATTTCGTATGTTCCTCATCGTAAATTAAAAAATAGGTAAACTTGCGTTTTATTAATGTTATTAAATTTAGATATTTATATTATGTGCTGCAACTTCCAGACCGATACGCTCCAAAAATTTTTTTTAAATTTCTATTAAGAATGCCAATATGTTACACAAAAAAAGAAAAATCATTTATTGGTAGTAATTTTCTCTCTCATCTCTTAGGCAGAGTAAACTTTTTCTAGTAATGGTTTCACTCCATCCAAAATAAATTTTTATACCGTAAGCCACCACTTATGGTAGAGGATTTACTAAGTTTATACAAATGTATGTAACACCCAAAGAGGTTTAAGATAGACATTTTTTTCTTCGATTGAATTTTTCTGTCCGTCCGTCTGCCCATGTATTTTGTATACTCGATCTACAGGTGGCAAATTTTTGAGAAATTTTGACGTAATTGTATACACTGACTGACACGTTTTGGCACCAGGATAAACGCTAACGCAAATAGAAATCGGTCGAATTATTTTTATGACCATCCTCCATATAACACCCCATTTGTTAAAACAAAAATTGCAATTTCTAATACTTTTCCGCACAAAAATCTGTAATAAAAACTCGCATTTTTGTCTATGAAATAAATATGAAAGATTTGGGGATGGGACCTTTTTTTAACTATCTCTATATAACCGATCCCATGTAAGGTAAAAAACCTGGTAAAAATATCTAATTTTTTAAATTTTGTGAAGCAAATGAGGAATGTGACATAAAATTTAATTTTAATTTAATTTATTAGATTCGGATAAAGTAGGCCTATTTTTTGGACACTAACTCTTTTAAGGATTCTCGTGAAAATTAAACTCTTTACATAACGAAAAGGTCTAATCTCTATATAACAAAAGTGTATGATCTTCGCAACATTTCATGGTAAAAATTGGTACGCAATAGTTGTTTCATATAGAAATTAATTCTACTAAATTTGGACTAGGTAGGTCTATTTTTTGGAACCCAACCTCTATAAGGATTCTCATGAAAAGTAAACTCTTTATATTAGAAAAATGTCTGATCTTTCATATTTCATGGTGAGAATTGGTCCGTAACAGTAATTTGATATAAAAATTAATTGCATCGTTATATATAAGGGCTCTCACGAAAAATAACTCTTTGAACTCTTTGGCAAGAAAGTCTAATTCTCAGTATTTTATGGCAGAATTCGTAAAAGACGATTATATTTGAGAGAAAAATTAAATTTACTAAATTTGAACCACGTAATTTCGTGCGTTAGATTCTTTCTTCCCCATGAGGGTTTCCATGGAAAACATGACATTACTTTACTTTCATGAAAGTAAATGAAGAATTGTCTTAGGCATAATGGTGTAAAGGTATTTTAATAGTCTCCTTTGCCCAAAGGTAATATTTTGACTTGCTCTTTTTTTTTTCAATTATTGACTCATAGCAATTCATGTCACATACGAATTATAAAATTTTTTAAAATAAATCTGTATAAAGCAACAAAAAATATATAAATTTGAGTTCGTTTGAGATTTAAAATGTTAGGTGGACTGGCTGCTCCAGTTTCAATATATTCAAGAATATGTTTTAAAGGACTTTCGTTAAAACTATTCACTACGCGTCTCTATCATTATGTTATGCACATGCAGCACAAAAGAAAAATTCTTCACTCGCTATTCACACTACACTACTACGTACCCGAACATCCTGCCTTATTCCTATATATATATATATATATATTTCATATCATTTCATAAAGGATTGAAGCTGATTGGTTTGTTTGGCTTTTGGAAAATATTTTATTTTAAACTTATTTTTTCTAAGGCAATGTTTGAAACTTTAAAGGAAGTTTTAATATTATTCGAATCTGTAAAATTTCTTAAATATGAACTTTACACAACACATCGTATGTATAATTTTTATTTAGTTTTACTTTTATTCAACACTCGCTTTAGAACCCCTTTAACGTATAAGGCATGCTCTACTGCCTCTTCTAACCAAAGTTATTATAAGCTTATGAGCTAATGTATGTGTTGTTAAACACTCAACTATGAGGACAAAATAGTGAAAGCAGCATATTTTATGCCGCAGACAACCTAACTTGAGTGTGTGTCTAACACTAGACTCACTGCTCGCACACACACACACACATATATATATGCCCAACACAGCATATCTCCCCTCTGTTACGAGCACATAAAAGAATTGAAATAAAAACAAGCAAATATTAAGCCAGCAGCAGTGCACAGTATAGAGTAGGTAAGCCACCATCATAATAATGATAACCAACCACTATTAGAACCATTATATGTGAAAAAAAAAAAAAAATAAATAAATAGCCCATAGAAAGTTTATTTGTAGTCAAAAAGCAACAAAGAGATTAACAAACACACGCACACACACATTTTGCATACGTCGTGGGTAGGTATAAAAACCCCATACAAAGCATAATGTGTGGACCTGACCTACCGTTTAAAATATCATAATGGATATCTTTGCTTAGCAATGTTTCGTTGGTTCATATTGTAAACATACACATACACATACCCATATATACACATACATACGAGTGGATGTGTATAATTTTTGTTGATGTTATATATATATGATGGTTTTGAATATGTGTGTGACATGTGAGAGAAGCAAACTACATATATATGCACTTTCTAGCCTATGGCATGTAGACGTGTTTGTGTGACTTTCGAGAACGTTTACGAATTAAACTCTCTGTGTGTCATCCATCCAATACCGGAAATCGTTGAGCTATTTTTAATGACATTTTTCCTTTTTGTTTTTAATTTTGCTTTGTGTGTGTTGTTTGTGTGGACTCTCATCTAAAATGCATTCATTTTTAACTTCCGTATTGTTTATACTCTCAGTCACTGGACTTTTACGTTTCCACACAAGCATAGTAAATGTGAAAAATTTTACACATATGCATAAAAACACGCACACATAGCCAAACATATATGTAATGAATACAATCCCAAAAATGTAATATAAAATTATTCCAAGCTTAGCTAGCAACCGTCTTTCGGAATTTTATTAAAAGTATATGAAGATATAAGGAGGTTGAGATTGAGTTATTCTCTCATTATGTAGATCGGCAGATATCATGGTAGCTATTCAAATGATGTAGTATAGATTTAGATAATCGAATGGACGCATTTAGTTTATTCAAATCAAATGGTTTACCTTAGTCTACGGATTAATATGAGTAGAAGTATTTTTTTTAAAATAATATTTATATGAACGACAAGCAATGCTTATATATGTATGTTTCCAATTATTCGAATCCAATGAATGAGAAGCTAATTTATTCACCGTGCACTGAATTCCCCCTAACGGTTTACGTATAAACTGGTCTGTGTCGATGGGAGCCTCCAAATCTTGTTTGGAGACACTCGATCATATACAGTTTAAGTCTCAGAGATGTTTATAATGATGATGATGATGATGAAAATGTGTCCAAAACTCTCGACACCCTTAGAGCATGCATCTGGGTAATGTGACCTAAATAGCGCTTATCTGTAGTTATATCCAGGGCAAATATTTTTCTGAGATAAAAGAGATTCGTTCACCTATTAAGTCGTATGAAAATATCACAAGACTTGCTCAGCATTCCCGCTCCATAGTCCTGGAACTATACCTGTATATTGTACGACACACTACCACAACCCACCACCATGCATTAACCACCATCTGTTAAGTCTTAGTTAGTATCATTATGATTTAAGCTTCCGTCCTTAATCATTTCGATAAGATCAATTTCGTTGTAAGTGCCAAAGCCTATATACGACAAATAGAATCTTGACACATGTTCATCCATCGCGTTAAAAAAAATCGTACAAAAAAAATCGCATAAAATAAATCCGACCAAAGAAAACAAGTAAGAAAGTTATATTCGGCTGTGCCGAATCTTTTATATCCACCATCCTTATCTTAAAAAAGAAGGAAAAACTAAATTGTAATAGATGGGCGTGGCAATGAATAAACTTCCAACGTTTCTGCCAAGCTCGAGACCAATATCTTCATTTTGGCGGCCAGGAGAATGTTTATCATAGACTGACAAACGGACATGCTTAAATCGATTTACACTAGCGAAGGGTTTTCCCACCGTTGCTTGATATTTTCACTTTTACACTAAACGTGCACAAGCACTATCTCCTTCTTTCATTCTACTTATAATCCTACCTGACCGCCATCGTGCCCGCACATAAAAAGGACATTCCCTAAGTGGCTGATTATATGCTTTAAAAAAAATGCACAATATTTGAGTTGCGAAAGAGGCCGAAGTTTCTTTTGCCAAATATATCGATAATACATATCGCGCGCGTACATCGTATACATTTTAGATAAATTTATGCAAATTTAAATAATTGTGCCAAATAAGAATCAATTTACAAGAAGTTTGGCTGGCTTCCTTATTTATATATAATTTTTTTTGATAATTTTGAGCAAAAATTCATTAAATTTACCTAAAACAACTGAATTTAATATTTTATTAAGAAAAAGCTTTCACAATCAGAACTAAATCCATAAAGGTTAAGATTTGAAAGAACTACTGGTTTCTTCTTCATACTGAAAGGCGAGTGACAAAGGGTAGAGAGACAAATTTAGCGGTTTTAGTCTAATCTTGTTTTCAACACACGACAGAAAAACAAAAACTGATTAAATGGGTTGCACTTGTGTGGCGTTAGCATTATTTGCACAGTCACACTTGTTTTTGTGCGTTAGATAAGCACCGCATAAAAAAGTTTTTAATTAAAAAGTATGTCAAAGCTTTACGAAACAGCCAGAGACCGCTTCCCATACAAAATAAATAATTACATTACAATTGAAGATATTTTATAGAATTAAAATTTTTCATTTTAAACCTGAAGAAATTCTCAAAATGTACACCAATTTTAATAATACAACCCTGTCGTAACTCAAAACAAGCGTATTCTGGTGACGAATAGGTTCACAATCATTTTAGTCACTTAAAGATACCTGAGTTGAATTGATTTTTTATAGCCATGTGCTCGGTGATAAGTTTTTACGATGATAACTATTCAATCAGCTGTTTGTGGAGGTCGCGATAACAGCCTATACACCCTTTCAAATCACTTTGTAGAATTACGAACTTCTTCCAAAGTCGTTATCTATTTCAAGAAAATGATAATGGTGGGCTGGATTACTGTATACATGTTAAAGGATATCATAAAGGGAAACTGGTGACTCTTGCCCGTGATGCCCATGATCTGTTAAGTCTTTGTTATAATATCATTACGATTTAAGGTTCCGTCCTTAATCATTTCGATAAGATCAATTTCGTTCTAAGTGCAAAAGATTATATACGGCAAATAGAATCCTGACACATGTTCATCCATCGCGTTAAAAAAAATCGTACAAAAAAGAAATGTCGCATAAAATAAATCCAACGAAAGAAAACAAGTAAGAAAGTTGTATATATCTTTTATACCCACCGTCCTTATCTTAAAAAAGAAGGAAAAACTAAATTGTAATAGATGGGCGTGGCAATCAAAGAACTTCCAATGTCTCTGCCAAATTTGAGACAAATATATTCATGTTGGCAGCCAGGAGAATGTTTACCACAGACGGACAGGCGGACATGCTTAAATTGATTCTAAATTTGATGCTGATCAAGAATATATGTACTTTGTAGGGTCTCCGAAGTTTTCTTTTGGCAGTTGCAAACAAAACGACAAAATGAAATATACCCTTCATCTTCGGTGGTTGGTATGAAAATAATATGAAATTGCATTCGCACCGTTCGCAAATATATATATATATATATATATATATATATACATCTCAGGCAGCCTAGGCTCCTATTCACAATTTTATCGATTAAAAATATCTGAAAAAATTTAATATATACCCTTCGTATTCGACATAAATTTATATTTTTCTTTGGGCACCTTAAATAAACTTGGATATCCAAGACCACACCACTTCAAGTTCCATTAATCTTCATGTAGGGACGTGCAAAAAGTGTAATAAAACCACTTAAAATATGGATAGAATGACCTGATAATATAACAAAAAAATTAATTCGACTCTAGTCGAATCTTTTACATCCAGCACGAGGTTTATCTTTAAAAAAAAAAAAAAAAAAAAAAAATTTCAATACTCTTTAATATGAACTGCGGTTGATTTTTCCATTTTTGTATAGATTCTATAGAATCCACATAGACGTGCATATTTTTTTTTTTGAACGAACTGTTCTGTATTATACCAAAGGCCAATTCGGTTGTTTATACAACCGATTTCCTTGAATATTCCTTGAACTTGCAATATTCGTGAAATATGTTCACTACAAACAGACACTTAAAGGATGCCTAATGTGATACTGAGTTGATATTGAGCGAATCTCTCTATAGCCTCCCTCTGTGGTATTGCAAACCTCTTGATGAAAGAAATATACCTTCCTCTCAATGATAAGCATAACCAAAGGCACAGTTTCACAAATCATGTTTGCCTTATGTGTCACATACCAGTGAAAGTAAGGCTTTGGGCATTGTGCCAATAATTTGTTTGGAAGATACAGCCTGGGCAAATGAAGGCAATTGGCCGCATAATATCAGCAAATTTTTTTTCTCATTTATGGTTTAAGATTTTTGTGATAAGCAAAATGCTCGGTTTTTCCTTAATTCATGGAAACTTATTAAAACAAAGCGAAAAGGTCGTAAGCACCTCTTTAGAAATTAGTCAGTGATTCGCACCACTTAAACCACTTAAACCGCCACTTAAACGGAAAGTAAGGTAAGTAAACTTGAACCGAAAAGAAATTAAAACCCCTATTACGAGATAAAATTATAAACAGTGATTTGAGTTCACGGACAAAACTGTTTTTTAAACTTAATTCCTCTCAAGTAGTTATATTTGCATATATATATATATATTTTATTATCAATAAGAATGTAGTTTTTTTTCGACGTTTTTTCCTCCATCAGCCAGAGGCTGTCAATATTCGCATTAGATCTCTTTCAAAAATTGATTTGCTCTTTTGCGAATTCATTTTACCGCTATAGACTTTTAACTAAATTGATTTTTTAATTACTTCCTAGATATCAAAATGAAATATTAGGTTGTATATTAAAGAAGTGAAAACGTTACAGTCGAGCAAAACCGACCATCACAACACCTCACATATTACAAGGCCTTGCTTATATTCGTAATAAAATATGCAAAAATTATTCCTTGTTCCCATGAAAAAAAAAAGTATCTTCTTCTCGGGAAGCCTTACATGAGAGCGGAACTAAGAAAGGGAACTAATGTGGTCTAAGCTTAATAAAGTGGATTCCGTTGTCTAAGATCTTGCTATAGTTTATTGCAATATAAAGATTTAATTTTCATCAGAACTCATGATAAAATTTCCAAAAATTATTCCTGGTTCCCTTGAAAAAGTATCTTTTTGTCGGGAAGCCTTATATGCGAACGGAATTAAAGAAGGGAACTACCAATATGGTTCAAATTTAGTAAAATTAATTTTCTTTATCTAAGATCTTGGTACACTTTATTGCATCAGGATTCTTATATAGGATGGGTTCTAAAAATTAGAACTGCATAATCCAAAATCGTTACAATTAATTTTTGTGCAAAAAGTATTTTTAATGTATAATTATTTTAATACATTAAAAATCAAAATTTACTACCATTTAGAAGCTGCTTACTTTTCCTAGGAACTGTTATAAGGGAGGGGTTCAAGAAATGTCGCCATCCGTACTAAATTCTGTACACATTATTTTAAGTATGCGGAAATACTTTTACTTACAAATTTTTTTCGAAAAACTTTGAAAATTGCAAGTTTTCTTCATAAAAAAACATTTTCAAAGTAAGGCCTTATATGCTAAAATTGGTTGTACAATGGTTGTGCCTTCCATTTTAAAAAAGGGTTCGCTTTTGCAGCAAAGCTTGTCAATGTCAATTTCTCAAGAATATCTAAAAAAAATTGCAGAATATAGATTAAACATAAAGATAAACCGACAGACATCAAGCAGACAGACAGACAGACAGAAAAGCTTAATTCGATGTGGAAAATATTCTGATTAGATCGACATAATAAGAGATGCGTCGTCATTTTAGGTGTTTCTAAGCGTTACGTAGATCCGCAGAAACTTAATAAACCATTGTACCACAACTGGTGCAAAAAAAGCATAAAAAGGAAAGTGAAAAATTTTATTCCAATTATAAGTCTTTTTTACTAATTGGAGAGAAGTGGGTCCTATTTTATCATTTATCTTCATACATTTAAGTTTATATTGAAAAAGCATCTAATTTAGTCTTTAAATACTTTATTGAAATTTTCCAAGGATTTTGCTTTTTTAAATGTTTTCTTTCCTATTTGCAATCAATTCTATTAAGTAAACAGTTTTAATTGTGACATTTTAGCATCCCAAAAATATCTCAGTCCTCTTTTACAAAGAAACTTTTTTTTTTCAGTACTTTTCGTGTGACACTATTTTTGTCAAGATGTTAGCAATTGATTATTACCTGCGCTTTGCTTCGTATTGACAATTTCTGTGTGAAACAACAATAATATTTTTACAAAATTTATTTAGTTTCTAATCCTTTTTTTTTAAGTATTTTGGCATTTGACCAATAAAAAGAAAGAAAAAAAAATTAAATTGAAAGACATTATCATCAACTGAATTTCACTTGTGTGAACCTAACGTTGAAGAGCGCACAGAAGAAGAACGTATAGATAAAACATTTTTGCACAATATCTGATTTTTTTTTCTTTGCAGCTAAAAAGCATTGCACCCCCGTCCCCACAGAATTTGTACTCTAATATTTAAATTTCAGAAAGAAAAAAAAAATAATTACGCACTTCACACGTTATCAAATGTTAGACGTCTGTCAAGAGTTTAAAATGAGCACAAAAAGCACATGCTACCGTCCATCAACCTACCTGTAGTAAAGTGAAACGACGACATTGCGAACAAGCACCGAAAAGGAGAAAACACATAAAAATATCTTATTTGCTTTTAGACGAACTTCGAATACCCTTTTTCACATTAACACGTTAAGGTTAAGATTTTCAAATTCGATAAATATAACATGATTTTAAAAAGTGTTTTAAATAAATAAATAAGGGAAGGAAATTAAATAGAAAAGGAAGGCAAAAACTTTATTTATTAAAAAAAGGGTCCAAAGTTTTGCTCTCAACTGGAGATTGGATGGGAGCAAAATAGGTAATCGGTAGCAGACAAGTATGCTTCTCTATATCGCGTTTTATTCCCGAGTGACGAAAGAAGCCATAATACTAATATGTTTACATTGTGCCTTCAGTGGAAAAAAAAATACAAAGAATGACTCGCTCGCTCGCTCTCTTATTTGTTGCATTTTCATTCATTCATCGTCAAACAATGAGGTTATAATACCATTCGTCATTATTATTATATTTCATTTCATTTTAAAATTCATAATATCCAGAAATATGGATTAAATTTTTTTTTTTTTTTTTTTTTTTTTTTTGTAATAAATTTAATTTACAAAATACGCGAAAAGATAATAAAAAAAAACATGTTATAATGTGGTGAGGAGGTTATTGTCCCTCAATGGGAACAATGAAACAATAGAGACACATCATGTTTACATAAATAAAGAGAAAAACTATATAGAAACTAAGAATTTTCAATCAAATAATTGAAGGAGCGACAAAATAAATTATTGTTTGAATGGGATAAGGGGGTTTAGTATACAATGCCTTTTCAATCTTTTTATCTCATTGAATTCATTTCCAAGAAGTATTGTCAAAGGATTTACATGAGTATTCAGTTCGAAAAGGTATTTTGAAGAGAGGAGTGTTGAGTTATATTTTTATAATATGGATTATCGATCGAGTTCATCATAAATATTTTTAATGCAAACGGACCAAGGGGCATTAACAATTAAATGAAGAATCTTAGATTCGTATTTTTAGAACATTTCACTATTACAGCTTCTGGCTGTTTCCACAACAAAAAAATTGTAAGCCTTAAGTCCAAATGGATTTGAAGATACTTTGGCATAACATGCATTTTTCCTTCAGATTAAGTTGCGAATCCGCTAGCGAATTGGGCTAATGAAGTCTTCTGCTTTTCAAGTCAAGGTTGTTGACGGTTAGCTGCTTCTGTATAATATCTCCACGGTAGTCTCCGTTCACTATATAAGCCAAGATATTTTACTGAATTGTCAAATGAAACATTATTGCTACTCAAAACTTCAAAGTTATGGTCCGACAAGGTGCACTATTAGGTGCCCTACACAACTAGCACAACTAATTTTTAGAGATTCTTCACCTGTTTTAGCGGTCAGAAAATACTGGAATTTTTTGCCCTATCAAAACCTACTCTTCATGGGAAATCTTATATGGAACGGGCTCGAAAATTAAGCCGATGAGATCTAAATCTACCAGAGCAAATTTATCAATGAAAATACTACTAACTTTAGATCAATTTGAACCTTTATATACTTAACATGTTGCCATATAAAAAGAACGATTGAAGTGGTTTGAAAAATTGATCTCATTTTACTCAACATTTTTCATTTACCACACAATGGGCGCAGTACACTTTTAGACTGATTTTTTATCGAGAAAGATTAAAGATAATAAAGTTTTTTTGAAAAGAAGGCAATGCAAAGGTTCTAACTCAAATGTGCTTTCAATAGAGTTTACCATTCCATCTAAACATTTTAATTTAATCAAAATGCCCCGAAAATTCTTGTCTGCAGGTTGGCCAGAGAAATTCGTAGGCAGCTTAAATAAATTCAGGGAATCACTCTTAAATCAACAGGTTTAATAAAAGCTATTTCAAGTCACTCTTGGTTTTGTATGGAAAAGAAAAGAACTTAATATACCCCACCAACCCTTATCGTAAGCGCTTTAGGGTAAACATAATATGAATGTACATACGTGTCGACACACCTTAGCATATTATATAACGTTTCTTTTCGATCCAAATATTTATCGACGCTTTCACAATGAATAAATATCATTTCCTAAATGAATAAATAAATATTGATGAGCTTTTTGAATAGATTAAAAAACTTTTCCACAAGTCGTTTTCACATGCACTTTGCTATGTAAACCATATAAGTTAACCTACACTCTTTTTAAAACAATATATTCCTCTCCATGTGGCGGTCATAACGGTACAGTGAAGCGTTATAATTAACCGATTCTCCAAAATTGATCGGAAAATAATTCTTACGTTAGGGGTGTAGGTCTACTCCTTTTAATAACGAATAGACTTGTAGCAGACCAAACTCTGGCATACAAAGATCAATTTTCAGAGGTACAACTTTCTTCTTTTTTTTTTACAGATCACCTAAGGCAGTCGGCAGTCAGGTGAATCAAGTCGTTTTAGTCGCAAGAATGTTTTATCGGAAATTGTAAAAGTCGACGCAAGAAATTAATCTCTTACGCACGAATTTTTAATTCATTTGTAACTAAATGTAATTAAATGTGTCGAAAAAAAGTATTGAAATTTTATAGAAATTTTCTAACCACTTTTTCAGAAAAATTCAAATATTACAAGAGAAGTTTTGATATGTTTTTTTATTAGGAGCCTTACAAAAATGCTTGCTTAAGGACTATTATGTATACATTGTCTACACTTATATAATTTGTCTACGCGGATCCCCGTGTATCTGTAGAAAAAAGAAATGAATAATAAAATTTTTATGTAGAAGATTCTGTTAAGTGGGATCGGAGCCCTAATCGCTTCTTTTTTATAAATTTTTTTTTTCTTCTATTTCGACTGTATAAGCTTCGATACAGTCTCATTTCGAAAGGCGATAATATCTTTAGGGGAATTGACCTAAATAGTAAGCACAGTGTTCTCTGATCTGAAAGAGTTATAGATGGGGCAGACTTATAGGCGCTACAGTTAATTTATGGACCTTACCAATGGACTAAGTGCACTACTTGCGCTGATATATATAAACATTATAATAATATTCATCTGCGTATGGGAAATAAAAATGCAAGAAATAAAACAAATATTGCGTCTGGATACAAGGAACTATAAGCTAAAAATTTTGATGACAAAAAAAAAAGAACGAAGAAAAGAATTTTTTTGGAATCTTACAGTGGTTTCCCCTTCCTTAAAGGAAGTATATGTTTCTATTGATTTTAACCCTGGATGGATGGTGCCATACTCTAGAAGGGAAGCACTTTAAGTTAAGTTTTACTTATAAAAAAAAAAAAATTTTTTAGAATCCCTGTAAAGTCGAATAGATGTAGTTCAAGAATTTCTTTATTACTCCTCTGGGATAATACTTACATATAAGCATTAAAAAAAAAATTTATTTCACGCCGAGTACATTCTCATTAAAATTTTATGTTAAATAAAATCAATTTAGAATTCTAATTACATTAAAAAGGATGTTTTAGAAATAGACGAAACAAGTAATTGTATGTACATACCTAGAGAGAGTAAGGTAATTGTAATTAAAATAGAAATTAAAAACAGTGTAGTCATTTCTTATAGAAAAGATAGGTTAAAAAAAAGTTGTAAAAACAAACTTTAAATTTGTGAAAGAATTATTTCACTTTCCTTGTCCTCTTATAAATATATAATGTCGTCGTTGTTATGCGCAGGCAGCAAGAAAATTTCTAAATTTGACACCAGTGTCAGTCAATGACGCCTGTTTTATTTTTTATTTGTTTGCATACGCTAGCCAAAGTCCAATAAAAATAAGATACACTACGATTGTCGTAGAAAATGTAACTTCATCTCTAAAGGTACATTAAATAATGAATTCACTGGATAGACATTTAATGTTAAATGAAATGGGAATATAAATAGGAAACATTTAAACGAAATCTATTTAAACTATTTCTAAAATTCGAGTACATGTTTTGTTTCTAGGATTTTTAAAGATATTTTTATATCTTTCCTTTATTTGTCTTTCTTTCCTTAAATTAAATGCATTATTTATTGCATTAAAGTAGTAATGAGTTCATTGATTTGGACTATTTAAGAACTCGCCAGTATCTTATATTCTTCGCCAAATTATTTCAAGTTCAACAAACTTGTAGTTTGTTTCTTACTTACGCTAAAGTAGCTTTGCGATCATATTAATCGACTTGATGATGCATTGATTTTGCTCGACTTTAGATATAGTGCGGCCGGCCTCTTTGCGAAAGCTTCGGAAGAATGTGTAAAGGACTGGATTTTCCGGTGGCCCTGAGTCCCAGAATCCTGTTCAGGGAATCGTTTTCATGACTACGAAGGCTGTTTAGGGAAGTGCTTAACAAAAAAAAAAAAAGAAACCTCCGCCTTATTTTGATTATTTATCACTATTTCGGTTTATGTGCTGATGAAAACAGCGAACAACATCGGTCAATAGTAACTATTCATTCGCGGGATTCGTAGAGGAGTTTATAAAAGAAGTTGTAAGTCAATAGCCGCCATTACCTGTGCCATTATGAGTGCATAATACATTTGTTTTTAAAATAAGCTGAAGGTTCATTCGATTAATAAAAAAATTTTAAAAATTAAGAGAACATTTCTTCTTCTACACGAAATGTAAAGATCCTAATAGCGGTTCCAATAAAGTACTCACAGATTCGTATTTATCAAGAATTTATATTAAGTCGCTAGACGTGACTCAAGGGACAATATATTGAATTTTGGATAAAATTTACCGTTATTTCTCGGTTCATATTCTAGCCAATCGCTTATAGGACCTTTATAAGAATACTTATTTAGCCTCTATCCTCATCTGATCTGAAAACTCTGAGCTTAAGTCACATATAATAAATCCAGATGATAATGTAAAGGAGAAGAAACTATGCAGACCTATAAAGCTTGGTAGAGCTTGCAATTTATATTTATTGGAGAAAAAAAAAAAAAGAAAGCTTATAAATAATATCGAAGCTAAAAAAAAAGGTTTAAAACTAAAATTTGAATGTAAGAAAAACGAGAAAAAGAATATGGACTCGCCCCCAAGGACCGGTTTACGAGATTTTGAATCGAAACCACCCAATGGCGCGAATATTAACGTTTGCATCCACATTTGTGTTTTCGGCAATGTCTTCTTTCTTAACCCACAGAGAGACAGCCATAGGTAAATAGGAGGCCGCTATTCAAGAATGTATACATCCTATAATCTTCACTTTCCAAATCTGATATACTATATAAGTTGCGAACTTCACGGGAACTGAAACCATCTTTGATGTTAACTATCGTCCGCATTATCTCAAATATTAATAATTTATTATATATTATTGATGTACTGTGCTTTGTTGATCGACTTAAACTATAGACATCAATTTTTATTCTTCTTCCCTCCGTCGTCTTACTCTTAAGAATTTTCTTCTGTTTTTTTTTGTTCTTCAAATTTCTGTTTTCTCTCAATGCAATGCAAAAGATATCTAGACGTTATTCTATATTGTTTTGTACGGATAGCTGAGCTGCATTAAATTTGACCCACATTTTGTGTTATTTACATTGTTTAACATTGTTAGTGAGTGTTGCCACTAAAGTCATTGGGTATTGTGCACATTGACAAGTTAGGTTAGGTCGTGAAAGTATAATTGAAATAGAATCTAAACTCAGTTAATGTTTAACAGAAAAACTTAAACATGCGCGATTATCTTGTCAATTTAATAATTAAATGATTAATTAACAATAGTAATAGTAATAATAATAATAATAATTAAGTGTCTTTAAATTACCATAAATGAAAACTGCAATGAAATGCTTTTGATTGTTTGTTATCAAATTTCATATCTCAAGCGTTCATTTAATTGTTAAAAATGAAACAAATTTCACAGTACGTAACCTAACACTGATTACATAATAACACAAACAATATTTGAAACAAATCAACTTCAATTTCAAGAGAAGCGACGCGAATTTTGTAATCAGAAATTTTAAATCAATTTGCCAGCGACACTGGTTGTTGATTAAAATATTAGAACAGCGAAAAATTTTACATAACGCTTAGGCATCGTATTTAATCACCAAAAATCAAAACCAATATCTAATTCCATTAAGGAACCAACCATCAGATCGATCGCATATGTAAACAATGGGTCAAAAGTACTTAACCCTGGGTAACCCCCTTAGTGACATCCTAGTGTCTTCGCGGCACTAAACATTTTCGAACAAACTCCATCTTTTTATTCCAATTATAATATAGATTATGTAACAGGCGAGGATTATAGAGAAGAAAGTAGAGTTAAAATAAAGTAATAAGTTCTGCGATGATTAAAATACAATGTGCAGGGCCGCTTATAAATTTCCAAGGTACAAGAAGTATGAAATGCGTATTTCGGCAATTTGATATATGTGGCATTCTGCTGTACGATCAACAAGTGGCAAACGAGCATTAGTAATAGATTGAAAAAGCCTTTGCTATGTACATCACATATCGGAGCGAAATAACAAAAAATTTTTTCGCTCGAACGATACGAAAGAAAGTCGTTTTTGCATCGCATCTTCACTGGGAATGAAAAGTGGATTTATCTCGAGAATCCCAAACGCAAAAGATCACAGGTAGACCCCGGCGCATCGTACCTAGCAACCGCAAATACCCAATCGCTTTACAATGAAGACGATTCTGCATTCTTAGCGGAACCAGAAGAGTGTGGTCTATTATGAGGAGCTAGGTTTTGTAGAAAAAGCGTTTGCCATAAAAGCTTTCCCCAGACTTTAATAACTCATAATAGAGCAGGCAACAATGATGATTGATCTGAACTGAGATTTGATTCAAATTTCTTCCAGTGTATTCTTTGGACTTTACCATTATTTGTGGAATAACGCAACATTATGAAAACGCTCTGCACGGAATGGCTTACAGAACTGAATCGTTTTGGAATAATTTTCGATTACATATCTGCGTATAGCGGGCAATGGCTTGGCCATAGTTTGAGAATAAGTTTGTTTTTAAGGCGTCAAGACTTGAAGAATTGTTAGTATAAATGCAATCCTTTACATAGTCCCCCGAACAAATTTTGCAGCGATGAAAAATCGTACGATCTTGGTGGCGCAAGTCCACTTCACCAAAAAGTGAAATTATACAACCGGGGAATTTCTCGCGCAACAATGCCGAAACGTAGCATGTTGTATGGCTCCTGTGTCCTATTGAAGCCACATATCTTTAATATCCATATTTAAAAAAAAAAGAGAGAGAAAAGAAGGGAGAGAGAGAGAGAGTAAGAGAGTGAGTAAGGGAGTGAGTAAGGGAGTGAGTGAGAGAGTAAGTGAGAGAGTGAGTGAGAGAGTGAGAGAGTAAGTGAGAGAGTGAGTGAGAGAGTGAGATAGTGAGTGAGAGAGTGAATGAGTGAGAGAGTGAGTGAGAGAGTAAGTAAGAGAGTGAGTGAGAGAGTAAGTAAGAGAGTAAGTGAGTGAGTGAGTGAGAGTGAGAGAGTAAGTGAGAGAGTGAGTGAGTGAGTGAGTGAGAGTGAGAGAGTAAGTGAGAGAGTAAGTGAGAGAGTGAGTGAGTGAGTGAGTGAGAGAGTAAGTGAGAGAGTAAGTGAGAGAGTAAGTGAGAGAGTGAGTGAGAGAGTAAGTGAGAGAGTGAGTGAGGGAAAGAGAGAGAGAGAGAGAGAGAGAAGAGATATGGCGAAAACGATCAGAATGTTAAGCGGGTCGTGTCACGGATAAGTTTATATTTTCTTCAACATTCTTTTATAGAATCGACATTTTTTTAGGAAGCTTTTGCTATTTTAAAACGTTAATCAGTTCTTAAACGAACCATATGGTAAAAATAAGATTGATCATTAAACATATTACGAAAAATAAGAAAAGTTTTTACCAAATAAAGCCTTACTTTTTATGGGATCCAAATTACTATTTTAAACATATTTTTATCATATAACATTAAAAATTTGGATTTTATTGCTATTTCTATAGTCTTTTTTTTTTTTTGAATAGGAACGTTTTTATAAAAGAGAGTTAAAAAATTTTTTAATTTTCTCCAAATTTTACACATTCATTTAGTGTGCTAAAGCATTTCCCCATTTCTTGTTCAGAAATATTCAAAATAACAATTTTTTGAAAACATGTGTAGAGATAATAATACTCCAGCCGAATCCATCTACATCATACATCTATCTCTTTGGACCAAAATTTCTCAGAAATCAAATTTCATTTTATAATATAATTTTATCAAAGTATAATTTTGTGATTCTTACGCTGAGTTTCGACCTGAAGTCTTTCTGTGTGTTACCTCCATCCTCACAGGCTTAATAAGCTCTCATTTTATATGTATAACGCCTTGCTTGATATACCCTTACACAACTTACTTTCTCACCCATAATCTCTCATAATTCTCTGTTATCAATTCTACAATGTAAATCGTACTTCATATTGCATTATAAAAATCGAAATTGTTTATTTATTATAATTTGTGGTTGAATAAATTTATCGTTAAGTTGCGTCATGCTTTTATTACTTGTTTACTATCTATACTCGAATGTTTGTAAAAATGTAAAAATGAATCTTTTTCTCTTCATTACTTTAAATTAACTATTTAATATGAAATTGGCTTTCAACACAACCGAATTAATATTTTTCGCTTAAATATTTATAGAAGAAAAAGAAGAAGAAGAAGATTATAAATAAAAATTGCGGAAGACAGAAAGCGAAAGTGTTAGTTACTGTTCGATAGCTTGAAAATTAGGAAAAACTAACCACCACGTCATCGGCACACTATACACTATAGTACACACACAAAAACTAATTTTACAATGCTGTTGCACTGAAAGATGATGGACCTTGGCCACATTGATAGCGTGACCGTTGGCTACACTGAACTGTACACATATCAACTACTGATATCGCTCATTGTATTTTATGAAATTTAATCAAACACAGACGACGACGACGACGACGACGTAAGTTGAGTGGCTTGTCATATAATAAAATACTGTTGTCATTTCCAGAAATGTTTCCACATTCTAAATTTTTCACAATATTTCTTAAAGATCAAAATAATTGCTTCAGTTAATTTAATTTCCAACCACACAGCCACAACCATAATTTATCAATAAATCGTTTTATAGTAAAAATTATATCTTGTCAGTCACTACTGATACGATATGCGAAACAAAAAACTCGATTGATTTTGACAAGTCTGTGCTACTAAATAGATTTAGAGTAGAGAGATAACCACATTGCTTAACCACGTTTGCGTCTTTCTCAAACACTTCCTATATAATTGATTAATTAATCTCACATAATCAAGTTTAATATGTTTTCTATATTTAATAATAAAAAATAAAAAATTTTTATTTTTTCTTTAACGATTCCTAGACATTACAAAGCGTATACATAGATGGTAGTAGAGTCAATGCTAAGTTGCTAATCGTTTATCAGTCTATCCAACACTTTTCAATAGAAAAACATGTAAGAAAATTATATTCGGCTATATTCGAATTTTTTATACCCCCCACCTTTACCTTAGAAAAAAAAAATATCGAAAAAAAAATTCGATAGTCTATAATATTCGGTAGGCGCGTCATTGAATACTGTGAAAAAATTTTATTATATAGTTTATGAGTATTAAGATAAATACCTAGAATATTTTCACATCTATGCTAGAGAAATATCCTTTGACTGGTTTGACCCATTTTCAATAGCTCACCGTAAATGCAAGAACTTTCAATGTTTTTTTACGAATTTGACCCAGATATCTTCATTTTTGCGACCAGGGAAGTATTTACCGCAGATATTACGCGGATAACCAGGCAGATAGATTATTAGACGTACGAACGGAGACGCCTAAATGGATGCCGAATTTGATATTAATATGTGATATACTTTATAAGGTCTTTGAAACTTCCTTGGTGTTACTACAAACGTTGTTTTCGTGAAAAACAGAAATTTTAATTCAATTCGATTATATTAAGTGGGCGTGGTTGATTTCTTCCAGGCACTATAGAGTACTTAACACCGCAAACGTGGAAATTATTACAGTTCGACCTGCTATAGTTTATAAGTTAAGAGTAATATATCAAATATTTTTTGCTTGCGAAAACAGAGGCCTTCTCAGTTTACATTGTACTGCAGTACTACCTTGCACCCGAATTGACCAGTTTTTAATACCAACTTGGCACAATAATTTCGAATATTTCTGCCAAATATGAAGTCTATTGGCGTCATTTTTCAAACTGGGAAAACGTTCACCAAGGACATTACTCCGACGGACAGACGGACATACTTAAATCGATTCTAAATTTTATGCCAAAATGACCCTAATGCTTCGGTGATGAGAATAATTTATTAAAAATTTAATTTACTTAAACAATTTTGTGACTTTGCAGTTATGTTCTAACACATACTTCAATTTAACGATTAATTTTCTTCCGGTTAATGACTAACTAGCAGAATAAATGAAAGAAAACAGCTGATTAAAGGTATTTAATAAAATCAAATAATAAAATTGTTCGAAACAAGTTAAAACAAAAAGTCAATCCCAATAAATAAAAATTCAATCATAATTGATCTGATTACCAATTAGCACAACACTCGTTAAGGAAAAGCAAATAGTTTAACTTATAGTTAAGAGGGTCATTATTGAAAAGCAAATAGTTTAACTTCTAGTTAAGAGTGTCAGTTAACAAAGTTTTAGTTAAAAGAAATATATTGAACAAGGACCGGACCCTTAACACAATAACTCAATATTATATCATAAACCAGTTGGACAAAAACATCTTCGCAAAGCCTGATTAACTCTGAGCGTATACCGCTCCTTTAATTGGTGTTGCGTTACAACAATGAACTTATGAATGGTAACGATGCATAATAACAACCCTAAAGACGTTGAAAATAATTAAATCTGCCATCTTGGGACCTTCACTTCTAATGAATACATCTAGAAAAGGGAAATTGTAGCTAATAATTATTATTCAATAAAGGCGGTTAAAGAGCGGCGACCATTTGGAACTTTTTACCATTTCCCAAATTCAGAAGGAAATGCAATGGTTTTTTAGTAGACAGCATTCAAGGACGGTCGATTCTTCAATGGATCTTCAACTGTAATTTTGGCAAAATACATAAAACGCCGAAAATGGTTCACCTAACCACAAGGAAAGGTTTCATGATTGAATAAATGTGGTTATAGTTGATAACTAATTGATATCAGTAGCAAGTTCTGATTGGTTCCCCTTATACCATATATGAAATTTTCTGACTTTAAAAAGAGTGCAACCTAAAAGTTATAAGTTTGCTTAAATATCAGTCATAATCCCGGCAATGTTTTTAAGATTTCTTTTGGATTTGACGTGAGTACCTACTATGAAAGCTTGAGTCCACGGTACACTCAAGTACAGGACTATTTTTCAGTGAACGATAGCCGGTGTTCTTCCGAAGAGTGTAACAATCCTTATTAAAGGGGCTCCACTTAGATCTACACTATTTTTTAGCGAACGATAGCCGGCATCCGTCAAACTGTTCAACAATTCCCATTGTGTAGTGTTCCACTATTATCTGGGTTCTCTTTAATATCATCTTGTTTATCTTGTCTTGAGAATTTTCCACACAAGGACTTATCGATTAATCTATATAAGAGTTTCCCAAAATTTAGTGGCTTTTTTTGAGGTTATGTTGTAACGTTTCTATGATTTTCCTTATAGATAAGCCGAACATTTTTTATAAACATTAGCCCACAAATATAGGTTCGTCTCTTTGAATTTTACATGAGTATTTTTACTCATGGATCTTAACTCCATGGTACATCTAAGAACTACACTATTTTTTAGCGAACGATAGCCAGCATCCGTCAAACTGTTCAACAATTCCCATTGTGTACTGTTCCACTATTCTTTAGGTTCCCGAATACATAATCGCCAATTACAATCGAAAATTTCCTTCTGATCAGAGGATTTTATATAGGATTTCAGAAACACCCCGCAATACTTCCCGGTAGGTACACAATCCAGCGGTCAAGCAAAAAGTGAGCATTCTCCTAATGAGCAATTCCTAAAAGTTGAAATCTCTTTTGGACGATCTGATCGTCATGCATTTATCTGAAACTTTAAATATGCTGTACATCACGGACGGACCTTCCTACTATCCTATCTTCTCGAGCTATTATGTACTTGGAAAGTCATCAAACACAGCCCAACAGCCAGCAATACTGCCATGACAATATCTTCATGTGAGATTTATTCTACACTTCTAGCTTAGTAATACGTGCCACTTGTCCCTGTCTGGTACAAAGTAGACGTACCCGCTAGTTAACTAGTTTTTTTTTATATTTAAAAAAAAAAAAAGAAAAGAAAAAGTTTTTGCTTAATAAACCCAGCTAACTCGAAGCGAATTTTCTAGTGTTCCCCATTATAGGTAATATTCTATTCTTTAAAAATAAAATTAAAATATTTTAAATTTAAATATTTTAAAGCAACAAAAGATAGACTTGAATACTTTAAAAATATTTGTACACGAAATTTAAAGAATATCCGAATTCTAGGGCAAATAGAAATATAATGCCGACGAGTATCTTCTACAAAAGCCGCGTACATAAAATGCAAATAATTTTCACATGTAATAAAAATGGGTTAAGAGTTAAAGTTTAATTCATTTTAATTCATAAACCGGTAAATTAATTTCTTTTTGAAGCTTCTCATTGCATAAATAAACAAATAAATAAAACTCTGCGGCAAATGTTTTTTTGTTTTTTTTTTTTTTAAATTATGAATATATAAACGCGTTTATATATGACCATTTATGAGGCCTTGCACAAAAAACATTTCTACATAAAACCAAATATCAATTGGAGAACTAAAATTAAAACTTTTAAATTTGTGACATGTACGCAAGGGTGTATGTGTGCATATATATCCATATATATATGTGTGTGTGTGTAATAACGTAATATATTATTTAACTACCGGTCATTATTTGTGTACACTAATGTAATGTACTGTGTGTACTGTAAAGTTGATTCATTTTATTTACAACTCAAGAGTTCAAAAGTTCTTGTAAAGCGAAAGATAGATGAGATTACACAGTATTTGCTGTATGTGCTTTACTTTAATCACATCAAAAACAAAATAATGTAATAATAGCTCATTAAAAGTTTTCATGCTCATAATGAAGTGAATGATTTTATCTTTGACTTTTGTTTTTGTTATAACAGAGAATTAATCGTCCCATCTCCATGACTCAATTGACTACTGAAGATAATAATTATTTTTAAAAGGGTTTGCTGTATTAAATAAGTAAGTAGGGTGTATTCCTTTTGTCTGCTTTTAAACACTTAAAACAAAAACAATTTATTATTTACACATTTTAGAATTTAAAATTAGTTCCTTTTAATGTTTTAGTAGTTGTTTTATTGATATTTAAAATTAAAAAAAAAAAAAAAAAAAAAAAAAAAAAAAATCAACGTTCCCAACACCGCACATTTAATGTCAAAAGTTTAATAGAATTTATATATAAACGAACTTTTTTTTTTTTTCTTTGCACTCAGTAGATAGTTTAAATTAAGAACAAAAACATTTGTTTCAAGGTAAAAACAAATCGTTATACTTACTAATACATTTTGCTGAGATGAATTTGTTTTTTCAATTTTTTTTTTTTTTTTTTTTTTTTTTTTTTTTTAAAGCTAATTAATCGACGTCTAGGAGGGAGGCAGGCAAAACAATCAAAACGAGATCACCCAGAGCCAGAACACCGTGAAATATTTTTATATGATTTATAGAGATATACACAAATAGAAAAACGACCACCACCAACAACACTAACAAAAAGAACAACAATAATAACTTCAGCAAAAGCAATCGCAATTTATTTTAATGCAATTTGTACTTCGCGGTTAATGGAAATGATGAATGTTTCTGATTGCAATAGAGAATGAAAAAAACTGCAACATATACACTCTCACGAGCGGTACACTACTTTAATATTGACACACTTTTTTTTATTATTTTTTTCTATGTATAGATGAAAAAGATACGAAATTAAAAATTTATTTCACTACACACACGGGGTACACGCACGTAATTTCGTTTTGTATTAAAATTTCTTTTAATTTTTCACTTTTTCCTCTAATATAACAAACATAACATGAAAAGAATAATGTTTTCAAAAAAATTTTGTTTCTTAATTAATAATATAATTTTTAACTTTAAACTAAAAAAGTTCCGCAGCAATATTCTTTTCCTATAACTTTTTGCTAATCCTTCTTCTTCTATAAATATATGAATTTTTTTTTTTTTTTTTTTTTACTTATTTTTATATTCTGTACCCGGCCCAATAAAGATCCATAACGTGGGTTGCTTGAGAACGCACTGATGCACCAAAACGCACATTGCAATCGAATCAGTCAGTAGAAATATCTTAGCAATGCATTAAACGTATACAATCGTAAAATGAATGATCGCGAGAAATGAAGGAGAGAGTTAATTTCATATGTGCTACGAATAAATACTCTCTCCTCTTATTGTCTAAAATTTCTTATGCACGTTCGCAAAAAAGAAAAGAAAAAGAAGACAACTTGACTATAGAAACACGTTCTATGCCAGTCAGTCATCGACGATTAGCAAAAATTCCAACCAGCACTACAATTTTCTTTTCATTTTCTTAGCACAAAACATATTAACCCTTTGTATGACTATATGACAAAAATGGTACAATATAAAATTTGAAGTAATTTGAAGTAAGGAACTAACTATGAGATCAAATAGACTTTGCAACTGTTTATTATTTCTCTTTTAATTTTATTATTTACAAGATTAGCTCAGTTAGTAATAGATATAAAAACAAATTTCCGTCATTTTCTATCAAGAATTAGGAATTTGTCGTAATAGAATGGTATATTATGTTTTATTCAAAGTATTGTCTCCTTCAGTAGTTGCTATCCCTTCCATCTTTTAGATAAAAGATGAATATCGTAAGGTGGTGTCTTGAGGCAGTGCGTAAAAAAAGAAAATCACTTTGTTCGGTATCGTTGTTGGAATGGAAGATCCCTACTCGAACATACAATTTAGTCATCGATTGTAGCAATCTTCGGATTATTAAATAGGAAGAAGTAATGTCCACTGAGAAGGCGAGGAGTACATAGCACACATTTCAGCGTTGTGCCTTTAAAGTTTCCTAGATGTGTTTTACTATATATGAGGTCAAATTTTTTCACGTCCCAAATTCATTAGTTATTGTCCCCCCGCCCCAAACTCCCACCCCCCTGCCTTCCTCCCAAAATGGAGGGTCGTCAACTCTACTGTCCATGTTAATGATCCGCCTGGTCTACACAATTGTTATCTATGCTTTGGATATCCTACCCCTACCAATACTCAATTGTTCATAAGGCACTATCTTTAGAATTAAACAGAAAGCCTAAAATTTTTCACAAATGACGCTTACTCGGCACAAAACACGAAAAAAAATTATCTAATTCTAACAAGGAGTCACTAATGCTTTAAGATTATTTTGTTACCAGACGACCAAAGTTACGATACTACGCTTCACATCTGAGAATTTCAACAAAACCTTCTGGTAGGACCATCTTTTGTCAAACGGCGGGAACTTACTTGTACCTCTAATATATTCTTAATTAGCTTCAAATTTTGAAACCATCCGAGCATGTCCCTTCTGAAGATATTGGCTTCAAATTTGGAAGTTCTTGCACGCAAATTGTTATCGAAAATGAACAAAAACCTGGGCAAAGAACACGCCTACAGTGAAAAACAAACCAAGAGTACCTCTACTTTTACATATCCCTGCACAAAGTTTCCTACCGTACCTGTAAAAAATTGAAAGAAATACAAAGACGGCCACGCCCTCGCATATATTATGCAGTATCAGAATTTAGTTCTCTTGGTTTTTTTTTTTTTTTTTTTAAGATAAAGTTGGTGGGTATAAACAAGTCAGCCACATCCGCATATGGTTTGTTTTTATGTTAGTTTTTGGGCGATAGTGTACACCTCGTGGCAAAAGTATTTTTTCTTTAAATTTTACTTGATTTCTATAACTACTAACTTGTGAAGATAAAGTTTAGCAAATGAGGATACATTTTCTTAATAAAGAAACCAGCCAAATCACCAATTGTTAGATCGAATCATAAATAACTTCTATGAGACCGATAAATAAAATCTAAATCTATGTCTGCCCACTACATTGTCAACGGGACAAACAAATTTTTGTTTTCATTAACTAGATAAGACTTCAGGTTCGTCTTCTTTTAACTGTTTTGCACGGCACCATCATGCACGTGTTAATAAGCTGCCGCTAATAGCGCCTGAAATGAAATGAATCAGTGCAAGTTCTTTATGTGATGCTTTGGGAACAAGAGCAGTACTGCTAGGGTGGCAGATGAAAATTTATCCAGTACACGGGATAAAGGTTTAATTAGCGATCGGTTGGTTGGAAATTGGTTTGTAAAATTTCGTTCTGGTGATACGGCATTAAAAGTCGAACCAGCAGCTTCTAAGCTCTTTTTAAGGGTCGAACTTCGAAGATAATTTTAAGAGTCTTGACAACTTTTTAAATGAAATATTTCAACAGAATCCACCACAATCAAATGGAAATAAAGCAGGAAAGTTGAATACATAAACTGTTTGCCACGAACTGGAGAAATTTTAAGTCATAATTCGACGTAATATGAACCATTTTTAGGATCATCGTTCACTTTATGTTCAAATAAACGAAGCAGTTTTTTTTTCTAAATTCAATTATCGTAACTATGTAAATATTCGGCATTTGGATTTTGCTTAGTAGGAATACTTCGGCAATGCTGTCGATATAAGGATCTTCCCTCGAACTTTGGCTCACCCAAACGTGTAAAGTTGCTTTACTTTTTTTACATGAAAATCGTCCCGTCAGGGTAAAATAAACCTTAAAAATCACATAATTCGATCAAATATTTATATTTATATGTACCCGCAGAACAAATAAATAAATATTTGTAGATTTTTCTTTATCGATGTCAGTGAAATTGCTTTATAAGCCTTGTATATCCGAATATCCTCTCCCTGAAATAAATATAGTAATGTCGGCTAATGTGTGTTTCATGACTCTCTTGGCAAAGATATTGACACAGATTTAATTTTTAGCACTAAATATAAAAATATCTTAACATTCCAAAGAATATGAGAATTCCTTTCAAAACTATATTTATTTAATTACTATACACAGATAAATGTAGACCGATATAGATGTCAACCGTAGGCAGATGACATAAAAATATCACATATATGACTAATAAATAATTTAAGATTTTTTGCAAAAAAAAAGATTTAATAACCAACAATAATAAAACAAAAAAAATATTTTATTTGATCTGACATAGCGCCAGGGAAAGACTTCGTTGCGAGGAGTATATTAGATTCCACAACTCATTGTATTGTCTACTATAAGGTCCTGGACTGTGTTCTTATAGATATACTTCACAAAGAATGTTGTGACACATACTATTATAAATCTCTAATGTGATCCATTTATATTAGTTTCGAGAAGTACTTTCTAAAAGGCTATAGAAAATTAAAGCGATTATCAGCAAAAGGATTAATTAAATCGGTTTCTTATTTTTCCAATACTGTTTTCTAAGCTCAGCAAAAAGAAAATTTTAGATCACTTGATCGATTGGAAATTTTGCCGATTTTAAATTTCAAAATCGCGAAAAGCTTTAGATATACCCCCGATGTAAGATATCAAAAAGGTTTTTATCATTTTTATTGATCTTTATTTCTAAAAACTTGCACAAATACCAAAGAATTCGAATTCACCCAACAATTATTTTCAAAAAAAAAACTACAACGAAGCTGTACCGTCTAAAAGCAATATAAGATCATTTCAGACACAAACCTATCTTGATAATACAATCCGAGCATGATATCGTAAACGATATTATATATTCAAAATTACTGGAAAGTAGTGGCTCTTCGTGGTCATAAGCTCAATATAAGATCTTAAGCGTAACGAATTATTTAAACTCTTCTAAAATAGTATAAAAAGTAAGAGAAGGGAGAAGACACAAGCGAATTATTAAAAACAAATTTAAGATCCTTAAGTTAAAATGGCCTTTGGAATGTATAGATATTGTTCTTGAATTTTGGTTTAGTTTGTGAAAAACCACCATAGCAGAATAGAGAGAGTTTAGACTTCTTTCTTTTCATCCCTTGTCAGTCGAATCAGAGAATAGTTCTTGCATACTGTAGATAAAGCAGCTACCAGGTAATTCAAAATAGCCTAAGCAGAGCAAGCGAAAAGCAGCCAATCGACCATAAAGTTCCATCTCTGAATTATTAGACATAGAACGAGGACGAAGATGTACTTATATGACAGTTACTGGTACAAAAATAGCTGAGCAATATATACTTTGCTAGCAGCTGGCTGACATTTCAAAGATCGTATCACAACCTTCAAGAGAAAATCTATAACATTTACTAAGTAAAAAATAACCGTAAACTCACATCTTTTAGTCTATTTTGGAACCATCGACACAGGATGGTTTACTGACAAATTTAAACTAAAGCTTTTCTTTTGTCTTTAGATTTTCTATTAAAATATTTTTTTTAAATAGAAACTTGCTCAAATTTCGTTTCTTTAAAATGAAGAACAAAGTCTCGTAAATCAAAAAGCCAAGCCCTATCCCTATGCTGGAAGTCTATAATAAACATTAATCATTTGCTCTTCGCAGGGCATAAGATAAAACTTCTGGAATTGAAATTTTTTAAGATTAAATCGTGTGTATTCAATCGAAATATGAATAAAAATTAACATTAAAACTGATATTATTTTCAAATAATCATTTTGTTAATTTTAAAGCGGTTGCGGTCGATATTTGTATGTGTTTATGTCTGCATTGTAATCACACGTTAAGTGTAAAGATAACATTTTGCGACAGTCACATAAAACCACAGGATTTAAATTATTTGGTTTAAATATAGTACACACATACACACACACACACACACAGCCACATGCATACATACATACATACACCAACGCATACATATATCCTTGCTTGCATACATACAGCCATACAGCCATACAGCCATACAGAAATACAGACATACAGCATACATACAGACATACATACAGACATACATACAGACATACATACAGACATACATACAGACATACATACAGACATACATACAGAAATACATACATACATACATACATACATACACACACACACGTACACATACATCACAAAAAATACCAAAATATAATTTAAAAAAAAATATTTTTAAATAAAATTTTATGAATAAGAATTAAAAAACTTGAAGAGCCAAACTTTATAAAACTAATTTAAAGGGCTTAAAAATGACCGCAAACTTTCAGGCGAAAGAAAAAACTCATGTCTCAGTCTATACCAGTTGTTGTGTAACAACACAACCACAAAATGAAATGCAAAACGATTTAGAAATAAAATCGGAAAGAGTTTACTTTAAATAAAAAGATTTGTTGCTCGAGACACATTTGAACTTTTGATAATTTAATTTTATATGTATGTGCGTGTATGTGTATAAAATATATTACAAAATCTCTTATAGAATCAATAAACACAATTCGATGTTGCAAAATTGCGTCACATTTACCTGAATTCGATAGCATTTACTTTACATTCATCGAGGACACACGCCACACCGGGCAACAAAGACGTATTTAAGTTGCGTTTCGTCGATTTTAAATTAACGCGCGCTTTCAAATCTCGATAATTACGATCGGTTTCATTCGGTTTACCATAAATTTGATTAATCGTCGTGTGTAAACGTGCTTTTTTATAATTATTGTACTTCATATTCAGCCACTGCTCGAAATCTGTCATAAGAACTAGGAACACAGTTAATGGAACCACAGTATTTAAACAGATTTTTCCAAACTCTTCGAAAAGCAGAAATATATAATCAAAAAAAAAAAAAATTATTTGGACATACGT
This sequence comes from Glossina brevipalpis, assembly GCA_000671755.1. Lineage (NCBI taxonomy): Eukaryota > Metazoa > Arthropoda > Insecta > Diptera > Glossinidae > Glossina > Glossina brevipalpis. Next base: position 1,076,476 of record KK351042.1, read on the forward strand.
CCAAGTTTTAACAAATATATTTTTATTCCTTCTTTTCAAAATTTATTTTCTCTTTACACTTTGAAGTTAAATGCAAAGTCTACCGAATTGAAATCAAATACATTCTTTTTGTAAAACTGAATTGTGTATGAAAAGTATGCATGCGGTCATCAAATTTTGAAAAATAATTTTAAATAATAAAACTAAGCAACTAAGTTCGAAGGGAATGCTTTTGCGATTAAAGTTGAAAGTTTCTAGTGTTTCCCATTAATTCGTTTCAAACAAATCATTTTTCCATTAGTTGAGCCTACTGAATCTAAATGTCGTAGGCGTTTATCATTAAACGCCAGTCACCACCAAAGTTCCTACAGAGGCGAGCTTAACATTCTTCTTCACTTTTTGCATGTTTGCATTTTTATTTGACATCAAAATATTACGAGTCTTTATTCAAGATGTTTAAGTGCCATTGTATCGAAGTTAGAAGTAGAATAAATCTCACATAAGGACATGCTCAAGGGAGCAGGTCGGGAAGATTGTGAGAGGTAGATTTCGGGGGAATGATCAATTTCATTTTGCGAAAATACAAATATGCCTTTCCGAGGTTCTTTAGTGCAAACGGATCATACATATACTAATACTTTGCGAATTCTATGGTTCACCGAAACCATACCGAATTTGAGAGGATGACTGGCATTGTGGCTTTGTCAGTGACTACCCAACTACGGATAATCCAAAAGATAAGATAGCAAGAAAGACCCTCCGTTATGTAAAGTTTATTCGAAGGTTCAAATAAGTCCATGGGGATCAAGTTGCCAAAAAGAGATTGCCAAGTTCCAAAAGAAAGCTCTCTGCCTGATCGCTAAGTACGGGCCCTCGGCCATTATCGTGGTGATTGTGGAATCCTAGATAGTAACATCCTTTTATCAGAGGAAGATTCAACCACTATATCAAGTAAATATTTATTCTAGAAACTCGAGAACAGTGAAACCCTCTCCATAAGAGATTGTTGCACGGCTTGAGGGAATTCGACTATCGTTCACTAAAAAATAGCCTAGCGCTTTGGGGCATCGTGGAGTTAAGTTTTAAGAGTAGATACCCACGCAAAAACCCAAGGCCAACCCTCGATCTGTGTGTGCTAATGTCTATAAAATATATTTGGATTATCTATAAGAAAAGTCGGAAAAATAAGCAAGGCAAATATGGAAAACGCTTACTAAAAAATCGTATCTTGAAAGGTAGATTGAAAGGCAGGTCCCTGCTTTGAAAAATCTCAAGACAAGATAAACAAGATGATATATAGAAGAAAGTCGAACGAGTTCTAAATTCGATTTATCCGAGATTATGAACAGCTATAACCAAGTCCCTGATGCAGAGTGCTAAAAAATTATTGATTCTAATTTCCATTGAACTCGGCGAATCTGAACAGCGCTGTATATATTTTATTGCGATTTGTGGATTATGAAAAGCTATAACCAAGTCCCTGATGCAGAGTGCTAAAAAATTATTGATTCTAATTTCCATTGAACTCGGCGAATCTAAACAACGCTGTATATATTTTATTGTGATTTGTGGATACTTCTTTTAATCCAATCGAAAATAAATGAGAAATTTAAGATTTGTAATAATTTATCCTTTACATTCGAATTGCTTAGAGCTTCAGAATCGTGTTCAAGGCGAGAGAGAGAGAGCTGGTTTTGATAATGATTCGCTTAATGGGCTTTTTAAAACATTCTTACGTGTTCTTAACATTTGAATTCTACGCCTACGCCGATAAAATAAAATGATATCAGAACCATTCATGTAATTCAAGACGGAGCGCTTCTCGTTATTGCGAAAAACACCTACCCTTGTCCCACGTGATATTTTTCTCTAGTTATCCTATTATTGCTGCAAATATCAATTAAAAAGAATCGATAAATGTCTCATTTTAAATTAGTTATGTTAACGAAGTGAGTTCATTCGAAACGGATCTAATCTATTAGGTAAAAGGCGTACAGCATAATGGTAATGGTAGCCCTGTACGTTTAACTTTTAGATAGCTTCGAGTAATATTTGACAAAAAAGTATTGGATCATTATATGTTATAGATATTAAGCTATAGTTTTCTACTTGTTGTGATCGTCGAATATTTCTACTATAACCTATATCACTTATGGTATAGAGTATTGCCAGTTCGTGCGGATATTGGACCCAGAAGAGCTATCTTTTATTATACCGATCGATTCAATATCATTTTCTATAGATATAAACCTATCTGACGGTCTGTTTTTATGGTCAACTTAAAGTTCCCAATTTTTAAGATATTTTGACGGAATTTGGTATATCGACCCGTTTTGGCAAAATTTTTATAACGATATTTGGAATCATTGCAATTAATATTTCAAAATTTGTATTAACACCAAATCGTTATTTATCATGGATACTTATGTATCGAAATTTCCATTTTTTTCTGATATTATTCCAGTTTTTTTCTTTTTTTTAATTTTTCATAAGGATGTTTCATAGGCTTGGCTTCAACTAACAATATAGATAAGCGCTTTATAAAATTTTACAAAAGAAATCTCAAAATTAATATACCTCTGCGTTTATTAAAATTATCTGGTTGATATCCAAGATTCGTAACGAGGCGAATATAGTTTTGCTCTTATTTTAATGTATTTTAACTAATTAGTTTCTCTTGAAAATAAGTTTTCCAAAAAAGGTGATTTCACCTACAGCTATAACGAAATGGAAAATTTGAAATTTAAATTAGTTGCTGTTATTTTATACCCGCCGACCAATTATGGCATTTCCGTTTAAAATAATTTAAGTAATAATTTTGTTTATTGCGAAATGAAAATATTTTCTTTTTTCTTTTCAAGATTTTGCAATTGTTTCTCATTGTATGTGTCTACAACAATCAAAATTTATGACAACAATAAAAAGATATCAAAGAAAATATTAAGAAAAAGAAGGAAAAAACTATTTTCTCTCTTTTTAAATGTCTTAACTTTAGATAATTTCGTGTTAAGATGTAATAATTGTGGGTTAATATTTTCTCATAAGAATTCTGGGACATTAAATGGGGAATAGTAAGAAGACAAAAGAAAAGCGTTTATTTTTTGAGAAGAAAAACATACTAAACTCTTTGAATGGAAATGTGTTTGAATAGGTTGAGAATCTGAGCTGATTTGCATATAAACTTTTTTTCTAATTAATAATGACTTTATTTCAAAAATTTTAATTGGCTATCAAAACAGTGCTTTCTTAACATATCGATTAGATTGCGAGTAAATCGTATTTCGTTTTATCAAACATGACATTAATTTACCAAAAATACAAAAAGATTCCAGTAGATATTTCGGAGATAACTTTTGATTTTTGAAAATCCTTTCATGTGTGACTAACTTAAAATGTTTTCCAAACCTTTATCATATAACGATAAGGCATAACAAATCGGAAACTAATTACATATGGCGTATATAATAGATTGTAAAAGGCGTCATATTAAATTTCATGCCATTTTTAAACCAATATCTTAAAACCGTCACCGCGACGATGTTTCATAGATATTGGATCGGTATACCATGCATCATGCACTGAAGTAGTGAAAATTCATTACAAAAATTCATTTCCAACACAATTATTCGGAGCTCATTTTATACCGGTTTACGTACGTAAAAAGCAAACCTGTCACGCCTGGGCGTCCGAAATTTATAAAAATTATTAATTAATTTGAGATCTGTAGTGGGTATTGAATTATTTATATTACTTCCTGTTTACCTAAATTGATTTAATTCTAAGTTCATGTATATTCTGAATTAATTTCATTAACTAATAGCAGCCAATCGTATTTTCTGGATTAAATAAAAAAATATATAATATAATATATGGAAGTCGATTTTTACTATAATTTTCCATAAGAAAAGCAAGACTAGTAATAAAATTGAATTGTCCTAGAGGCAAACCTCTATACTATATAACATAATCGTAAATATTTTGATTAACTAGTTAATGATGAAGTTAACCTGTAACTAAGTATAGAAATAGATGAAATAGTCCATATGAATGCTTGCTTCAAACCTTTGATAACCATTTGGTATTTACTCGTGGACGTGGGCCCTCATGGACGTGATCCCACTTATAATTACGTTATGTAGCTTTCAACTAAACTACCTGCAAACGGACCGATCTGCAGATAAAGAGCTTGTACTTTTAAATCGAACCAGAATCGTCGGCCTCAGAAGTGTGCCTTTGAGCGTTACATACTACGGAAAGGCAAACAAATATAAATTCACTTTTTAACGATAATTCCAACAATATAAAACTTGTCATTCTCATATTTTGAGCGCAAAACACATTATATTAGTAAATGCCTTGAATTAAATTGCACATAAAATCTTCATGAAATGTATACAAAAAGAACAAAATGTTCCAAGATTAATAAAAAAAAAAACATGCAATAAAGAATATATAAAATCTAACGCATTAAATTCTACTTTTCAATTTTCAAGAGTCTGGCATCTCGTTTCAATGTCGTTTTTTCAGTTCTGCTCTCAACATTTCTTCATAAGCACTTATGATATTCTGTTTATTTTGTTTATTCGCATGTTAGAGAAACTAATCAAGATGCTGTACTATTTTAGTTGCGCATTATTGTTTTAATATTCGTACGTTGCTAAGTGATATGGAAAAATACTAATAATAAAAAAAGCAGCGAAAGACACGACATAATAAACAAATTACAATAGAGCTTCACACCATGTCCTTAATAATATATAGACAAAGAACTAATAAATCATTTAGAGAAAGATTGAATTTTAGGTACCTATTACAGAAGAAATCTGACGCCACCTTATCCTGCATCACCTAAAAATATTTTCTTTTAATTAATTAAACTGTTTGCATGTTTAGAATTTTTTTTTCAAATATTTTAATGGAACTTTAAACAAATAAAAAATATATATAGATACATGAATGTATGCATATATCTGTAAAAATACTGTACTGCGTGGGAATTTAGCACAAGTGTTAAACCCTGCTATAAATTACCACAAGGAAGAAAAAATCTTCAAAAATAAACATGGCAAGGAGTATGTAAATAATTTTCTTCAATGTTACTTAATTTATCGGCAGATCTTATTTTTTTTTTTTTTTTTTTTTTGCTTTTAAACGTCCAATAATGCCCCACATACTCACCACCACCAAAATAGATAAATGAATATTCGAAATAATTTGGATAAAAAAAATAAAACTAGTAATATATGTACCGTAATATATCCAGACAAAAACAAAAAAGAATGATCCTATCATGAGGAAAATGGTATATTCGTTCTTACATATAATCATTGATTTATCCAAAATACTATCAGTACTGTCGCACTTACGTTTGATTGTCCTTGGGCACAAACTGCTCAGAAGTATTGTGCTCAATTTCAACTGGATCAATTTCCATATCCGACGATGATGACGGTGATGATGGTGATGATGAAGAATCTTCGTTATCGCTGCTCAGTACGATGATGTCTTCCATGAAATCTTTTTACTAAATTATTTACTTAAATTTTGAACAACACTGAACCGAACGTAAAGCCAAAACGTATATACAAATTATTAAAAATTGCGAATTTTGCTAATTTTAATATGGAGAATTCATGCATACAGATATAAATAAAAACAAATTATACAAACTCATTTAGAACACAATTTTCAGAAAGAATTATCTTTTTGATTTCGTTTTTCTTATTTTTCACAATTTTCGATTTGCTGCCTCATAAGTGTCAATGCAAATTACGGTTTTTTTTTTTAACCAATTCCTTGAATTTTTCTCAATATGGTATACTAGTTTTCATTTTCTCTTTTGTTTAGTAAATATGTTACAGTGTTGTTTATAACGTTTTAAGCTTAAACTAAGGTATTACTCAGAGTGTTAGTAAATTACTTAGAAAAACAAATGCAATTTTTTACGAAGAAAAACGCACGCGTTTTAGTTCGATAAGCGAAATTGTATAAAACGCAACTCGCACGAACATCAGGTGACTATGCTGCCAGATTGCGCAAAATATGAAAAGAAACTTTAACTATCGCAAGAATGTTACCAGATGTAATTGTTAAATTTTTGATATGTTAAAGAAAATATAAGAAATGTTATGTAAATAGAAACTTTCCACCTGTATTTTTCTTATTAAAAAAAAAAAAATAGCTGCAGTTGTCAAATTCACAATATAAATCTAAAGATGATGTGGCGGCGCTTTTTTTACGCCTAGGAATCAAAGTTGGACAATTGAAAAGCAATGTAAACTAAAGTCATCATGATTGAGTTCACGCGAGCAAATTCTGCTACAATCTATGGTTGAAGAGATGATGAGGCCGCGCTTAAATTTCCATAAATTTAAACATATGGAAAACTATGTAAATGAACACAATGAAACCGCGCTGTCTACTTGTTTTAATTTATTGCCCAAGCATGTGTACATATGCACAGCTTCATTTTCTTTTCAGCCTATGATATATAATTTTATTAATATTTCTATGTATTTCTCGAAAGCTATTAAAAAAATTAACTTATATATAAGCATTTCGGTTTTCAAGAGATTTATAAATTCGAAATTAGAAGAAAGAAAAATACTTTTCTTATAACACTTGATAATTTAATAATGAAAACTACCAGACTTAATTTTCTTTTTGAAAGCAGAGCTGATAGTTTATGGGACTAAATAAAACGAAGCCGGGCTTACATTCCCATAAAGCTAAATATTTGGAAACAATGTAAACGAACAGAATAAATAAAAGTGACCGTCATGAAAAATTATATTCTACATAATATAATATAAATGCAGAGTTAAAACAATAAAAATTTTAATCTTCTTTCCGCTTGTTTCTCCAGTTGCCCATCCGCCTCGGGAATATAAGCGCGGCATCATTATATTTAGCCCGTGCTGATGCTCAATTTTCTTTTTTTCATTCATCCATATTTTCGTCTATGCTACAGCTGTCGCTTGGATTTTATGCTCACATTTGCTTATAAGACTCCACGTCATTATAGCGAAATATAAAAATATTTGTGCTAGATTTCTCGTAATTATTTAAAATAACGATGGGAAAAATCCGATTAAAGTCGATTATTTTTAATCGCTTTTTCACAGACAAACATCTGTAACATATGCGCATTAATTGTCAAAACCAGTTGTGTTTTATTTTTCGTTTGTAGTTTTAGATGTTAAAAGATGCTTAATCTCTAAAACTCTGTGTATGGCTATAATTTAAGATTTTTCTCACTTCCATTTTCACAAAATTGCAGTCCAAATACATTGAATTTTTGATTAGCTTACACTATTGCCTCCATAAGAACTATTTGCGTTGGCAACTCTTTCTAATTGGAAATTGAATAATGTAAGTTGCTACTTATAAGAAAAATACTAAATTATCCAACTTATATACACCTTCTAAATGCTAAACGATGGCAGGAGACAGGTTGTAATTACGGAAAATTTTGAAAGCAATACGATACTTTGCGAGACTTGCATATGCTTCAACTCAATGGAGCTTTCATTAACTTTAGCATCCCTGTCTTCATTTCTATACCTACTTTAACTTATCTGTCTTAAATTCTATATGTACCAAAAAAATAAAAAGCCGCAATTATTTTTTTTACATAAAGTACTAAAGTTGTTATATATGGCAACGATGAGATGTGTTACTGACCGGTTATAGTATAATGATACTTGTCAAATAAGATTCGCATATATTGGTTGGCTTTTTTCGAAAGCAACGAAAATTTTTTGTGCAAGTTGAAAATTAGATCTACACGTAAACGGTTGGCCTGTGTGTTTACGAAGTTTGTGGAAAAGCGATTTCAGTCTTAAAGCTATCTATTAATTGTTAAAAAAATTGTCCAAAAATTCTTTCTCTCTCTTTAAATAATTAACTACTCCAAATTGTTTGAAGCAAAAATCAAAATTTTGTCGTAAAGTATTCAAAAAATAAAAAAAAATTTTCTTTAATTGAAATCATATTAAAAGAAAGTGAAGAAAAAAAAACGCCTATGTGAAATTCTGTGGATAATGCGATAAGTTTTTTATATAAGTTTTTTTTCCAGTAATTTTTTTTATATATTTTTTATAAACTATTATATATATATATATATATAAAGAACTTGCAAAAAGCACGGCAAAACACAAATTGTACCTTTTTTAGTGGGAGGTCAAGTTATTATAACGTAACGTAAGGTAAAAGAAAAGGCTACAAATAATAAAAAAGGAAAAAAAAATCTAAGCAAAATTATTAAACACGCATTCGTTTTACATATGTTAAGAAGTCGCGGGTGTACATAAGTACGAAAGTGTAAAATATAAACGTTTAGATGAGAAAAATTTCATATAATTTTCTTCTTCTTTTCATCCAATGGTGGCAGAAATCTTCCAGTGTATATGAATTGAGCAAAAGAGTACGTAGCGCAACAGAAAACGACTAAAACGGAGTGTGGAAAAGTTCAAAAAAAATTCTTGTGTACATTTTGAAAAGGTACGTACATATATATATAAATTGCAAGCTTTACATATATTTATATGTATGTATTGTATCTATATCTATCTACAACATGAAAGAGGCAATGTGTCGCGAAATTGCACAACAGCGTAAATGCCGTTCGTAGCAATGGAGTGCTAAAATTGTTCTTTAAATGATCGCCTTTACTCGTATTATATTAAGTCAATGTTTCAAATTTATATTATAAATAAGTATCTAGACTATCCGTTAAATATATTATTAATATCTGCTTCATCTGTTTAATAGCGTTATTGTGGCCAAAAAATTATCAGAAATTTCACGTTTTTTTATTAGGGCAAAGAAAAATTCTAAGGTTTAGGTCACAACTTGTTTAAAAGATAAAAAAAAAAAAAAAACATGTACATTCGCGTTCGGAAGAATTTCGGTTGCAATTTAACGCAAACATTTATACATTTATGTACCGCTTATACGATTATATACATTTAAATTGAGGGTGTTGCAGTTAATTCAGCGGAATTTTTTCATGTTTCATTTCTTGTGTGTAAATATTTGTACTTTTAAAATTTTCGGTTTCTTAACGGTTTTTTTTATTAGTAGCGCTCATTTCCAAATTTCATATTTGGATATTAAGGCATTTAACGTATTAAATGACTTTTAAAAAATAAATCATAAAATAAAAATAAATCCGTTAATAGAGTGTCTCTAGTGTAAGTCTAGAAATTTCGCTTTGAATAAGAAGAGAGGTAATCAAAAAAATATTTCAGATCTATTTGTTATCAGTTAATTGTAAGACCTTTTTGTTCGATATTTATTTATCTCCGGCCTTTTCCTTCTCTTTCACAAACTCTCTGTACCTTTCTCTTATTAGTTTTTCAGTCTGGCGATCAAGGTTACTATTTATTACCTTGATCCTTTACGCTGAGAAGCTTTAAGGTAACTTTAGACTTCTTCTTAGTCTGTAACCACCTTTTTGGAATATTCAATTTTTTTTTTTTTTTTTTTTTTTTTTTTTTTACTTAAGATCGTTTTTGAGTACTTGCTATAGACAGATATGGCATAAGAGGCATGGAACAAAGCATGGCTTGGGGTTGTGTGTCGTTCTTAATTAGTTTTTTCTTTTATGCTTCCCTGAAAATTGTGAGATTTTGAGATTTTTTCTTTGTATATAACTCACTTGATATAGCGTATATCCGACGGTCTATATGTGAGATATTATAAATAAAGTGCATATTTTCTCAGTTGCAATTTCATCTGGTATTTTACAAAGCTCAGCTTTTCTAAGCTTTCTCCCGCCATCTGAAATAGAAGAGAAAGGTTTAAGAAATCGAACTCTGGTTTAGAAAGGTGTGCTATTGTAGTATGTCGACATAATTTCGGGCTGCTAACGGTGGAAAAATGAACATGGAAAACTCAAATTTATCATATGACCAAAATGGGCAACAAATTTTAATCGCACGGTTTAAGGATTGATGTAAAATATTTCAATACAAACTCTTTTTAGAAGTTCAGTATAAAAATGGTACAGATTGACAAAACCCAAAACTAACAAAATACGTCGCGATTTCTTTATATTGTTTAGGGTTTTTGGTTACCAAGAGTATTTTTTTTAGCTAAATAATAATAAATTACGAGAAATTTAATCTTCTATTACCAATCGTGGTTGGCGAAGGGCACATTTTAGATTGTAGGATGAAGCTTCGTGGAAACTACTTCTTAATTAAAGGGACTTCACTTTTCCTCTTAAGCCATTATAAAACGATCCCAATTCAGTAGTCATGTAAGGCTGCATGAGGTAGTAAGTGAACTTGCATGACATATATGACAAAAGAAATGCCTGAAGTCAATTTCCCTAGATAAGGAAGCTACTTGTATTATGTTGGAACGTCAATAAACTTTGAAAATGCCTTGTTGCCTGATAGCTGAGGACGACCCTTCCGGGAAGCATCGAGATGATTGTGGAATCCTAGATGGGAAATCACTCTCATCATCAGAGAATAATTATCTCGAACTATATCCAGTGTTTTTGTGTGGTATTTCGGAGTAGGGGAGACTCTCATAATGTGAGTGTTGCTAGGGAAACGCGATTCTCTCCGGGAGATGTTGACCAATACTTACGTGTGCCATGGGTTTAAGATCATATGATCAGGCGCCCAAAGCGGAATTATTGATTTTTCTGATAAAGAGAGCCCGTTTTACGTTTGTGAAATCTGCGCACTACAGGAATACGAAGAAGTGCTAGAAAACCATAATCCTTAGGTTTTCTTAGACGATGTGAATCTATGGAATTTGTTAAAGTGCATGAAATTGATTTTATATATTAGTTTGGGGAAAAGGTAATCCATCCAATCTTATAAGAACTTCAGAACTTTATTTAACATTTCGAATCGGAAAATAATGGACCAACCTAATATTAGATTGGGGAAAAGGTAATCCATCCAATCTTATATGAACTTCAGGACTTTATTTAACATTCCGAATTGGAAAATAATGGATTACTTTTTCCCCAACCTAATACTTACTTTTTTCTTTCTCGTAAAATAATTCTTCAATAACCGGCTAACAATCGTTTCTTAGCTTCGCACATGATTAAGTGCACAATTACTGAGACAAAAGTGAGCCACTCTTCTTCTCATCGAGTAAAATCATAAGCTTGCATAGTGCATTGCAGTTCATTGTTATTTTGAGCTAAATTTTTTCTTCACTTCTTTTGGCAACAGTGAAGCTTAATTCTCAAATCAATTATTGAGACAAGAAAGAGTCTATTCCTTCTTTCTCCTTATCGAAAACACACAATTTTACTTCTCTCTTACTTAAAATATATGACTTATCGTCAATCAACTGAAGTTGCAATTCTTCTTCAGTTCTTAACAGACACATGTAATGAATTGAATCATATATACGCACGCATGCAGTAGTAAACGAGCGATCAAATTCAAGGCAGAGAAAGTTATATCTAACTAACGGTATCTAAGATTAACTTATTGTTCAAAGCTAAGTAATTAGTGCACAGCATTCAACCTTAACCGTAAATATCTGTGGCTTTTTTCCTTTTCACTGTTCTATCATAGAAAAAAAAAAAAAAAATTGAAAGCAACGTCAGCAGTAATGAACTGTGTGTTTTTAAATAGTCTCGAGTCTTTTGAATAGACTTTGTGAACGTTTATGATAAACGTGATAAAATAAATAAACAGACAGATAATTGACACCAAATAACAGGAAAACAATTATGTAAGAAGTCTACGATAAGAATATTTAATAAGTTCTTCTAAAAAAAATGAGGGTAAAAAATAAACGAGAACACAATTAAGAAAAAGTGAAAATGAAAATGTAGTAGATATTCTTAGAAAGACAAAATTAATATCGATAGGACTTACTTACGGATTATTATGTTAAACTTACTCGCGTTATGTGTATCTATTTAGTCTTTAGAAAAAAAAAAAAAAATTTAAAACTTTTCTTCATTAAATCTAATGTGAGTGAAACTTATTCTTATGTTAGCCGCAAACTTAACTGAAAATTTGAATTCAAAAAATTTCTAATTGGATTTTTAGTTCAATTAGTAGTTATAAGACAAAAGAAAACAAAAAGTATAAACTCAAGTGAAATTATTGATTATTTCTATCTAAAAACGTAGCAAGAACGTTGCCGAGTGTGTACGACCTCAGTACTCAGTAACGTCTTCGAACAATGTATTTACGCAAAAGGTTCCAGTCAATGCTAAAAATTTTGAGATTTCTTATAACCATTAATAAGAGATATCGTTATTGTTCTATATGTTTTGATTTTTTTATTTTATGTTTCTATAGAGCTGGATTGTAAAACATATTGAACGGATTGAAAATCATTTTCTAAACCGGATTACTTCCATCCGTTTAACTGTCGATATGTTTGATATCTGTCTCTGTATTGTTAAGTTCATTCATCAGACAGTTTAAGTTAGCCATGGGATGAAGACGAGCCCTCTTGAAAATTCTTTCAAATAATTTTTACTACTTTGGTTTTTTTATTACATAGATAGGAATATGAAAACTCTTGATCAAATTAGACCAATTTTGAGGTCTTTCCACTTAAACGTTTTTAAAACAATGAAGCTTGGCAATGAGCTTTCATTTTTTTAGTACTTGTTTGCGGTAAGGAATTTGGACTATATTGGCGTATTTTTACGGTACTACTACCGGTTCATTCCTTGGTGAATACCCTTTCCAACGATATATAGCTTATATAAAGTTGTTTTCGGAAAACTTTTTTATTGGAGTTCATACTTGGTTTGGTCACAGTGGCCTATCAAATATTGCTCTTATTTTGCCCTACATAGATCAACATTCAAGGTCCAAAGTCTAAGGCCGTTTTTTCGCAACACTTAGTTTGGTCGCAATGAACAATTAAACTTCCGTTTTTTGAATATCATATTTGACATAGCAGAAAAACTTTTTTATATCAAATTTTACTCAATTAACAAAAATCGATGTTTTGTTTATCATATTCATTCAAAAAATGTTCCAAAATAATGCTATTTTAACTATATTTGATATAAATCCTCCCAAGACTTTGATTAACAGGATTCTATTGAGCGCTTAACAGACCTCTGTTACCAGGCTTGGTTTGTGACTTTGCTAGTTATATTTAAATATAACTTTACACCATTTTTATATACTCAATTGCTAAGTTTCTACCGATTTTTGTTATATAAGGATTCTTTTCAAACGGTGCGTTATATGGAGTGTGATCGTAAAAATGTTTCGAATGTTCGAATCGAATTCATTTTCAATATTGTTCAGCTTTTGACCAAAGCACGACACTATATGAAATTTAGTAAAAACATTTCAAAATTTGCGAGCTGTAGCTTGACCGCAAAAATTCATGGACAGAAGGACAGACGGACATACAGATAGACAGGTTTAAATCGATTCGGGAAATGGCTCGGAGTCAATATTGTATCTGTCATTCGCACAAATTTGTAATATTCTGTATCACAAGTGATGTATGGAACAATCAATAGATTCATTCTCGCCCACAATATCTTGGTATAGCAAACTTCAGCAAAATATCTTAGGAATTTGCGGTCTGTAGATCGAAAGTATAAGGTTAAGGATAGATATCAGACAGGCAGACGAACAGACAGGCAGACGAACAGACAGGCAGGCGAGCAGACAAGCAGACGAAGAGACAGGCAGGCGAACAGACAGGCAGGCGAGCAGACAAGCAGACGAAGAGACAGGCAGGCGAACAGAGAAGCAGACGAAGAGACAGACAGGCGAACAGAAAAGCACACGAACAGACAAGCAGACGAAGAGACAGGCAGGCGAACAGACAAGCACACGAAGACACAGGCAGGCGAACAGACAAGCACACGAACAGACAAGCAGACGAAGAGACAAGCAGACGAACAGACAGGCAGATGAACAGACAGGCAGATGAACCGACAGGCAGGCGAACAGACAAGCATACGAAGAGACAGGCAGGCGAACAGACAAGCAGACGAAGAGACAGACTTAAATCAGTTCAGAAACTGATACCGAAATGAGCGATATAATAAAAAGTTGGTCTATCTTAAGCCCTATTGGGTGCTGTCTATATCCGAACAAGCCTACAGTACCCTCTACTACAAGCGGTATAGGGCAAAATAAGGAAAAATTGCGTTTTTCCTATTAAAAAAAAATGTTTTTTTTTTTCTAAATCTTTTAATTATAAAAGACTAGTTCTACATTGCGTGAGTTTTTTCTTATCTTCTGTAAATCTTGTTTTTTTCTTTGCTTCTTTTTGTTTTTTTTATTATAACACCTGTATTCTGTTTACTACTTATTGGCGCGTATTTGTTTTCATCCATAAAGAAACATAAATTCTGGATAAGTGATACAGAACTGATTTTGTATCGTGGAATCGTATTATGCAAAAGCGAGAAAGCGAGAAGAAAAGTAATATTGTTACGAAATAGTGCGAAGGAGTTCTGGTTTTTGCTTTTTTATTGCTTTGTAATGGTGATGTTCAAGTGAATTCTTTCATGATGAATACTTTTTATGGATGATTATTAGCAAACATGCTCAAAGCTTTTAAACCCATAGCTTTAAGGGCTTACGCAATTTTCTTTAGTTGCTCTACTATGATTTAATCTTTAAAAAAAGAAAAAAAAAGAAAAAAGAAGAAAACGAAATGAGTCAGAGACAAAAGATCCATCAAAAGACCTAAAAAAAAAAAAAAAAAAAAAAATAGAAAACCTCCACACATATGGATGCTTGCATACCGTCAGTAGGTTGGATTTTGATTGGCTGCTTGAAAGTTTCTGAAGCATAAACTTGATAACGACAATCACATACATTTGCGATTCTTGGCGGGAAGAGATAGACGCAACGTAGTTATTGTACTTAACTGTCTGTTAGAGGTGGTCCATAAGAAAATCCATCGTTTGTTTTATATCTTGTTTACTTATTTGCAACAATAACTTTTTTTTTTTTGTTTTTCTGTTCTTGTTTAATTTAACGATCATAAGTGACTTTCTGTTCGTAGCGAATAACTTTATAAAATGAAAAGTAATACGAAAAAAAAAAGAGAAAAAATGTTTATGATGTTTTTAATGGAGTTGTTCGTTAATTTTGAAGCGTAGTAAAGTAAGTAGAGAGAATAAATCAAGATATATAAACAAAGATTACAAAGTTCTCCATTTAACTAGAGCATGTTGTCATAAAATTGTTTTTTTCTTTTTTTCTTTAAAAGTCAATCATTTTCTTTTCTTATTCTTTGCGTTCAGCTTGCGATTGAGAGAACGTACCTATAATACTCGTTTGTTAATGCTTGCTTGCTTGCCTTCAAGAGAATTCCAAAGTAAAGCTATTATTATAGAAATTAATGCTAACTAAGTAAGTCAATGAATATAAGAGATTAAGTCACAAAGTTCCAATATATAATAGAGAATAAAATAGGAATTATTTAATTCAATTATCAACGAAATCAGTTCTATATACAATATATGGACCGTTTATTTTCATAAACGTTTCAAATATCACCTTGCGCCTAATTCGATAACTTAGAGAAGTTCTAAACTAGGCAAGATATTAAGAAGTTTATTACTAAACATTAGCAATCAGTATTAATAATTTATTTCATGCAAAGTATATAACAGTTCAACGTCCATTGTTCAAGTAATAGGGAGCACAGTGGTCAGATAGATTAAATGAGGTGAGCGCTGAAGTCAGAAAAGGTCAAGAGGTAGTTTTTTCAACGAAAGGTATCAAAAGGAAGATTTTTTATTATATTTAGAATTACGAGAAGTCATTCAATGCGAGAATATCTGATTAAAGATCCTCTATGCTATTCTCTTCAATACCTATGTCCAAGCTGATATATTTGACTGACTTTATTTTAAAAAAAGTTTCACTCAATCTCTCTCAATAAAAGACGACTGTGCAGCACTGAGCTGTAAAATATATACTACCTTGATTCGCTTAAGCGATACCTTAGAAAAATATCTGAATAGGCTGAGCGCTAACGTCACCAAAACGGAATGGTGCCTTTTAAAGCACAGAAGAAGTGATGAGCAATCCTCTTCCATTGGTGACACCAATAAAGAAGAATCGGCAATTTTGACACTCCGGGAACAGGAATACAACATGAATTTCGTTGAACAGAACACGTATTCGATGTGTCGAAAGTTGCAATTAAGGTCCAAGGGATTTTTGAAGCAGAGCAAAAAATTCTTCCCTGCAGGCGATATCCGTACCATTCACTAACATTTTAGATTCTTAATCTAAAATTAGATTGCAATGCCCATGAGTAGACAGGTGCCTGTAGATCTTGCCTAGAGTCCCTTAGTGGATATAGTAAAAGGATGTGGCGACTAGAGAGTGTTCAAAATTTCCGGCAACCTTAAGTATTTGCCTAATGTGGTGTGTTTTGTACTGTGCATTAAAGGCACAGATACGAGGTGTGTTCACGAATCGAATTTTTTCTCAGCGTTCCCACCCATCCATTGTATGGTTGCGCATACCGTACAATGCTTGTGTGACTTACGCTTCCTTAATCTTATAGCACTAGAGCGACTTGTCGTTCTCTAATCCCACAAGACTAGCGCGACTCGCCGTTCTTTATTCGCATTGCTCGTTTTTGGAACAAACTAACAGATTAGTAGTATTTCCCACACCTTTAGATATTTTCACTTTCAAATCGAACATGCACAATTACTACTTTCTTCTTTCCATCCACTCTACCTATAATATACTTCCTTGCCAAAATCTACCGGGAACATTTCCTGAGTGACTGGTCAAATAAAAAAAAAGATCACGAGCTTGTTTGAAGAATCCGTGATGATTGAAATAAATATTGATTGATTGTTCCGCAATTAAGCTTATGCAGTACTATTGTCTGTTTCAATTATCACTTGTTTCGGTCGACGCATAACAATTTCGCTGGTCAATACTTCCATTCTTTCGGGGAAACGAAAATGTTCCGTGACCGTACCGATCGATTTGAGCTTGTATGTCCATCTGTCTGTTTGATGTCTATCCATGTTATTTTATATTCAATCTACGAATCGCAATTTATATTATAACATTTTAGCAAAATTTTGAATACTGTCGTGTTTTGGCACAAGAACGAAAGCTATTGGAAATGGACTTAATCGAATCATTTTTACGCCCACTATCCGTGAACTTTCCATTTGAAAGGAGTTTTTATATAATAAAGAAAATTACAATTTCTAATATTTTTCGCTCAGAAATCGTTGGCATTTAAATTAAATTTGAAGAATCTGAATTGAATGGGACCATTTTTCGAATAACCTTTCATGTAAAGATTTTTATGAAAAGTAAGCCCTTCTATGATAAAAAATTTAATTTGTAATATTTTATGGGTGCCTAATAATAATCAGACATAAAAATTAACTGTACTAAATTTGGGTCATGTAGATCTATTTGTTTGAAATTACCTAATACACCGCTTGAGACAATTTTTTAAACCACCTTACAACCCTTTATATGGTAAAAAGATCTAACTCTTAATATTTTACCTTGAAAATAGGTCCGTAATAGTAATTGGACGTAAAAACTAACTATATTAGATTTGGTCGACGTAGGTCTATTTTTTGGACCTGTTACATATAAGGATACTCATGAAAAGTAAACGTTTGTCTGGCAAAGGGGTGTAATCTTTAATATTTCATGATGAAAACTGGTCCGTATTAATAATCTGACATAAAAATTAACCGTATCGAATTTGGATCAAGTTAATCTATTTTTTGGACAACACTAAATAATATTTGTAATTCTTCACGAAAGTAAATAAAGGGATGTTCTCACGAAAATATGTACGACTTGTATTAGGGTATCTTATGATCGGGCTTGGCCCATTGTAATCTTTTTAGTTGTTTTTCATTATACTTATGTAAATCTATTTTCACTGTATTGCCCTTTTTAGTGCTTCGCATTTTATGCAATTTAATGCCATAACGCGTGAGTGTTATTACGAAAGTAATAAAGTATGGAGGGAGCAGGTGAATGACACGCGCGTTTGATTACAGTCGAAATTATTCATTCTCTCCAAGGTACATCATGCCAGTTTCAATGTTTGAGCATTCATTCTCATTTCCTTGTATGAATAACGCGTCTAAGTAGAAGAGTGAATAACATTAGTTTCTATTTTTTATTCTCTTTCCTTTACTTTAGTTTTCTAGATGTAAGCATTTTTATGTTAAAAGTACATTAAAAAAAATGCAATTAATGCATATCGTCAAAAAAAAAAAAATTCGCTTTTATTTTTTAGTAGTCAAGTTATAAATAAAAAAGTAAATAATTCATTGTATACTGTAGTGAAGCCATCACCAGTTATCAGTAAAGATAACATTATGCACACAACTAAGTACTTAAGTACTTAAAAGACTAAAAATTAAAAATTCTCATGTGTTGTTTTATTTAAATGAGTAAAAGTGAAATTTTTATTAATTTAACCGCAACAACAACAACAACGGATACATTATAATATGTTAAGTGTTTATAATGCGCAGAAATACACACCAAAGACACCATACAACTTCAAACGAGACATGGAGGAATTTTTAGATAGAGAAGGAGTCTGCAAAGAACAAGTCCTTTTTTTTACTTTATTTTCTGTTGGCCGCGATGAAAATTGAACGGTGGAAATTTCTCTTAATCGTAGAAAACAGTTTCTAACCGAAAGGAATTCTGTACGTTTAAATTTCCTAAATTTTTTCTTCTCATAAATTGTTTCTCTTCTGGAAACACACACGGGTTGTTGCTGCCTCCTGAAAAAAGCCACTCGATCTAATTTATTTTATATCTTTATATCTTTATGTACTTAATTATTGTGAAAAATAAAACAAATTTTACGGTATCTGTCTGTTCACGTGTTAAAATCAACTGCAAATAATTGCGCTTTTAAATCATTAAAAAAAACTTCAAATTAAAATGCGATGTTTGATTAAAAAATTAGTTACAAATAAATAAATTAAAAATTATTAACAAATTAGTTACAAATTAGTTAGCTATTTGCAACTTAATTGCACAATGTCAGTCAATTAATGCGCACGTGAACAAGGCGTAAACAAAACTATTCGTTTCATTTCGTTTCCTTTTTCATTAATTTTAAAGAAGGATTTTGGCGATTTTTTTAATGAATTCATGAGCATCATCATATAGTTCAATTGGTTGACATCTTGCTTATTGGAAAAATTCCCGCGATAATCGTTAAGATGTATATGCACCATTAATGAACTTCGCTATGAGATAAACACTTTTCAAAACATTAAATTTTTTGATGCTCGGGAACGCTTCTGTACATTTGTTATATCCACCATCGAAGCAAGGGTTTATATTCATTTTATCATTTTGTTTCCAATACCCAGAATTTAGCTTTAAACTACATATATTCCTGATATGAATTAAATGTGGAATCCATCTAAGCATGTCTGTCTGTCGGGGTGTCCGTCTGTGGTAAACATTCTTCTGGCCGCAAAAGTGAAAATATTGGCTTCAAAATTGCAAGTTTTTGTTTGAAAGTTTGTATTGAAAATGGACGAAATTGGTGAAAGGACACGCCCACAATACAACGTAAACTGAGAACACCTCTGTTTTAAAACATAGTTTGATTTTTTACCTATTACCCAAGCTATAACAGATAGATCCATAAAAATTTCCACATAGATTGTTCTAGTTATCGTGTAGTATCAGTACAAAATGGGAAACGACCACGCCCATCTGATATAATAAAGTAATAAAATTTAAATTATTTAATGTGAAAATGTTTTTGATATCAAAAAAGAGGCTTCAGAGACCCTAGAAAATGTATATATATATACATATATATATATATATATATATAGAAAATGTATATATATATATATATATATATATATATATATAAATGTATATATTTTTATGTATGTAATGTATATATATTTATATATATATATAAATGTATATATTTTTGGTCAATATCAAAGTCGGAATCTATCTGAACATTTCCATACGTCCGTCTGGTCATCCCTCTGCCTGCTTATCTGCCTAAAGTCTGCCGTAACCGTTTTCCTTTTGCAAAAGTTAAGATCTTTAGATTAAATTTGTCAAAAACATGGGAAGTTCTTCAACGTACCTTGACTTTGAAATTGGTTCAAAGTGGTCAAAGGACATGTCCACAGTATAATTTGAAACATTTCCCCTTTGTAGGAGTTTTTCTATCCACTTATAACCTACAGCATGAAAATTTCCACGGTGGTCCATAACGTCGGAAAAAATCTGCCACGGCTACCCAATATTATAAGGTATCGAAATTTAGTTTTTTCGTCTTTTTTTATGTTCGGCACAGCCGAAGATGATTTTCGTACCAGTTGTCAGTTTAAATCGCTGACTTTCTGTTGTGGATATTAATTTTTGAGTCCATGCAATGGACGTAGTATATAATAATAACATTTGAAAAATATAGGGTTCGTAAAAATTGTACCTAATCGAGAAACTGCACTCTTCGTTATCAGTCATCTTTAGGACTTTATGAAGAGTTTATGAGAGTAAATGTATCAATTCGAAATTTTTCACACGACTTTAGTTTATTCACGTAAGTGGGCGACATGATCTGTTCCTGCCGCATTCATTAAAAAAAATTTGAAGAACTTATCACACCATAATGTCTCGATTTTTGACCAATTCATGAGTTTTGACACTCCAAAAAAAAAAAAAAAAAAAAAAAAAAAGAAAGCTTTTGTGTCACATAATCTTAAGAGAATTAAAAACAAGCAAAATGGACTGCCCCAATGATGTTATGCACGTATTGCTACTCACCATCTGTAAAACTTAGTAAAGGAATTCTTTTTAAAGCCATGCGTCTAAACATGAAAAAATATATACACGTTGTTGTTGTTGTTGTTGCTGTTGTTTACAAGTAGTAAACTTTCGTCAAGTGAAACCTATTTTTCATGCATTCATTCAAGTATATTACATTTGACAGTTTTACACGGACATTTATTTTTGCGGCAAACAAACACAACATTTTATTTATAGTCCAACTAAAAAACAAAAACAAAAAAAAAAAGGAAAAAAAAATATGTAAACATTTTCTAAGCGAATAGTAAACATATTTGTTTGCATTGGCACGCACTACCGCATCATTATTGAGTTCTTCTACATTTTTATCGTTGAAAACATGTTCATTAACATTTTTGACTGTTTTACGTTTGTTGTTGTTGTCTACTTGTTATATTTTAAAGAGGTTTTTAAGGGGTAAAATCATCGTAACATTCTCGAAAAAAAGAGGTTATTTTTGACAGTGATGCAAGGAACTGTGATGGAATAATAATATTTCAAGAGGCTGTTGTTAAACGTATTAAAAAAGTAATTATTTTTGATAAATATTAGAAAATGGCAGCTTGAGAGTCATGTTTAATTTAAGGGAACACAACTTGTCCAAATATGTGTAGAAAAAAAAAAATAAAAATATTTTTATATATATTCAAAGAAACAAGTAAGATTTCTCTTGAAAAATATTGAATTTCTTGTGTGATTGGTAAGTATGTTTGAACGGAAAAGTTCAAGTTTCGTTCAAGAAAAAAAAAAGGAACTTTTGTCTTCGCTTTATTGTAAAAAACTGCTTAAACATTTACTATTAAAAATGTAGTCTATCACTGGCTATTACTTACTCCAAGTTTTAAATAAAGTATGAATTTTATAAGGGAAAGACTAGTGACGCTTGGTGACTGTGCAAGCAAAGACGTACTTTATGGATATCATTATAAGAATGGAAGCCACCGCACTCGATCAGGCAATAGGTAAACGATTGTAATCATTGTTAATTATCTGTCTGCCGTAATGTCTTCTGATAATCGCAGGACGGCAGTACATTCCATCTTAGTGCTGTTAACATTTCTCGGTTTTCGAATTTTTTCATATTCAAAACTCACGATATCATGATTTTTGACGTAATGGTCCGATTTTTCATCCTAATTTCATTAGCAATTGTTAGTAGCGTTTCTCTAATGATAGTTCCATAGGGTTGGAACAAAGCATAATAATACCATGCCTACGTAACTCCCTCCCGTAACGACTCCATACGATCCAAGTTTTTCAAAATTATTTTATATACTAAAATACCTAATTGCTACAAATTTTTGTTATATAAAGTTTCTTCTGAAATGGGGCATTATGTACGGAACATGGTCGTAAATGTGGTCCGTTCGAATCCATTTTCCAGAACTTTTATCCTTGCGCGCCAGTATTTTTAGTAATTTGGTAAATATATCCCGAATATAGTGATTTTTAGGTTGATCTAAAATTTCCTGGACAGACAGAAGGACATGTATATGCACAGTCAGGATTAAATCGATTTAGAAAATGATTCGGAATCGTCAGACAAAGAGGAAAGCTGGATCTGTCTTGACATGTTACATCCGCATAAACTTAAAATATTCTCTATCACAAGGTATGTATGGTATCACCAATAGAATTATTTTGGACTAAAATATCTATTATAACAAATTTCACGGAAATATCTTAAAAATTGGGGCCTATAGGTTGAACACAAGATTACATGGACACAAAATTACATGGACACACGTCAAATGGATAGACGGAAAGACAGAGAGACGGTTTTAAATTGATACAGAAAATGATTCCGACTCGAGCGATATAATAAAAGCTGAATATATGCAAAGCCCTTTTACGTGTTACATACATCTGCACAAATTTAATATATCCTGTTCCACAAGTGACGTAGGATATAATAATGCGATGACTTTAATAATTAATATTTATCAGTAGTAACACTTCTTCAGATACTAGTATAATCTAATCTAATAATTACTGAAGAAATTCCTTATAAAGTTGAACTTGTATATGATTTCGTATAAGAACACTACAGACCATCATCTACATAGTCAAGCTAAAAATCCTAGTGAAAAAGTAATGAAAACAATAAAAATATGTGCTCATACCGGACTTCTTATTCCAAGACGGTGCTACTAATACTTACATAAATATAGTGTATAGTGATTTAAACAATTCCAAAATAAGACAAAGATCCTGAAATCATGATAAAACTGTAATTTCGTTGAAAACATCTTAAAAATCTGAGTTTATTTTTCTGTAACTAAATGAATTTCCGATTAGGCAGCACTGGAAATTGATATGCAGCCGAATAGACATATTTCCGTTAAAGTTTGATTAATTCATTTGTGTGGAATATAACGAATGTTCATTTATTTTTTTAATTATCTTTGAAGATTTTTTTTGTTTATTTTCGATTGAAATTATTTTCATAAATTGATATAAAAAATTTCAAATTTTTTTTTTCTAAAATTTTCCACTGTTTATTATTGTAGGTTTCTGAGTAAATAAGGAACTGCTATATATGAAACCAACTATTTGATACTTTTCGATGTAATGTAAACACTTGCGTTAACCACTTAGATATCATTTGGAGAGAAATCATACATAAAAACTATAGTAAGAGTAAACACTATACAAGGGGCTATTTTATGCATCAAGATTAGTATCGACATAACAATAAAAGATATACTACACACAATAGAAAGCGTCCGTTGTTAACCTTTGTCATTTTTTGTTATTTTATGACGATTTTTAACCGAAAGATAGAGGTTATGAGAAATTAAGTTTACAAAAAAAATTTTCTTAATCAAAAGTAGAATAGAAATTCCATAACGAACGCTTTGTAACGAATCGCAACCTTTGACATGCAATGTTACTGGAGGGTGCAAATAGTAATTTCGTTTTTTGTTATCCTTTTTGTTATTTTATAAGCAAGAAAGTGTTGTAAAATTTTTGTATAATAATTTGCATATAAAAAAAAAAAACAAAAAACGAAAATACGACTTTTTTGCGTTCTTATTTCAATTTCGTTGTTTTATTACTTTTTTTAAGAAAAAAAAAAAAAAGCGAATAGACTGAAATCATTTATTAACTTTAGTTGAAAATTTACTAAAAAATGGAATTTTTTTTCCTTTGACTCTTAACTAGAAGGTAAAATATTTGTTTATATATCCTCCACCGAAGTTCCTTTTGTCAGTTTGTTTGCACAAAACGAAGCGTGAAAGTAAATGTGTATTCTTGATCAGTATCAAATTTATGATCGATTTAAGCCTGTCTGTCCATCCGTCTAACCTTCTGTCCGTCTGTGACGGTAAACATTCTTTTGGCCGCAAAGATAAAGATATCAACTTCAAATTTAGCAGAAACATTTGAAGTTCTTGAACGCATACTGGCCAAATTAGTCAAAGTACACGCCCTCAATAGAACGTAAATTGTCTGAAAATATCAAAAATTCAAGTTTTTGCTCATTATTTATGGACTATAGCAGAAAGATCAATAAAAATTTCCAGATATATTGTGGTAACTATTCAGTATTACAACAATGGAAACAATCGGCCACGCCCAGCCAATATATAACGTATTGAAATATAATATTTTTGTGAAAATGTTTGCAGCGTCAAAGAAGAAACCTTAGAGACCGGGTAAAATATATAAATTCTTGATCAATTACAAATTTGCAATCCAACTAGAGGTGTATGCTTCCATCCGTCTGTCAATCTCTTGGTCCGCTTATCTGTGTAATGACAATTTCTCAATCGGCAATCTGAATCGAATTTCATAAAAACATTGAAAATCCTTGTGCTCATAAGCGGAGCATTGAAAATGAGTCAAATCGGTCAAAGAAAACACCTACAGTATAATATGAATTGAAAGCCTTCGCTTTTTGCATATTTGCTCATAAAAGTGAAAGAGATCTCCTGTGCCCATCTAATAAAATTTAGTTTTTTCTTTTTCCTTTTTTTTTCAAGATACAGTTGGTGGGTATCAAAAATTCGGCAAAGCCAAATATAATTTTCTTAATTGTTTTTTTCTTCGTTATCACAAAATTTTACTTTGTAAGCAGCAGTAGAAGGTTCGTTATAGAAGCTCTTGTAAGAGAGTTACAAATTTTCCGAAATATTTGTCGAAATTTTTTGTACGCTTGTTGTAATCGACGGTAAGACGTTTCTGAGCATATATATATATATATATAAAGAGAAATGTTGAATATTGTCTGTAGCAAAATTCAAAGAATTGTTTCAATAAGAAGCAATTTTTTTTTTTTTTTCAAAGAGCAAATAGCTTAATGGAATTTTATATTTTATTTATAAGCGCCCAAGGGTGGTTTTTGAAAGACTCTCATATAAACGTACATACCTAAGTACTTATAAACTACTAATCCAAAAAAAAAAAAAACAAGAGTAAATACAAGAGTAATAATCTTCAAATTTATATGAGTACAAATATGTTACACATACATCTATATATACATCTACATATACATATCTACCTATACACAAATCGACATATACTTATTATAAATTCATTCATAAATTCTTAAGTCATTGACCCTCGTAATTGACGACTAGATGAAGAGCCGAAATGTAAAACAAGAAAAACAACAAAAACAAAAAAACGTACGAAATCATTATTTAATGAACTTCCACGGAGCGTAATAGAAAACAGTTGTTTAGAGTAGCATGCGCTTAATAAAGTAACGGGAAGAAGATTTGTTTTTTTAAAATCCATTACAAGTAAAAGTAAATTTTAAGTGAATTTCAGTGACTCGTATTGCATTTATAATAAAAAAAAGTTCAACATGTACTTTAGCTAGCATAACGTATTCATTTTTAGACTTTATTCAATTGCGCAAAGTACAAAATTACACAACGCAACGCGAAGTTTCTTAATCAATTCCTTATCATATACATGTATGAATATCTAAAAAAAAAAAAAAAAAAAAAAAAAAAAAAAAAAAAAAAAAGTTTTTTATACTTCTTCAGCAAAAAAAAAGAAAAAAAAAAAAAAAAAAAAAACCTTTAGGTTCTATCCGCAATATCGCACCTGTACTTCGGTATGCAATTCATTAGAGTTCTTCTTATAAACACATTCACCTCTAAGTCCTCTAAGTCTTGTCCAATTTGATTTCATAGCCAACCTACGTATATGGCATACAAATGTGAAATTTTATTATGACTTATTTTTGCAGCATAATAAATATATTTACAAAAATATTTGGCAATTATTCAAAACTTTTTTTTTTTTTTGCTACTTTAGTAATATTAGGCTTTGCGTGAATGCTGTTCTACTTATAAACTATTGCCGATACACAAGAATTCTTTATGTAGTGTAGATATGATTGCCTTTTATAGTGTACATGTAAAGACACTTATCTAATTCACTTTCCTAACCGCATTCGTTACATATTAGTTAGTTGGACTTAAGAAAATTAGAATTAGTTTTAGCCAAAAAGATTAACAGTACATTGAACTTTTATCATTAAGGGGTTAAATTGCCAAGTTTTTATATGAATTGAATTAACTTTTTTTTTTCCTTTTGTTTTTAAGATATACATTCTATGGCTTATAGATTTTGTTATGCATTCATTTGTAGGCAAATTTCTAAGAGTCTATAGGTGTAAATGCAATAAAAAATCTGTTGCTATTCCTATCGCCCTTACAATCAATGCTTGATATATATTATTAAAAGCAGCGGCCAAAAAAAGAAAGTTTATTTTACATTTGTTCTGAAAATATCCTTGCTAGTCTCTCTCTCCTACAGTCAGTTTCTCCAATTAGTCGATTGTCTAAAAAACAAAACAAAAAGGAAAAGAAAAAGAAAAAGAAAAACGAGATGGAAATTGTATTCAAATCGGGTGGAATTTGCTAAAACTCACTAAAATATATAGCATACAATATTTGATTACGAAATCGCAAGCAAAGATGCATTGGCTTAATACATCACTCAATATCGCTCAATAAGTTCATGGGATGATATATAGAAGTGACTTCTATTGACGAATCCATACAATATCGTATCAATTTTGAAACAAAATGTCATTTCGATCACGTTTCGATAAATCATACAGCTTTTATTAACGCTACTTTTGTAATTTTCAAAACAATGAGAAAATCAGAAAAATCCCTTCGTGCGTGCGTGCTGGTAAAGCATTGTTTTTTAATTGAAAAAAATACCATTCAAATCAAGAATCGGTTTGAAAAATATTCTGACAATTTTTCTCCTTTAAAGACAACGATTTGTCGGTTGTTTGCTGAATTTATAAACGAGATCGTACGGACAGGAACGATGCCGGCTACTCTGGATCGCTCGAATTCGCTATTTGCTTCAGAAATTTAGAAAAAAAATGCACCAAATCATTCTGAAAGATCGAAAAGCGAAGTTGCGTAACATAGCTGACATCTTAGAAAGCATTTTAACTACTATTGTGCATGAGCATTTGTCCGTGAGAAAGGAAGCTCTGTTCGAAGTGAGTGCAGTGTTTGGCCAAAAAGAATAGCGTTTAGACGAAATAAAAAGGACTTTTTCATACAATGGATGAAACACGGATTCACCACTAACCTTCAGAGCCAAATAGACAGTCAACCCAACTGGCAAGAGCCATCCAAAGCGACCAAAAACGTAAAAGTCTTTTGGGCAGGAGTCCGTATCGCATAACATTCATAGACTACCTTGAAAAGAGGACAAAAGATCGATAGCAATAATTACAAAACATTACTAGTGCATTTGAATGATAAAATTGCAAATGAGGAAGAATGCTTTCTTTTACAGCAAAATTGAAAAAAAAAAATTGTTGATCCTACGAACTTATTGATTGCAATGTTATATAGCCTTTAATGCACAAGTTTTATATGATTCTGCAAACTAAAAAAATATCAAAATAATTCAAACCATTTTTAGTAGCGCTCGCTTTACAGCACATTAATATACCGAATTTTATCAAAACTTCTTCAGATTTTGGACCTATAAATTGAATGCAAAATTAAATGCGTTGAAAGTCGATTTTTCTATTCACGACGGTCACGAGTATTCATGCAGGGGAAATGAAAATAGAAGGCACTTCTGATTAAGATTAGCATTAATTTTTTTTTCAATATACTTTTTGAATCTTGCCATTATTTTCGGAGTACAACATCATTCAAATACCTTTCACGAGATATATTACAGAATCCGGCAGAGATGATTTTTGATGGCTTGTGTGTGCACACGGCTCGACCATAACTTGACGTAAAGCCAGAAAAAAAATTTCAGCGGAGAGAAACTGCACGACCTTAGTTGTCAATTCACATCACCAAAATGTAAAATTACACATCGGGGGAATGTCTCTCATTATAAAATATTCGATAAGTTCAACTTTCTTCGTGAGAATGTATCAACAAAGAATATGGGCAAAGACAATTACAGCGTTTAAACCAAGCTCCCTACCAAAATGTAATGGATTTTAGACCTTTGTAATCCATTGTAGTCATTACATATCACTCTTAGATAATTATCCTTTTTTGTGTCTGAAAATTTTTTGGGTTAATATTAATATTGTGAAGGTAACCGCGTGAAAGAAACGTTTTTGAACCTCTATTCTACTCTTCGAAACTTTATGAAAACGATATTTGAATATAGCAAGAGAAGGGAACAAAGTTACTGGATCTAACTAATATAATTTTAAATTTTCATCACAAAGGATAAACTTATTGTAGACCAGAGTTAGACCATGAGGTACTGGAACGGTACAATCATGGAAATTCCTTTCTGTATTTATCCTTAGAAGTAAGAATTGATTTGAAGAAAAGTTATATTTCCTAATTTACTTTTTCGATCAATCCATTAACGTTCCGACAATAGTTGCGATTTACCATTTTCAATATTTGTGATTTTTTTCTATGCCTTCATGAAATGTATAATTCACTTCGGCGGTTGGCTTTTCTTGTTCTCTTTACTCTTGTAGAGAAAAAGTCTAAAAGTCTTAAATATAAAAAATGTAAGAAAAATTTAACCATGCGAAGCATTATTTACAGTAAGTGAACAAAAATTTGATCATTTTAGCACGTTTTGCAAACATCACGCATTTATTTTACGTAGTCTTCATATAATTATGTTCAAGGACATTTTGATAATTTTTTTTTTTAAATCTTTTTCTCTCTTTTCACAAATTTATTTTACATCATAAAATAATTTTTAACATACAAAGGTCACAACACGTTACCGTTAACATAGATTTTTGTAAACGATATATATAATAAAATATTTTTGTTCATCATTTTTCAGCTTATATAGCAAGACTCTTAAATGGAAAGAAAATGTAGAAAATCAATAAGTTTCTTATTAGAGTACGTAGATGCTCGGAAAAGTAAACTATAAAGCGAAAACCATAAAAAAATAGATTTTGATTTTATTTGCTCGTAAATATTGCGTAATTTAGTTTTTTTTTTTCTTAAATCGCTTTAAGAATTTGACATTTCTTTTATAGCTTTTCTTTTTTTTTTTTCTCTTTTCTCTCTATTATTCCATAGTTAAGGTTATTAGAAAAATTAATTTGAAATTTGAGTTTAATACAATTTTATATCTATCCATCACTAACTGATGAATAATCGGAATATGCGCTTTCATTGATAATCTCCCCTAATTAGTCACTGCATGCATAAAGCATAGTTAAGGTAAATTTTTCAATAGTATTAAGTATGTCCATTCGTCCGTCTATCTATCTTTCAACAAACTGACGTGTCGTCTATTGTTGTTGAGTGACA
The DNA here is from genome assembly GCA_000671755.1 of Glossina brevipalpis. Lineage (NCBI taxonomy): Eukaryota > Metazoa > Arthropoda > Insecta > Diptera > Glossinidae > Glossina > Glossina brevipalpis. The sequence continues at coordinate 1,105,997 of KK351042.1, forward strand.
AATGATATTAAAATTTAAGATAAAAATCTGATAACTCGTATATATCCTTTTGGCTGAGGATGCTCGTTAAACTCTGAAAAGTTTAAAGAAGCTTAATCGGCACCTGCAACAATTTGCAACTTATGATCTTTAAAAAGGATTTATTTAAAATTTGTTATAGAAATATTTCCTAGAACCTGTATGAAAAATGATTCGTATACATGCATTTAATAAATAAATATTATAAAAATTCTGAAAATTTGTTTTGAGCTCGAGTACAACTTCATTTGCTTAGATACTTGGAATAAGCTATTTTATACTCAATATCACTTGTGGTACAGGGTATTATAAATTTATGCGGATATATGGATCATTTGGTAAATAAATTTAAGCCTGATTGTCTGTCCGTCCATATATTTTTTCTTTTTAACCTACATGTCACAATTTTCCAGATATTTTGACGAAATTTGATCTACTGACATATATATTGGCCAAAGAACTATTAGTCATGGATTCGTTCGTACCTTTTGTATGAGCACTCCCCTCCTAATGTCCCATTTGAAAAAAGTCTTTATATAACCAAAATCTGTAGCAAACCAGTCTTTTCATATATAAGATAAATGTGAAAAATTTGGATCGGATGGAATCAATTTTTGAACCACCACTTCTCATATAACTTATTTTATGAAAAGTACAAAAAATGATGAAAATGAGTTGTAGGTTTTTTTTCGACATCACTCCATATAAGGGTTCTTATGAAACGGAAGTTTCTATATGATAAAATGCGCTAATTTTTAATATTTCGTGATAAAAATTGTTCCATTATAGTAAATTGATGTAAAAATTGACTGCGTTAGATTTCGATCATGTAAGTCTATTTTTTAACCCAACTAAATGTAAAGGTTCTCTTATGAAAAGCAAGCCTATTAGAAAGAAAACACTGATTTTCAATATTTCGTGGTGAAAATTTAATTTAATTATTATTAATCTTATTATTATTATTAATTCAATTTAAATTTAATTTGGATTAAGCACGTCAATTTTTTGGACAACGCTCGTATATAAAGTTTTGTATGAAATGGAAGCCTTTTTATCACGAAAGTGACTGATCTTTAATATTTCATGAAGAGAATTGGTCCATTATAGTAATACGACATAAAAATTATCTGCATCGAATTTGGATCACGTAGACTTATTTTTTGAATCTCGGCTTATGTAAGGGTTCCCATGAAAAGTAAGTAAGGGTCTGATCTTTAATTTTTCATCATAAAAAATCGCTGCGTGGTAGTTATTTGAGCTAAAATTTAGCTGCACCGAATTTGCATTATATAGGTCTATTTTTTTGATAGCGCCATAATACATTTATAATTTTTGTGTTTTCTCTTGCGTATCACGCAAAATGTTATTAAAAGTCTATAATATTTGTATTTGTTTTTTTTATTTAAATTCTTTCATAAGAGCACATTATTTTGCTTTTCCCATTTTGAGGCCATAATGAAACAACGTTTAGTCTATTTTCATTAATAATAATAATAATAATAAAATAATTATTATTATAATAAGAAAAATAAGAAACTTACAAAACACAAACACATTTCGTTTGAGTGAGGGTTTAAAAGAAAGTGGTAGCATTCTTTTTTCTTTTTACTTTTTTTTTTTTCAAGGTAGAAACAAAAGCTTCCGCGCTGGTGCTAAAAAATTAATTGAAATATAATTACATCGGCACAGCGAAAAACTTGTTTTTAATGATTTTCATCATAACATATATTTAAATGAAAATATTAATTATAAAAGTTATCGTTGAAGGTTGGAGATGATGGCTTTATATACATTTTGACTAAGTTATAAATAAATAAAGTGGTAATAAATTAAAAAAAGAGTAATAAGGAATTCCACAAGATATTTAAATATAAACATAATTTTAAGATTTAAATAAGCAGAAATGAACATGAATCTCAAATTGAATTTTATCTGGTTTAACGTTTAGCGACATACATATATATATATATTGCGGCATATATATATATATATATATATATATATGTATGTCGGTTTTGCTCTAAATGTTGTTCAGAAATACAAAAGGTTTTCTTTTACATGCACACAATATAAATTTTTATTCTGCATTTCCGTAATTGCATCTCAAATAATCTCAAAAAATAAGGTAAAAAATAGAAACTTAATACATGCAATGTGTTACTTACTTTTCGTAGATCAAATTTAAAACTAAAAAGCAGCAACAATAGTAGTAAAAAGTTATTTGAAAAGGCAAGGAGTTCACTCAAAGCATAGATCCCGAATCTGCGAACCTGTATTATTATCTACGAACTGTTGTTAATTGATTAATAAATCTCGAATCTGCTCCGAAATGAAACGAGAACAATGGATTTTCATTTTTTTTTGTCATAAATTCGGTCTATAATTCCGTTTATTATAAGTACCAAATAATAAGTATCCGTAGAATAGACTTTCTCTTTGTGTAAACAGCTAAGTGTCAGATTTAAAAAACTTATTTATTCATTAAAATTTGTTTCGCGATATCTTTGAAGCAGGCGCGATAGCTTGCGATACAATTAAGTTCCTGCTTAACTCAACCTCCATACAAATTTTATAAACTAATTAAGCTATGGCCTCGAGTTCTTTTCTACAATACGCTTTCAATGAATTTGAAAGATTTTCCTCGAGCTTTCGACTTCAACTTTGGACATGTGAAAAACAGATTTCGGTGCGAATTATTCACACATTAACTTTTTCGAATCTTGTATTGTATGCTCTACTAAAATTAGTTCTTTTGAAAGGAAAGGTGTGAGTAACTCGCGTTTTGCGCCTAAAACTTCAGCTTGAATATCTTATATTTGAATGAACGCTTTATGCAGAACGAATATCTTTTCGCTTTCGTAGAAATTAAAGATCGATTATAGCGAACTTCTCCTTGTTTACAAAATCTTAAATTAATTACATGCTCTATGCACATTGTTCGGTGAAAGCCTTTCTATTTACAAAATTGTGTGAAAAACGCCTGAAACCGATTAATGTCATAAATGAAAATGTCAGAAACAATGCAAGCAACTCAAGGATTTTGAAAATTAAAAAATAATTTTTTTATTATCGGGCACTAATTTTTATCGTAGTAGTATAACGATAGTTTTTCTTGTGTTTGTTAAAGAAGTAAATAACTTACTTTTCGGGGTCACTTACCTCGCAATTGTTGATGAAAAATACGACAGAAAATTAATTACTAATGTTTTCTCTCTCTCTCTCTCCGTTTTTCTTTCTTTCTCCCGCTATCTCTTTATCTCTGTCTCTCCCTCTTCCTCTTTATCTCTGTCCCCCTCTGTCTTTATCTCATTGCCTCTCTCTCTTCCAATTTTTAAAGTGAATCATTTACTTTACGTGCGAATGCAAGCTCGTTTTATTCTTTTCTTTGGTTCTCTCCTAACGAGACATTTTTCTACGTTATTTTTTGTTGTAATAACACATCACAAAACTTTCCTTATCTCTCCGTGAAAAAAGAAAAGAACTGTCGTCGGCATGCGACGAGTTTTTCAATACATTCCACCAGATTGTATAGAATGTTCGATTGAAGGAGTTAGATGGAAAATCCATCCGTTCAATACAGGCCCAAATTTCGAATCACATTTAATCTTCACATAGCGTTTATACAAAATTTATATATCATTTTTTCTTTTTGTTTTTTGGCGAATTCTAGGCGAGTACTCTGTTTCATTTGGCCGATTTTGAAAGTTAAGGTTTACTTTCAATTCTTATGATCTGAAGAGCTTTAAGAAAATGCTTATAGGGATAGAAAAATTTTTAAAGTTGATCGTGACTAAAATTCTTATACCACATAGAAAACTCTATCGAAAATATAACAGAGAGCTAAAGAGAGAGAGAGAGAGAGAAATTTTTACACTTAATCGACCCACACATAAATCTTTTAGTTGATTTAAACTGTTATGTCAAATGTAAATATATTGAGCATAATTTTCAAGTGAGAGAGAGAGAGAGAGAGAAATTTGTAGACTTAATCTACACGAATATAAATCTTTATAAGTTGATTTAAACTGTTATGTCAAATATTATTACAATGAGCATAATTTTCAAGTGAATGTTACAAAGAGATAAGAAATATTCAATTTACCTCTCGGTCAGGCTTCTGACGTATGTATTGTAAATGCATTGTAACTTGCACTGAATGCGAAATAAAAAATGATGTATGTTCTCTTATCTAAGGCAAACAAGAAAAAAATATAAATAATAGTATGAAAGCAGACACACGATATTCATGTAAAATGATAATAGCAAAAATATGTAAACAACACACACTTGTTTTTTTCATTTAAAGTAATAGTTGAAAACAAACTTTTAGTACTTGAAAAAGTTCGAACAGAATAAATTATTAAAAGAAAATATTCGATTTTAAGTAATAAATAATACTTTAAACATTTTAGGATTTTTCTTTGAATTAAATATTGAAAACAATTCCAATCTATATAGAAGATTTATTTGAAGGTTTTGAAATGGAGATAGAAACCAAAAAAAAAAAACAATTCTAAAGCATCTTTCAAAAAATCTTACAAAGATCAATTTTCAATCATGTGTCATTCGTGCAATGAATTCATTTTATTAACGAGTCTTGATAAAAAAGTAATAATACGAGTATGATTTTGTCTCAGCTGTTTTCTAATAGATGGCTTTAGCGATATATGGTGTTGGAAATAAGCAGCTGTACACGTCATATCGTAAGCTTAGGCATTTGTCAACAAAAATATTTGAATATTGGTCGATTTGTGCTCACATCCTAAACTTATTCTCGACTGAAAACCGAAAGATGATGATCCGACTGTTCCTGCGTTTGTCCGACCCTCGCTCAAATATTTCGTGCCCTGATCTTAATGTTCAAGATATTTTATAAAATTTGGAACTCTTGTATAATGTATCGGATTAAACAACTTCTATACCGTCCCCTACATATGTATACAGGTATATTGGAAATACAGACTAGTTTTGAGAGATTTACAAAGGATGACGTAATTAGTACTAAATCAGACTAGAGCGTCATATTAAAGAATCATCCCCTTCCTCTAAAAATTGTGTTATTTTGCTGAATTGTAAACAAAATACTTTCCTTACGCTCCAACCACGTCAACCTTTCAACAAAACTCAATTTCCGGGAAACGATGATTTCGCTGCTTAATTCGAAAAATGGTGGAACTAAATTCATACGAGGTGCACATGGTGATATATGGCTCTTTCCAACCTAATGGAACCATCATTAGAGAACTCTATCAATATTTACTGATGAAATTGAGACGAAAAACTGATGCAATATGTCAAAACTCATAATGTCGTGTGTTTTCAATACGATGAAAATCGAATCTATATAGCAAAGCTCACTCAGGAAACGTTATTAGCGCTAATCTTGAATGCGCTACCCTACTCTCTGTTATCAGCAGATATTACTCTTTCCGAATAACACTGGTTATAATCAATTATTTCTTGTTTGTGAGATTTCCATTCATGGAATGATACCCAAAAAATACGTCCTTTCTTGTACAACCCCAAAGCAACAGCAAGCTTTCCCTTTCACATTTCATTTTACATATTTTATCTAAAAGTAGGAAAAAGTAATGACTTAGGAAAGACAATATTTTGAATAGTAAATGAATGTATCATCAGTGTTCTACAACAAAGCCTCGAATTTCGAATATTTGAGATACCGTGAGATGCCCAGATAGTCCTAAACATGTTATCGAAACAACATCAATGGGTATTAAATGGTATTAAAGAAGCAAGTAATTAACCGGAGAGAGGCTTGTATTGTAACTTTTCAACAGAGGATTACTTGAGAGAGGGAGATACACTTTTCGAAATGCTTGGGGCAAGAGCCTAAAATTTCAAGAGAAAAAATATCTCTCACGTAATGAATTCTGGATAATTCGAAGTGTTTATTAAACCAATAAAAAACCAATTGATTGATCTGAAAAGTTTATCTAATATATTGATATAAAAATAATTATAACAAAAAATTGATTTATAAATTTTAGAATCAAATTCATATCAGCAATATTTTGTTGACCTACTTAAGTTTAAGAAGCAACATTTTATTACAAATTTTTACCGAATTTTTCCAATAATCAACAAATAAAAGATCGCGTAATACTGCTGTCGTAACTGTTGGATTATAAAGTTTAGCTAGACATGAGAATTACGAGAGATCTCACGTGCATTTTTCAGGGTTGAGTACGAGAAATGTTTACTATTTACTGCCGCTATACCATTTATTACTTGAAATAATAATGAGCTGCCTATGTCGACATATATCTAGAGATAAACATAAAGTTAACACGACCTCTCGTTATTTTTTAGACAAGATTATCTAGAAATTATGATTTCAGGTTCGTCGAATTTTAATGTGAAATTCACGATATGTGTGTTAATTTGATTGGCCGAGACTTATCTAAACGGACTTGAAATAATCTTTAAAACTTCGTTAAGGTAAATGTCTCGATTTATTATATTATTTCAGTGGAACAATTGTAACTATACATGGCTATTCAAAACAGTTCATTTTTGTCACGATGAAACTTGAAATGTAATGTAATGTAATATAATTCCGGTGAAATATATGCGCGCGTCTCTTGACTTGTATGCTATTTTGTCATACATCGACCTTACTCTAATTTAGTAAACAATTAGACTAAGAATGGCTTGTTGCAGTAAATGCAGTGCACTTTGTATTAAAAAAAAAAAAACGAAAAAAAAAATATATATTAACTCGATGTTAGTGATACGTCGTTTTCTGTCCTAACTATAGTGAGATTTACATACTTGTAAAATTTCTTAAAATTTATTGCTTCGTTTTTTTTTTTTTTTTTTTTTTACTTTTTTGTTTAACTTTAAAGACATTTAGACCGTTTTGTTGTTTTCAGTTTGTGTTCTTGTTAATAATGGGTAAAAAGATATAAAAAGAAAAAAGAAAAAAAAAAAACAAATAAAAAAGAAAGAATGAAATCAAAGAGTGTTAAGATAAATTTGTACGTGTATGGCTGCCACATGTGTTACGTACAAAGTGTGCCGTTATTAGGTCAAGGTGTCACTCACAACTACCACATTACCGACAAACGAAAATTATCATAGACGAACAGCTAGCTATTCTACCATTCCATCACACTATTGTGCAACAAGACTTTTTTTTTGCATATTTATGTACATTTGTTAAGCTATTGTGCCGCTACGAACAATGCAACAATGAACGCTTACACAAAGAGTAAGGATAGAGAGGAGGAGAAGAGTGATATTTTTTTTTCTTTTTTTTTTTTTACGTATTTGCATTTACACAATAAACACACACATATTTATGATTGTATACATGTATGCATGTATGTGTGTTTGCGAAATAAGAAATTGCATGTTAAGCACAAAAAAGTAATATTTAAAATACTCATCATCTTATAAATGGAAAAACGCTATGTATTACCCTCTGTTTGTTGTATTGTTACATTTTGTTTGGCTTTTCATACTCTCGTTTAGTTTTAAGCGCCACTTTACACTAATTTAGCATATAATAGACGTAAAGAAACCAAACACATATTTACACTTTTCACTTGACCGTAATTGTAGGGTGCATTTATAAAGGTACATTTAAAAATGAATTATTATGAAAAAGAGCAAATAAAAAATTTATACTCTCATCTCTCATCTCCATTATTGAATATCGAAAACTTTAAACGTAAAATTAAATAATTTTAATTTCAATTTTTATTGTGCAAGTTGAAATTTGAATTTTTGTTATATTTTTTTTTTATATATATCGGCACTGCTTGTGTTTCAGGGTATTATAAATTTGTGGGGATTTATGTAACACCCATAAGGATGTACCCAAAGAGAAACACTTTTCATTGTAAGATTCAGAATCATTTTCTCTCTTTTCACTTTAAGCCAATCTGTCTGTCTGTTTGTCTGATATCTTTCCTTGTATTTTTGTGATAAATCTACAGGTCACAATTTTTGGGATATTTTGATTAAATTGGATCTACATTTTTAGGCCCAAAAGGGAACGCTGTTTGAAATATGATTGTGCCATTTTTATGATCACTTTCCTTATAACTCATTTGAAAAAAGTGTTTTTAAAAAATTGCACGTAAAAATTAACTGCACTAAATTTGAATTACGGGTCTACTTTTTTACGGACCCCATCAGATATAAGGGTGCTCATTAAAAGTCAGCCTTTGTATGGTAAAAGTGTCCGATCCTTGTTTCATGATGAAAATTGGTTAGTAATAGTAATTTGACATAAAAATTAACCGCACGGAATTTTGGATCATGTAAGCCAATATTTTATTGACTCCATCGGATATAAGGGTTCCCATTAAAAGTCAGCTTTTGTGTGGTAAAGGTGTCCGATCCTTAATATTGCATGATGGAAATTGGTTAGTAATAGTAATTTGAGATAAAAATGAACCGCCTCGAATTTAGATCATGTAAGCCAATTTCTTGTGGACCCCATCAGATATAAGGGTTCCTATTAAAAGTCAGCTTTTGTGTGGCAAAGTTGTCCGATTCTTAATATTGCATGATGAAAATTGGTTACAAATAGTAATGTGACATAAAAATTAACTGCACCGAATTAGGATCATGTAAATCTATTTTTTTAGATCCAATCAGATATAAGGGTTTTCATAGAAAGGAATTGTTTTGTATAATAAAAAGGTCCGATCCTTAATATTTTATAATGAAAATTGGTTTGTAATAGTAATTTGAGATAAAAATTAACAGTATCGAGTTTGGACCAAGCGGATCTATTTGTTGGAAATCGTCTCATATAAGTGTTCTTATGAAAAGTAAGCCTTTATATGGCGAAAATTATTATATTTTATGATGAAAATGGAACCCTAATAAAAATTAATTGTACCAAATTTGGACTTTGTAGATGTATAATTTGGATAATATATAAGGCAGGCCTCCTTTGGAAAGTATACCTTTACATGGAAATAATGTAGAATTTGTTGTAGTATTCTCTCACGAAAGTAACTCAAGACTTGTATTAAGTAAAGTAATGTAGGATATCTAAAGATGGGGCTTGGCTAGGTCTATAATGTTTTTACTTTACTTTCTATATTCATTTCATAAATTTAATGTAATATACAAAATTTAATTCTCTGTTAAACGTGAACGCATTATTGTTTGGTTGGGTTAGTGAGGAGATTTTCTATTAAAATGAACAGAGTTGAACTGACTTAAAACATAGTTGTGATCAACAAGGTTTTTAAAGCAGGATAATAGAAACATTAAGTCAACGTTAGTTGTTCGCCCTTATTCTCCGAGAGTGTGTAGATATAGAAAAAAAAAAGGAACTTCCTGCTGAAAAAAAGAAATACGTAAATAAATGCTGTTATTTATGCATTTAATTTACATTCTTTTTTTTTAATTTATGTGTGGCACATTTCGCGTGATTTGAAGCGACTTCCGTTCTTTGTTGAAAAGTTCAAAGGTCAGATAAGTGTTTGGAAAATGTCAACAGGACAACTGCAAGCTAGGATTAAAAAAAAAACAAGTGTTTATTTACAATAATAAATTGTGGTATAAAAATAGTTGCCAATAAAAACATGCTTGAAAAACACAAACACACAGACTTCCAACGATGTTATCATTTTTTTTTTTTTGTATACGATTCGTCATCGCCACAGAATTGTTTTTGCGATTGATAATCTTTAAAAAAACATTTTAAAATTCCACAATAATAAATAACTTTATAAGCTTAGCGAAAAGCGTATGCTTTTTTTTTTTTGTATCATTGGAGGGAAATGTCGATGAAATGTTTGAATGTTTTTCACTTCGCAACCCAGACAAGACATTGTGATGAATTCAGAATTTAATTAACTCAGCTTATTAGCACGTTGAATATGTCATGCTATTCTCTAAGGCTAAAGCTTAATAAGTGCTATAACTTGCTAACTAACATGACATGATAGTATTATTGAAGCTTTGTGCAATAACCTAAATTACCCAACAAAGATCTTAGTAACAATCTTTGTTTTTACCGTTTGGATAGATCAAGTTCTTTGGCAGAAAAAAAACTCCAAAAGTAAAAATCGTTATTTTTTTTCTCGACTTTACGGGAAAGTGCTGCTAAATCGTATTGAACAATATATGCACAAATAATTATGATAAAAACCAAGCGAACCATGAACATCGACAATAAATTTAAATACTTGCGTGTCAGCCCCATTTGATGACTGATCGGTTGCGTTTGTTACGAGTTGTTCTCAAGGTGTTAAATCGTTGCAAAGTAAAACTTTCGACAACAGCTGATCTAATTGAATGGAAATATCAAGAGTTAAGCGGACGTGATATTTTAGATTTTTCAAAAGTTACTAACACTGAGCTGAAATGCGCGGTATTCACCATTTTATGCACCATTATTCCTGATTAATACTTGTTTCAATCTATAATTTATTCTCTGTCTCAAAAAAATGATCCATAGAGAGTTTATATATTCTGCATGAAAAATTTGTAGAAGTTTTATAGCCAGTAATAAGTAATAATTTAAATAAAATAAAAAAATATTTAAAGTTCGATTTTGCTAAAAAATAATAATAGAAATTTATTTACATTCCCATATTTCATTTAAGATTTCAAAGCATTATGTCATACACCGCTAAAAGATTTACAAACAACTTCACTATCGGCCCTTTTGAAAATTTTCATTACAACTTTGAAGTAGATGTCCCCTATATCCGTCTTCTATATAGAAATTATGTCATTCCCTTTTTAACTTTAATTCGTATCTATTTATACCCTACTTGTGGTACAGGCGGACGATTGAGCGGACGTACGTGGCACTCAAAAGAGCTTAAAATAAACATAATTTTTCTGATACCGATTCGATTTGAGCCTGTCTGTCCATCCTTTTGTTTGATGTCTATCCATGTATGTTTGTGTGTTTCATCTACGAATTGAAATTTTTGTAATGTTTTGTATGTGTTTTAGTCCAAGAATAGCGTTTGTTCTTGAAAATGGATTTGATCGAATCATTTTTACGATTACTATTCATGAACGTTCCTTTTGAAAGGAGTCTTTATATAAAAAAAAATTACAATTTGTGGGGCAATTTTTTCATATAAAAGGTTCTTAATAGCAATTTGACGTAAAAACTACCTGTATTAGATTTGGTCCAAGTAGTCTATTTTTTGAACCCTCACACATATAAGAGTTCTTATGATTACTAAGCCTTTGTATGATAAATACGTTCAATCCTTAATATTTCATGATTAAAATAGGTTCGTAGCAGTAATTTGACATAAAATTCACTGCACCGAGTTTGGACCAAGTGTGTCTATTTTTGAACTCTATCACAAATAATGGTTTTTGTTAAAAGTAAGCGTTTGTATGTTAAAAGTGTAGGAATCTTAATATTTCATGATTAAAATTAGTTCGTAGTAGTAATTTGAGATAAAAATTGATTGTATGACGACAAAGTCTAATTTTTTATGTTTTTTAAGGTAATAATCATAATAATAAGTACCTTGATCTTGATGATGAATTCATTGCATTAAGTTTGCATCATGTCGTTTCATATTTTTAAAATTTTTTTAAAAATTCCAATATTTATATTTTTATCGATTTTTATAAAATTCTTTGTCATTTTATCAAAATTATGAGTTTTTGATTTTAGTACAGGGCGAAAGAGTTGAACTTGTTGAACTGTAAAACGTTCTGATTTGTTATTTTAGTAAATGAAGGCATAGTTTATTGAGGTTCGTTTTCAAAACTCAATTACTTACGACTGAATTAACAAGTGGTGCAATGTTTGTGCTTTATACCCACCAACGAAGGTAAGAGGTATGTTCATTTTGTCATTTTGTTTGTATAATGCTCAAAAGGAAACTTCGGAGACCCCACAAAACATATGTATGCATATGTATTCTTGATCAGCTTCAAATTTGGAATTGGTATAAGCGTGTCCGTCTGTCTGTCTGTATAATGTCCGTGGTAATTGTTCTTCTGGCCGCAAAATGGAAGATATGGGCTTCATATTTGACAGAAATATTGGAAGTCCTTTCACATACGTTGCAATTGGAAATGAGCCAAATCGATCAGAGGCCACGCCTACGATATAAATTAAACTGAAAACACATTTATTTGCTGGCTATTGTGTTCAATCCTAATAGATAGCAAAATAAAAATTTCCGATGTATTCCACAAAAATAGAGGAAGAATTTATCACGCCCACCTATTAAGATTAAGTTTTTCTTCCCTTTTTTTTTAAGATAAAGGTGATGGGAACACAAAATTGGGCATAGCCGGGTATAATATTGTTCCCTGTTTTTAATTATTAATAGATAGTCGACTTTCTTATGCTCTATACTACGATTTTGATAGGTTTAGAGCTTTACCCAAAGCCAACTATTTGGAGAAATAGCCTGAACTTTATGTTGATTTATAATGGTTTTTTAGCGACTGTATCAGTCTGTTTGAATTGTCTGTTGGTGCATCTAATATATACCTTCAGTCCTTTAATACTAACCTTGAATGAGATTAGTATTGTCAGGAAGATCACAAATTTTGGTAAAAATTACACCTGCAGCAAATTTGCCGAAATATATGATAGAAAAAATTTCCTCTAATGTGATAACTGTCGTGGCCATAAAAAGGTGCATTTGCAGCTGTCGATGAAAGCAAAAATTAACAACCATTACCGCGAAATTTAACAGGTAAGGAGATTAACGAAACTACGCCAGGAAATCCAACCGCAAATAAGATTAACAGGCATCGCAGAATGGGATGCAGCATTTGTGATATTCGTAAAGTTTATAAGTGAAGCCTTTCGCTTAAGAATGAATAATCAGTCGTAACATAGAGTCGTAAGAAGTTAATTATGAGAGATAAGTTAGACGTGGTATGGAGTCATAATAGTCAGTTGCGCGGTAGAGAGTTTTATAATGATAGTTGTTTACTGATAGTTGCATACTGATAGCTGTTTACTGATAGTTGTACGTTAAAAGCAGAATAATGACATTCGAGTCAAACAAGCATTACAGAAATAAGTTCCTTTTAATAATTGTAAAAACCATTGAGATTATAAATAAAATTGAGAATTTCCACCATCTAGCGATACGGACTTTGTATGAAGGGAAAATACTGAAAAGGCAGTTTTGTAACAGAGTATTATAGCTAAGGGAAAATACAGCTTTTCTATGTGTTTTTTTTTTTAAATTAAAACTTGCGTTTATTGACCCATACTATCCTTAAAAGCTTTCCTTGTTAATTAATAAACAAAAAGCATTGTTTTCAAAAGAATTTTTTTTTTTTTTGTAAAAATTTATTTCCTTTTTTTGCTACGATAAATTAATATTTTTCGATTTATTGATTACATACGTACGCCTCTAAATATTCTTTACAAAAAAATATAAATTATATGTAGCTGGGTTGTTAAGGGTTTTTTAATAATGGAATTATTTTGTGATTTTTTTCTCACTATAGTTTGCTTTGCAGTTCTCTCTTAATGATTAAAATCATTCCTCTTTAACACGTTCTATTTTTAACAATATTTGATAATCAATAAATATCCTTTTACCTATTGTAATGAATTTCTCAGATTTATGAACTTTTATTAGTAATTAATTGTAAATATAATTTTTATTGATGGCAGCATTACGCTCAACTAACCGCACCTTTGTAAAGCTTAAATGAAGAAAAACCATTTGGTGGGTGTGTTTGTTTAAAATCAATTAAATACAAATTTTTTGAGAAAGAAAGTATATGTTTGGATAACTAAAATGTCTTTTAAGATGCCTAACCCTTGCGCAAAAATAAGAAAGAGAAAATCAATTGTTTCTAATTATAATGAATAATGGAGACTACCTACTATCAGAATTATGAGGTCTAAGATTTGTTTAGAAAAATAAAATTTATCATAAATTTTTTCTGTCAATTCTTGTTAACTGCATTTAAAAATCATCTGCATTAATCAAAAAAAAAAAAAAAAAAGATATATTGTAGTTTCTGCTGAGTTATAATTTCTGAGTACACTTCGTTCGTAACGTTGAATTTAGCCCTCAATGTTTTCTTTATAGATACTTAAAACAACTTTGAAAATTCGATACATCGGTCAAGGATTCGATCATCATGAACGCAAAATCATAAGTAAACAAATTAAAACCTTATATAGTCGAGCAAAGACAACCATTAAATACCCTACACCAATTTGTCTCATACAAATCTTCATTGAGTTTCGTGAAAAAACAGGATAAATTATAAGTTATTTCCACGTAAAAGTATGCTTTTCAAAGGACTCTTTATGAGGAAGGGAACCTAAACGATGAAATAATGTGGTCCAAATATAATAAATATCTTCGTATTCTTCTTTAATATTTCTCTAATAAAATATTGAAATTTAAATTTTGTTGTCATATAAAGGTTTATACTTTCATGAGTACCCTGGAGAGGATACTTAATTTTGCCCTTAAAAACTGAAATATTTCAGTTGAGGTTCCGTTACTTTGCCCAATTTCAATACAACTCAGTTCACAAGATTTTTCAATAATTTTGCAAAATTTGTAGGTTATGCCTTAATTTTTGTGATCGAGAGAATATTTATCACTTTTTTTACGATTTACTTTAATATTTTTCTTTTTCTATCTTGCGCTATAACTAATTTAAACTTTTAATAATAAAATTATTCCTTGAACAGTAAATCAATAAAATTTCTAATTTAAAAGCAATTATTTTAATTTTAGGAAATTGTTAAAAGAATATAGTTTTCTTCTATCTCTTCTACAGAGTGAACTTTAAAATGAATAAATTAAATGGAGAGCATGGAATAATTAAAACAATTAAGAAAATTATATTCGATTGTGTCCGAATCTTTTATACCCATCATCTTTATCTTAGAGGAAAATTCAAAAAAAACCAAAATATTCATACTTTATAATATTGAATGGGCGTGGCAACCTTTTATCATTTTTATGAATTGTTATCCGTAATTTTTCTCATTTTTATGAATTGTTATCTGTTGTAATGAGTAGTAAGGAAAACATTCAGTAATCAGACGTTCCATCTGATCGATACGGCTCTTTTTCAATATCAGCGTACGTGCAACAACTTTCAATGTTTCATTAAATTGGATTCAAATTTTTGCGACCGATAAAATGCTTGCTGCAGACGTTCTGCTGATTAGCAGAAAAGGCAAAAGGATGGTCGGAGGGACAGACATGCCTAGATGAATTTCGAATTTGAAAGGAATCAAACGTTTTAAAAAAAAAAAAAAATTAAATTTCTCACTCTCCATTACATTGGGTGGACGTGGTCAACTTTTTCTACCTGGAAATTGTTATAGATTTTCTACCTGTAAATTGTTATAGATCTATCTGCTTTAGTTTATATTTTTATATTTACATTTATATACAAAAACCTAATTATTTTTGATTTTAAGAGCAGAGGTGTGTCCTTGGTTTGCACTGTACGGTAGGCGTGCCGTTTGGCCAATTTCCTTCACTTTCAAAAGCAACCTATCTGCAAAAATTTCTAATGTTGTTGCCTAATTTGAAGCCGATATTTTCACATTTACTAGGCGAATGTTCACCGTAAACACATACAGACAGACATGTTTAGATAATTATTAAATTTGATACTGACCTAGGATATATATATACATACTTTATGAGTCATCTGAAGCTTGCTTCTGGGCGTACTCCCATCCTACAATGATGACGAATCTTAAGTACTTTCCACTACTGGCAATATCACTTCAAATCAAAGATAAAGATTAATGCTAAAAACTTCTCGAAATTGATTATCAGAAAAAGAAAAAAAATCATACAAAATTTATTTATGTAAC
This sequence comes from Glossina brevipalpis, assembly GCA_000671755.1. Lineage (NCBI taxonomy): Eukaryota > Metazoa > Arthropoda > Insecta > Diptera > Glossinidae > Glossina > Glossina brevipalpis. Next base: position 1,121,817 of record KK351042.1, read on the forward strand.
ATTCTTGTGTCATATATATACCGATAGAAATCATACCGAATAAAAAACATATATACAAGTTGATGAATGGGACAGAACGTCTTCGAATAAATGTATCTATGTGCGCAGCATGTGGTTAATAAGATAAATTGTTGACAATACTGGTTGTGGACAAAGGAGAGGAATAGGAGGTAAAGATACCGAATTGCAAACAAAGAAAAGAGTAATCGTGCATTACGTAGTTTCACAGTTGTCGAGAATAATCACAGCATGCCGTCGTTTGGAATGAACGGAAAATTCTAAGTCAAAGCTTTGTGAAGCTCTATATGAAATTATTTTTTATATCTAGCATACAGATTTATTTACATTTTGCCAAGATGTTTGCAGTATCAAGAAGAAAACTTTAGAGGTGTTAGATCGATTTAGACATGTCCTTCTGTCTATCTGTGTAATGTCTGTAGTAAGCATCGTACTGATCGCAAAAAGGTACATTTAAAGCTTTTGTATGTAAGGGGACATCATAAATTGAAAGTTATTTGCTTTTCAAGATTTCCACTCATAAACTTCAACGTCGATACGATGATAAAAAATTTCCCGTATAGATTATTGTAGGATAACAATACCTGTACAACAATCAAAGATGTCAGCCATGCCCACTCAATGTTATAGATTTAGCTTTTTCGGATTTTTAAGCTTTGTTTTTATAGAAAGATGAGATGATCGGTATAAAAAATTCGCCTACAATCGAATACAATTTTCTTACTTGTGTTTGCATTCCATTCTATATCAAACTTCCATTGTATCTGTTATATTCACTTGATTTTAGTTTTAATAAATTATGAAATTTAATTATTAAATTCGATAAATTCTAGTCGGTTAACCGACCTACGTATACAAACTAAACATATACGATCCATATCATATATATATATATATTTATACGAGGTGTGTTCAAAAAGAACTGACTTTTCAAATGTCGTGGGCTCCGTACATTCCAACCTCGAATTTTTTTTTTGTTATACATGTATGTATGTATACATGTTCCCAACATATAGTTGACATTATCAGCCATTTTGCATTGTCAGTTTGTTTTTGACAGATATAAAGATTAGATGTCCGTTTAACGATTTTTCGCTATCGAAAAAAAATGGTGCAAAGAATCTGTATTAAATTTTGTGGGAAAAATAAAATTAAGTGCTCGCAGTTACTTAAAATTTTTATGGAGAATCATCGAATCACTATTAGGGAAGTTGCCGAATATGTCAGTATATAGTTTGACTAAAAGCGCGCAAAATGTTTCGGATGTTTTTTTCTACGTGAAACATATGACAGCGAAGTTTGTCACGAATTCAATTTTTCGCACAAAACAACACAGTAATCATGCCTTAAAAACCATTCATCGGTCTTGGATCCCTACTACTTTTTTCTGTTCCCGAAACTAAAAAGATTTATTAGAAAGCGGAGATTTGTCAAGATTAAAGAGATAAAGACGCTGGAAGTCGCTGGAAGAGGTCAATGTCAAGGTCAAGGTCAGTGTGTTTCAAAATTCCTTCGAGGTTTGGAAAAAGCACTGAAGGGGTATTATTTTGAAAGAGGGACAGAATAGTTAATTGATGAATAAATAAATATATTTCGACCAAAGTAAAAAGTCATCTTTTTTTTTTGAACAAACCTCGTATATATATACCTACAAACAAACGTTCCAAGTAGATGATGTGTTTAAAATACATATGCACAAAAAAATTCACATTAAACCAACTCTGCTCTGATCTAAATATATGAAATGCTTACGCGTGTATATTTATAAACTCCGAACATGACAGATAGTATTAGAGATAATGTTATAAAATACTCTCATTCTCCATTGTTTGTTTTTGCAACAACAATCTATTCTCTTGATGACTTTAGTGTTATTTCGTTAATAGTTTGTTGTGTATATGCATACTATACATATGTATATATATATATACACGCATACATCTATTATCATCTGTATGGTTGTTTACCCACGCTTAGCAGCTCAAGGTCATTTGCTTCATACAAGTTTTCAATATTGTTAATTATACTTTTGTGTGTTATTAATACACAAAAATATCCCAAGCGAGAAAAATGCACTTCTTCGCAATTGCTATACTAGAGATTTATAAAGCGATTGCAACGCGAAAAAATTTCGTTTCAAGCCTGCACAAAATTTGAGGTTAAATAGGAAAATTTCTCTTAATCTCTCCTTTCCCCTCCAAACAACTATCATATATAAATCATATATTTACGTTATTAAAGGTCTACATATCGCGCGAAGCAATTTTTATTTTTTTAGAATTTTTCTTGTTGCTTTTTTTTAGCAGAAGTTTTTGTTTGACGCCATCAATTACCACAAATAGTAAACTAAATTCAATTGATTTTTCAATTCGTTTAAAACATTTCTCTCGCCAGTGTTTTTATATCGTTGAAGTGAATTTTCTTTTTTTGTGTAATAAAAACTGCTTTCCGCACCCATACACGCTAGTTGCACTAAAACGAAATAAATCATAATAAGTGAGTGGTCTGCTTGGATTAAATCATCGTCGTGATAATTATGCCGGAATTAATTGTGCTTCAAGATCACAAATACACACCGATCATTCTAAGAAATCCTACCATCCTTTTCTAACTATAAAAATGTCTACGAAGAAACTCTGAATATTGAAATTAATTGTTTTATATATAAAATGTTCTTTAGGCGGTCAGAGTCCAACAAAGTGTAAAGAGATGGATGCCGATAACGGCACTCCATATTATTCTATTTTGAAGAGGAAAAAATTCAGCTCATGCCACATAAATTATCAAGCTATCTTGGGGTTAAATTGCAACTAGCAATGAGACAGTTAGAAAGTGACTTGGAAGATTTCATGCAACAAATTTTATTGTTAACTTGGTCTGCGAACTTATCGGGCTTGCTGATTATCATCCAGACTTGTCTCTTTCTGATTATCGCTACGTCAAATAAATGTAGTCATATTTTCCTGAATAGCGGTTCACTAATATTGGAGATATGCGAAAATGGGTCGATATCTATTTTGCCTCGAAAGCACGGAGTTTCTACCGCGAAAGGCAAAAATTATTAATCTTGGGAACAAATATGTTTCTAATAAATTGAATTTAATCACAAAGCACTTACTTTCAATTTGTATATCAATTAGATTAAGCGATTTCTTTTTTTTAATTTAAATTTGGACCCAGTTATGCTGAGTGCAGCAAAGTCTCTTGAAGACGCCTCACAAGAACGTGACTCTGTTGCCATTTTTTAATATTTTTCCAAAATGTTTACTTTTTTGATACTTAAATATGCAATCAATAACCTCGTCAAATAGTGTTATTCTATCACTTTCCATTCTTTTCTCCGTCTCCTCCCATAAAACTGATCAAACAACCCGTCTTTTTGGCAGTGTCTCAATCCCTTAAATAAAGGAGAAGTTTCATTTAAGACCTTTTATTTTTGTGTGAAACAAGCAAAGTATGTCTGAACCAAATTTTGAAATTAATTAATAGAGCGTCATTACTGTATCGGACTTTTGAAAATTTTGGAATATTTGGTTGGGAAGCTACAGAAGACAGATGGACAAAAAAGATCCGATTTAAACAAGCGTCTTGCAATCTCTAATGCAATTTCTGTTACTTAAAACCCTTCTATATTATTACACCTATCCTATGGAAAACTTGAAAAAATATCTCAAGAACATAATTTCAATATTTAGCTTACTTAAAACGATTAGACCAACTATCTAGCTTATCTTTTTAAAACAATAGACCCTGCTTTAGTCTAGGAATTTATTTCTTTGGTCTAAATAAATTATAATATAATAATATGTTCATTAAAAAAATAAAATGTGGAGACGATTGGAAAAAATATTAATATTCAGGGAGGGAGGCATACTGCATAAGGGGCTAAAGTATACCGAATAAAACTTCGTTCTTAATTCGTTTCTATATTAGATGAAATTTTTTTTTCTATGTAATGAAGTAAGGCGTGCTCATTAATAAGTTCGTAGCGAATTGTCTCAAAAAATAATTTTGACTGAGTAAATCTCTAAACCCGAGACGATTCAAGACAAGTCGAGCTCATTAACATGTTTGCAGCGAATAGTTTGAAAAAGTAATTTTGACTGAATAGATGTCTAGATTTAAGACGATTGAAGACAAGTCGAGCTCATTAATACGTTCAGAAGGGGTTGTCTGAAACAGTAATTTTGCCTGAGTAGTTTACTAGATCCGAGGCAATGCATAGACAATCGAATATTATTAAGGTGCTCGTAGCGAATTGTTTCAAAAACTAATTTTGCCGGCATAGATCTCGAGATCCGAGGTGATTCAAAGACAAACCGAACTCATTAATGAGTTCGCAGCGAATAGTCTGAATCAGTAATTTTGACTGAATAGATCTTTAAACACGAAGCAATTCAAGTCAAGTCGAGCTCATTAATACGTTCGTAGCGAATTGTCTCAAAAAGTAATTTTGACTAAGTAGTTCACGAGATCCGAGCCAATTTTATTGATCTGTTCATAGCAAATTGATTCAAAAAATAATTTTGACTGAATAGATCTCGAGATCTGAAGCATTTCAAAAATTTCATTTCTTTTTCTTTTGAGAAGAAATATAAACTTGATCCCGGGATCATGTTTGAACATATGAAAACCGTAGCAACAAAGAATGTCAGTCATCATTCGCGATCTTACGAATTGAAGATAAAAGTGCAAAAGAAGCCAAGTTCTATCGAAAATATTCACTAGACATGGTTCGCTTTGTTCCATCATCTGTTTTGAAAACTTCAAGATCATTTGTAAAGAAAAATTTGAATTCTTTAGGTAAGATTAATTATGTTTTTTTTTTCAGGAACGAAAATACATTAGAATTGATCTCTTCTGCCTAAAGTCTAGCGAAAATAGAAGAAAGACTTTTGAATGAAAGTAAAATATAAACTTAAAATTTATGTTTTAGGTGAAAACCCACAAAGATTTTTAAGATGATTCATTCAATGCATAATGTTACGGTAGTCACTGCATAATGTAGAAGCATTACGAAAATGCCCCTAAGACTATTAAGAAGAGTAGAGACACAAAATCCATTGTTTGGTTATTTTTAACAGAGTACCGTTGTTTATGCAACTAACTGCTTGTCTTTAGTGATGGCGTTGCATAGAAATTGTTTTGTTGGCTTCTCTTTTTTATAAAAAAAAAAAAAAACAAAAAAAAGTCTGTGTTTAAAGAAAAAAAAAAAAGGAAAAAAAAGAAAAGAAACACTTTTATACATACACAGTAAACAATTTTAAACGAGGCAACCGACCGCAAGCGACAACAACAAAAGAATTTGGCAATCAGAAGCTACTTTTAGAACTTTAAATTGTATTTATACCGGGAAGGAACTTTGAATAGTTCTGCAATCTCATTGCGATACTTAAATTTGTTGATCTACATTTTGTGCTGCAAGCAAGAACAACTACTACAACTACAAGACAAAGAACCGATACATTTGGTTTTTTTATTTTTACGACCATTATTCTCTCTTTGTGTGTGTGTGTGTGTGTGCGTGTGTGTGAGTTGTGTGAAATGTCTAAATAAGGTGAAAGACAAGTCTCGACAAACACAAATAAATGTCATTAATGCTTTAGCAGCGAGAAAAGAAAGAAAGAAAGAAAAAAAAAAGAAACTAATTTTCAAAATCATTAGTAAGTACTTTGGGAAAGTAACTCACATTTTTGTTAAATTGCAATTTAAATCTTTTACGATTTTAACAAACATTTCAAAAGCGAAAAAAAACTATATGAAAATCTAAGATTTAAAGATAAAAGACTCTTTCTACGAATAGTAAGTAAATGAATTACTCTCTAGTAATTACGAGTTTTAGTTTTATGCTTAACTTGATGAAGATTTAATTATAATAAAATAACTTTGCGCGGCGCTACTTAGTTTTAGTTTTTATATAAGCTTTCGTAATAAATAAATAAAATTCAATAATACTTAGAGAAGCATTTAAAAGCGATTTATATAAACATTTTCTCAATAGGTTTAGTTCAATTTTTAAAGCTTTTCGCTTCTTAAGTAAATATTATCGAACATATTAACTAAGCGGATGCTGCATAGAAAGAAAAAATCAACACAAAATCTTAGAGATTTCTTTTATAAATATATTTATTTTTCTACAATCATTAAAGAACTTGAAATATTTTTTTTTACAGAAAGTGCAGCTAATTGTTTTTGCAAAAATTTTGTAAAACAAAAAAAAAATTAAATGAATTAAAGTTCATTAACTATAAACATTGTGACAATGATCGTAAATTTTGTAGTTTTACGAATTGTGTTAAACTTAATCGTTAATGAAATATTTGAGTTGTTTTAAGTTTAATTATTAGGTGTGGTTTTTTTTAATAAATTTACACTTTTTTTTTTATTATAAAAGCGAGAAATTTTATTTAAAAGATTAATACTCGTTACCCACTACTTCTCCTATTTTCGAAGCTAGAATATGCAGATTTGGATTGGATTTAACAATCTCAGTTTTGAAATCATTCTCAAGACCGAGCGAAACCATTTTGTAATTGGTATTGCAAGAGCAAAATTATTCTCAGACAAAGATAATATATCATAATGGGTTGGCAACGATTTCATTTATAGATGTCTCTCACTCCCATTTTTATGATATTCGTGAATGCTATGATCTTCTTCTTCTTATATATGTGAGCTGTCAACCTTATCTAGCTTTACAAGTTCACTGCCTAGATATTTTCTTCAATTTTTTTTTTTTTTATCTCAACATTAATATGGAGGACAAGCACGAACATTTCCTCCTTATTTTGCTTTACTATTTTCGTAAAGGAAAGAACGCAGCGCAAACCGCCAAAAAGTTACGTGATGTGTATGGTGATAAAAGCCCTTAAAGAAAGGCAATCCCGAAATTGGTTTGAAAAATTACATGCTGGAGATTTTTCTCTTAAAGATGACCAACGTTCAGGTCGACCAATTGAGCTTATTGAGAATGAAATCAAAACCATTATCGAAACGGACCGATTGCAGGGAAGTTAAATGTTTCACATACAGCCTTAGAGATGCATTTACAACGTGTCAGTTTCGCTAAAAAGCCGAATATTTGGGTTCCGCCCGATTAGAAAAAAATTCATCGGACAAAGTGTATTAGCGCTTGCGAATTATTACCTAAACGGTATGAATTCGATTCGTTTTTGAAACGAATCATCACTGGAGACGAAAAGTGAATTGTGTACAAAAATGTCGATCGAAAACGATCGCGATGCATGCCTAATGAGTCATCATAAACCATCACTTCAAAGGTATATATTCAACAAAAGAAGATTTTCCTTTGCATTTGGTGGGATTGGAAAGCTCGGGTGTATTTTGAGTTGCTTCCAAGGAACCAAACTATTAATTCGGAGGTCTATTGTCGGCAATTAAACAAATTGAATTCAACGGTCAAGGAAAAGCGACCAGAATTGGTCAATCGTAAAGGTGTCATTTTCCACGAGGACACTGTCAAATATCACTTAACTCAGTTTTTGGCCGAAAAGGATCAGACTTTCTACGAGCATGGAATTTTCAAGTTGGCAGAGATATGGCAAAAGGTCATCGAATAAAATAAAATAAAAAGTAAAAAAAAAACTTTTATTTTCTTGAGGAAATCGGCAATTACTTAGTTGCCAACCCAATAGATTGGTATAAGTAGTAATCGGAAACAGTAGTCTTATAAAAGGCATATCAAATAAGAGTCGACTATTTCATATAAGAACCAAAAAGTGTACCTTCTAAGTGAATTATGATATATTTATTGCGTTGTAAAGTGTGAATCTTCCGATTAAGTATGGAATAAAATATCTGCCAAATTGATCCCGAGGTTTCGAGAGTAAGCCATTACTTTTTTTTAATGAAATTTTCGATGAATTTTTGACAAAGGTGTGGGACCAATAGCGCGTTGGAGTTCTGAATTTTTGAACTCAGGAATTGTTTCTAATTTATTCACATAAACCCGGGGTTTCAGAAAATTCCAAAGAAAGAAATCGCACTGCGTTAAATCATGGTGATCGTGGTGATCAGTTGATATTAGAATTTCGTGAGATGATTTGGCCTGGAAATCGTTGCTGCAATAAAGGGTTTATTTCATGAGCGGTGTGGCAGCTGGCGCAGTCCCGCTAAAACCACATGTCGTCCAGATTCATGCCGTCCAGTTGAAGCACCATTTTTCTGCTACGTATGCCGTTCACCATTATTGCAATTTAAAACAATGAGAACCTATCACCCCGCCTGTGCAAAATCCACACCAGACAGTTGCTCATTGTGTATGCACTTGTTTTTTGACAATCACAGGGTTCTCTGAAGCGAAAATACATCAATATTGACGATCGCGTGATAATTTTCTGAGCCACATATTCGACAGGTTTGTTTATTTACGAAGCCATTCAGACGGAAACGCGTTTTATTGATGAAGACCACCTTTTTCGGAAAAGGTGATCGGTTTTCGCAATTATAATGAGTTCTTCCTTTGCGTAGCGCTACATTTTTAATAATCGCAACAATCATAGATGACAGCTGCCAAATTTCAGAGTTGCCACTTGTATGAAAAATAGATTGCGCAAAATATAAACAGTGCGCTCCTATCGTGAAACCCTTTGAATATAACAGATACTAATGAAATCTATTTGATTACTGCTAACATATGACGCTTTTTGGCATATAGCCTTTCTTTTAACGATCAGTCTCTCAGACAAGACCAGCTCATGATACATTATATATCCAGCGGATCTGCACACATGAAAAAACCGTAGATTCTTGATTTCACTATCGATATTGATGCTTCATGGGCAATCGATCATGCTGTTTTTATTTCGGATATTATTTCATGTCTTTTTTTTCCTCATGCGATTTAGCAACACTTTCCTTTGGATTAAATGGCGAATGTAACTTTGCTTCCAAATAGTGTTCTCTGGCACAGAGCTCGACTCATCATTTGAAGTTCAAAAAAATTACGTTATTAAACTTTAAAACGAAAATTTAGATACAATTGCGTAAAACTTAAAGATCATACGCCAAGATAGCATTCTCTAAAACATGCAGGATCAAGTTTTTAATAGCGAGTGTAAAGCGTAATTTAGGACGCTACTTAATTCATTCTAAAAGAAACTAAAAGTAAAGGATAAGTGATGATGCACTTTGCTTTTTGATTAAATAAGTTCCGTACCATTGGTGGATAATTTCAGATTTTCAGCATTAATAACTTCATCCCTAATCTAGAGTTCAAGTTTTTGGATAAGTATATCAAACAATTCGATTGAAATAATTACAATAAGTTGTCAACAAATTCCTAAAAGTAATTTGAGTTGCACATCTATCAACAACATATCAGTTTCATTATTGAAAATTAGATTTGAAAAAGTTTTCGTCAACTGTACGCTCTATTCGCTGCTAATAGGGCAACAAAGAAAAACTCGGAAATTTGTTTGTTTGTTTCATGGAGAGAGATTGTATGACAAGTTCGCGTGTTCACAAATCAAACTATTTAGTTTTCTTAAATTTTTTTTTTTTTTTTTTTGATATTTGTTTCAAACAATCACTCTCTGTAGCCCTAAACTTTCTACAGGTTACTTTGATATGCTTCAATTCCACATGCGGCTAAGAAGGAAACCGCCTTTAGAAAGCCGAATTTCAAATCTTTGATGTTCTTTCAATGCCTCCCAATGCCTCAATCATATTCGTCGAAAACCGATTAAACAACATCACGACTCTTTCAAAAGAACTTTTATTCATTAGACATCAACTTTAACAAGCACTCACTTTGTCCGCCTTGCTTTTAACCTCTAACAGACAAAACATGAAGAAGATAAAGAGAGTAGTTTTGGGAAAGCCATTAGTTAGCTTGACACACATTCTTCCTTTAAATGTCATTTAATTTATACGTGGGTTGAGATTAGTACGAAATAATTCGTAAAGTAGAAGTCTGGATGAAATATCATTCCTTTCCGTAAAGGCTATCAATTCTTGTATTTCGTGTAACACAATTTCCAAAGAGAAGGGAAGTAAAGTCGCGCATAAATTATATTTTGATACCCAGGGTCGCTCAAAAGCGAATTCACCCACCACAAAATGATTTCAAGACTAACATTTGTCTACTTGTGGTCCTTTTTATTTTCCATTGGAAGAATGAATGATGAATGAAGAACTATTCTATACTGATCTATTAGTGTACTACAATCAAATAAGTGACATTCAATTCAGTCAGATCTACTTCCCCTTCCACATATTTCAAATTCAATTGTTGACAAAATTGCTGCAATTCAAGAGTAACGTTTGTTGCATTTGCAAATTGTCATCTTCAAGGAAAGGCGTCATAAATGCTTAGGAATTTATTATTGACTTACGTGGAGCCCATCAATTTATAGCAAAGCTTCATGGAAACGTTTCTTAATTCACTATAACCAACGGTAAGACAAGTATTCTTAGGCAATAGTTCCATAACTTTTTGCAGCTGAATCATTGACTCAATAACAAAATTATCGTCTTTTACACTTGCGATGCTTAATTTGCAAATTCAACATCACCTTCTCGTCCTTCACGTATATATATGAGCACTGAGAATTTATGATAAAATTGATTATAAATCAAAGAATCACGACTTGCGTTCGCTTGTTTGCCCATTTAAGTCGGAATTGAAGTATAATCACCTGGCAACTCTTTACACAGATTTAATTACGCATTTGGTTATGAATCATTCTCTATAATCAAAACAATATATTAACTTGTTTAGATTTTTTTTAATGTAAGTAGTGAATCCTTCCGATTATTAGGTATGTGCATCTATGGAATCCGAATTCGGGAAACACGTGGATAATACCACATGTTAGAGGATATATACGTCTGAAATTGTGATTTTTTTATAGCTTGCATATGTGTTAACAATAATCAGTTGCAGTGTCCAGTCATATCGCGTCTTAAAAACAGTAGTCGTAATAGCGAAAATTTCGATTTTCATGCTAAATAAAAGGCACTCGCCGACAAAACTTTTCTTTTGCTCGTACGATACAACAGATAATCATTTCTGCATCTTTTCATTGAAACTGGATTTTCGGATGAAAACTGGATTTATTTTATAAATTCCAAGTACGGAAATTCATGGGTGAACTCAAGTTTACCAGCCATATCGACTGTAAGACCAACTCGCTTTGATAAAAAACGATTCTGTTTACTGTTTGGGACCAGAAACCAGAGGTAAATGATGAGCTGTTAAAACTTGTCGAAACAGTTAATACCCAAAGTCGATTTGAACTATTCACCCTTCAAAAAACTACATCATTTTTTACATGGCTTCTCTTTATTCATCCATATGATAAAATCGATCCATGATATGCTGGAATTACTCAGCTAAGGTCCACAAGACCATGCGGTTTACTTAACAGACCCGAGTGCTTCGAATTACAACTTCTTAGTATCGATAAGTCAAATTACGCTCTTGCTAAGGAGCCCTTTGATCTGTAGGAATATGTGAAAAAATAAATCGATCACTGATTCGCCTCGAGAAAGGAATGTTTTCTTTTTTTTGTTGGGGCATTCACAAATTGTCTGACGGAAGGGAAGAATACACAGCAAGCGACGGGGGACTACACTTTGAATAAGATATTTTCTGTATAAAAACTTCCGGTTCCATATTTACATACCTAGTAAACCACTTAGTACTCCAAATTGATAACAAATATTTTTAGTGAGATTTATAAGAATATTTCCGAGTTTTTATAATGAAGCACAAGATTACCTTGAGCATCTCGAGTACCTTGAGCACCTTGAGCCACGTGAAATAACTACAAAGCGCAGCTTCCCATATTTCAAGCAGGACCGTTTACCCCCTTAATAGTCTTGCTATGAAATTAACTTTGTTACAGAACGCAGTCCTACCATATTTCAATCAGCAGTTTTTAGGTCTTAATAGTCTTCGTATGAAACTAACTTTGCTACAGAGCACGGCCTTCCCACATTTCAATCAGGAGTTTTTAGGCCTTAATAGTCTTCTTAGGGAACTAACTTTGCTACAGAGCGCAGCCCTCGCATATTTCAAGCGGAAGTTCTTAAACTTTAATAGTCTTATTATGAAACTAATTTTGCTTGCAAAGGCGGCATAGTAGTAAGTAAACTTTCGCTTTCGCTTAATCCGCATTCGGCGAAATATTTGCTAATATTTTTTAGAAGTCAAAAGCCTCTTTAGAATATGACTTATTGACGGACCAAGGCCAAATAATTTGGTAATGAATAAAAAAAAATTTGTTTATACACTTGCAAAACATTTTGCATTAATTATAAATATTGTCAGATTAATTTTCTGGATCTACTTCGACTAATTTGATCAAAACGAACAGGGCCAGATAAATTTGATCAATTTAAAATAAAGTACTTGTGTGTGTGTGTGTGTGTGTGAGAATTGTTTTGGTTTAGATAACTTACGTTCGCGTACGTCATAAGCGAAATAATAAATTTAGCATATCCTACTACGGTGAGTACAAAAGAGTAGGTGGGACCTGCTAATACATATGTATATACATATATATATATATATATATATATATATATATATGTGTGTGTGTGTGTGTGTGTGTGTGCATATATGAATGTATTTATGTATGTATGTATGTAAATATGTATGTTTGTAAATATATCTGTGTAGGCTGTTTACAAAACTTTTTTTCCCCAGTTTGTACCGAGCGAGTCAATATTTAATGATTATTTAGTTTGTGAATGTATGACGATTGGGCTTTTGTTTTTCCAATGTAGACAACGATTGTTTAGTTTACAGAAAACTTTCAAAGCTTGAACTTGAAATTAATTTATAGCCGTATTAGAAACTTGCATAATTCATATAAATTTCAATTAATAATTTTAATTATAATTGCATATACATTTTCTTTCTCTTTTCTTTTATAGATTTAATTTCAGAAGTAAACTACAACTAAAATTCATCATCAAAATAAATAAGTGAAAAAGAAAGAGATAGATAGAGAAAGAGAGAAAGAGAGAGAGAAAGGAAAGTGTGGGAGAGTGAAAAAAAGGAAATCGGACATTAAGTGAAAATCGCGTAACTCTCTTTTTCAACGTATTTTTGGATGAAGTAATTCGCATATTTGGAGAATTGTTTTTTCTTTTTTTTTTTTTTTTTAATGTAATTAAAGCACCTAACAACAACAACAAGAAAGTATTTGGTGAAGAAACGCTTTCGTGTACTGTACACATGGTTTTTGGCCGATGATATACGTTCGATAACTTTTGGTTTTATCTTCATTTGTAACGGTATTTGGTGCTCAAGTTGATTAATAAACGCGTTCAGTCAGCACCCATTTAAGAGAACGTCATCATCATCATCATTATTGAATGAATATTCGATGCGATTTCATACAATAAATAAATTGACATTTAATTAAAGCTACAAAAGAAAAGCAAAACAAAAAAAAAACAGAAAAACAAAACAAAAAAAGGAAACAGAAAAAGAAAAAAATTGCAACAACAAAAGTAAGGCTCTGGTTACTTAATACATTTCTTTTAAAATTTCGTACGGTGAAGAAAAATCAACAAACAAAAAAAAACAAATTTAATAATCTACATGTGACGTCATCATAGCTAATAAATACATCAACGGTACAAAGAGAAGCGAATACTAATCAGCTCTTTAGATTATATATCAAACAATACTTGAGTAAAGAGATTGGAGGTGTGAAAGAGTAAGAGAAAAAAAAAAACAAAAAACAATTACGATAAAGAGGAGGTGTGTGGCGTGCGACCGTGTGCGTGTGTGCGTGTTTTTAGCACAACATCAATATGCTGGATGATGATAATAATGATTTGGTGGCTGCGGCATCAGAAATACAATGTGGTGAGTATTATTTGTTAAAAGAACAGAATTAAATAAAATACACACACATACAAACACACAACACATGTATACTATTCACTCTTATAAATAAAGAAATTCATTTGAATCCAACTCTCTTGTACATTTTGCATCATTAGCACTTTTAACTGTAGAACAATAATTTTACATACACACACACACACACACACACACACATCTACACAATCTTTCTGTCGTTGCTGTCGCATAATTGAAAAAGTCTTTCAATTGCAAAATTTTGTTTTCACTTTCCGTTCCGTTTTCTGTGGTTGGTTGGTTGGTTGGTTTCATTGACGCAACAGTTATTTATTCTGCAAGTTTCATTTATTTCCTTTCATCGTTTCTCATGTCGCAATTGTAATCTTGCGTACACCACAGAAGTAAACAATGACACTTTGATTCCATAGGTAATAATATCACAAGAAATGCTTTACGAAAGTTATCGACTTTGTTATGCATACATATGTGTGTAGGCTTTTTGTATTGTTGGGCGTGTGTGTGTGCGTGTGGCAAAAAAGGTCTTGAAATAATAGTATAATGAATTCCCTTTGCTGTGTGTGTGTATGTTACATTTTTCATATGCGCACATGGAAATGTAAATTTCTATTAAAAAAAAAAACTTGTGATTATCATAAGAATGATAATATGAGTAACTGGGAGAGTTATTTCCAAATTTATGCGAATCTTTGCTTGATATTCATTAACTCAAAGCCATGTATTGGGATTTGTGAAATAATATTTTTACATTAGGGCGTGTCATTTAATGGATAAGAAGCATTTTTGTACAAAAATGAAAAAAAAAAAAATTTGACGTTACAACTGGTCACGTAGTAGTATAGTGTGATTATTGTATTCAATTTTTTTAAATTCAATATAATTGAGTCATTATTTGTGTATAATTGTAGGCGTAATTTTATAAGCGGGTTATAACTATCAATTAATAATAGTTTCTTTCCTTTTTCCCTAATTCTTGAGGGCAATAAATAGTGTTCGCGAAAGCTAAATAGCGGTTGGACGGACGTACTGACAACTTTAGACAACTTTAAATTATCTCGGAATCATACGTTAATCTCAATATCATTTAAACTACCCTGATAAAAATGTCCGTAGTGTTAGCCATGTGCTTTTCTCAAGTCTTCACTTCATGCTTGTAGAGATAAGGAAAAACTGTAGTTTATAAACCATAACAGACATTGGTTTGGAAATCGATATACACCTGGAGAGAAAACCATCTAATTAATTACAAACATAGCGAGGCATCCACAAGAGATAACAATACTATAACTTATACTTCCTATAAGATGTATATTGTGCTCTAAACATTTTGTTTGACGTGAGGTATAAATTATTAAAATATATTGACGTGAGCATAGAGCGCTTAACTTACTTCTTCTTCTTCTTACTTGCTCTATACTACAAACATTTATTTATTAGCTATAGTATCATCTATAAAACTGATACAATTTTTAACAGCATTTTATTATATGCCTTCAAGGCAGGCTATATTTTAAATCAATTTACCAGAAAGCGTCCAGCGCGTACGAACATAACTTCGACTTAACCTATATTGAGAACATTGATTAAGCTGTGATATGAAAAAAAAAAAAAAAAGAATTTATGGTTTCTTTCCAAGAAAAGGCTTGAATAGTGAAATGTGAAGGAATTATTTTGTCCTTCATTTCGATGTCGTTTCCATCATTCGTGACATAAGGTTACGTTAATTTAAAATGACAAACTGCATCAACGACAAGGTTTCTTCCTTTAAAAAGTAATTTCTTTTATTATTTAATTATGAAAAATCATTTAAATTAAATTGATTTTTACTTATATGTCCATCTACCCAATGTATTTGGTTTCAACCTATAGCTCGCAAATTCCGAAACTATCCTGTACTGAAATTAATTTGATTTCATCATTTTAATAACCGTTCTCCTCATACCCTTTATCGTTCTATTTTGAAAAAGCCATAATACACTTTTTATATTCTTACGTTTTTCGTGGCTTTTTATATTGCTTGACAAACAACAACAGAGTAATAAGGAAAAATTAGGTTAAGATTAAATTACTTTTTGAGCTGCCTTCCGTATAAAGTACCTTATAAAAAATAATACTTTATACGGCAATAAGATACAGTTTTTAATTTTCAACAAAAAAAATTAGTCAAAGACACCGATTTAACATATAAATTTGAAATATTAAAATTTAACCGTATGTTGTATATTTGCCCTCCTGTTCCCTTATGAAGGTTCTCATAAACGGCAAATCTTTATATGACAAAAGGGTATAATTTTCAATATTTTATTACAAAAATAGATAAAGAATAGAAGCTACTTTGATAAAAAAAAATTAACCAAACTAAAGTTGAACCCCATTGGCGCATTCACATTTCAAAACCTGTATCATGAAAAGTAAGCCTTTAATATGGCAGCAGAATTATATAATTGTTATGACGAAACTTAGTCCATTTTATTTGAGATACATATTCTTTATGCTAAATTTGGACCACATCGGTCTATTTTTCTCCCAAAAAAGATTTTTTCATATTGATACGATTAAAATTCGCAATTTCATTTAATTACCTATTTTTGGCGAAATGATAATGTATTGTATTCCATTATTGTGGACAATCCGTGTTGCGACCTAAAAAGTCTATTCTATTCGCCTTTGCCTCTCATTCTTCCTTCCGGATTTTCATGCATCCCCTTTGGTTTTAAGCGTCATGCTTGTGTTTGACATTATGAAGTATTCGCCAAACATTTGATATCTGGCACAATATATGATGGAACGTTTCCGCCGCTGATATCTGAGGAGATGCCAATATTTTTCAAGTGATATCTAAGGGAGTTGCGATTCATGTAGAAGTCAGCAATCAACCATAGGTCGCTTCTTCATAGATCCAACAACTTATGTGTTATGTTAGGAGATTTTTTAAATCCTTTTTCTTGCGTTTGTCTTGCGCTGTGCTTCCAATGATCGAAATTTTTTTTTACCCGTTCCAATGCCAGCCTCTTAATGTGGCTGCTTGATATGCCACAGAAGAGTTCGGGATCGGCCATGATCTTTCGGGCGAGCCTGTTAACTAAACTCTCAGCCCTTTCACTAGCTTCAACATCCGAATGCCCACATACCCACACTAGATGCACTTCATTGTGCTTGCCTCATTTAAGGCTTGAAAGGACTTCATTACAAGCTTAGATATTATTTCTTTCTTTCTTTCACGTTCTCGAGTGTCTGGATGAATGAAGATGAGCTCTCCGCTGCATTGTCTTCTTGTACGTGCATGCATAGATTGCATAGACTTCCGCTTGAGTTTAAAGAGAGTAGTATGGCTTTTTGAGATTTCGGCTGGCATACAGCAATCCCATCTTCGATATTTTCCAATTTTTAATCGTAAAAGTATTGTTCTTGTATTGTTACTCCATGTTCAGAGACTTGTCCGTCCCATCCGTCCGAACCTCTCCGATATGATCACTCCGAATCGATGAGAGAAACACGGCCTTACGACACAATGATCCGGTATTTTAGCAAAGGATTGGTCCTTCTAGATGGAGCTCGTGTTGTCCCGATTTTTATTCGTCGATATTTGGCAATCTAAATGCGCTGAGACAGGTCTTTTTCTGCGGTTACAGGGAATGGTATTATTCCTAAGAACTCTTTTGTAGTATTCGAGAAGTGAGTTCTCATAACCCCAACGCATCCGAAACGATTTATTCAGGGCCATCGCTGTTATTTTTTGCTCTTGCGTAAACTTAAGCCATCAGGCCAGAGCTCTACAGATTAGCATGGCGAAGAAGTATTGAT
Organism: Glossina brevipalpis; assembly: GCA_000671755.1. NCBI lineage: Eukaryota > Metazoa > Arthropoda > Insecta > Diptera > Glossinidae > Glossina > Glossina brevipalpis. Next base: position 1,139,500 of record KK351042.1, read on the forward strand.
TGCATGGTGGTCTGTTTTGCCCTATTATAGAATGTTAGTTTATTTTTTTTGAAAAATGATATTTTCAATAAATATTATCTTACCTCGAAATCAAGCACATTACATTACATTGAACATTACAAAAGAACATACTGACAGTGAACGTCTAGGCAAGCTGTTTGTACCTAATAGCTGAACTGGATTAAAAGTAATGTTAAGAAAAATATTTCAAATATCATAACTGGCTCATTGGGTTACATTGATAAGTATATTTGTATTAACATACCTGAGATAAAAATTATTAATGAATATATTTGACGACATTATCGTTTGCTGGGTGCATATATTGTCCAAGTATCTCGCTTACACCCAAACAGAGAATCAAAGAAATTAAATCAAGTATATTCTTCAACAAACGAACAAATCTAAAATGATCCCGAATTTCATACTGAAAGTTATAAATCATTTTTATTTATACACATTTTCTAACGCATGTTAGTGTTAGTATATGTATTATACAAATAGATTTAACAAAATTAGCAAATATCTGAATATAGAAAACGAAATGAAAGTTTTTTTTGATGATATATATTTTTACACAAAGAAACTTGTTTTTCATTTCGAGAAAATTTATGTAAAAATTCAATATTTGCTTAACGCAAAGTTTTAGACAAACAATTCAAGTTCACTGAAATATATATTTAACCGACTCGAGAAAAGACACAAATTCATTATAACTATAACCTTATTCCATACGAACACTACCATCACGACTACTACCACTACCACTACCACAAATAGCTACCTCAGAGACCAACTTTTGACATTTGCTTAATAAACATGATTTCTTTTGCTTTTTTTATGCAACTAAACATGCAAAATAGTTTTTTGCCATGCCAGCGCCAGCCAGCCAACTGAAACTAAACAGAATATTTACTTTAAAACAAAATTTTTGGATATTCATCGTCTAAATGCAAAAAAATGTTTCTCGATTTAATTTAACTTATTGCATGTTATGTAACGAGGAGTGAATATATATTGCAAACGATAATATTTAGTATAATGAAAAGTCATGAGAAATAAGTAAAAACATTTTATTTTCATATCCATCCACCTTATATGATTAAGGTTTATAAAACAAACAAAAAATACATCAAAATCTCTTTGGAATTATATTATATTTTTTCTTGTTTACACGTCTTCCAATATGCACCATAAGGTGCGGGTTGAGATAAGACTAAGACACACCATAGAAGAATGATTCTTATGCCTTTGCTTTTATGCTGAAGTCTCTTCTACTTCTAGTTGTTTAAAGCAAAAGAGAATAAGCTTCGATTTTGCCGAGTTCTTTGATCTTTGAATCATCTTTCTCTCATCCTAAGCTAACTAACATACGATATATATGAATCAAATTAATTAAGAATATAATCTGCATATACTTTCCATTATACCAGGTTGGCTGAAAAGTTCGTAGGCTAACATAGAAAAATTTTTTTTTTTTTGATAGAATTTGATTTTATTATTCAATATAGTTGCCGCCTTCGATGGCGATACAACGATTATAGCGGTCATACAATTTGTCGATACCATTTTTATAGCACGATTTGTCTTTAGCCTCAAAGTAGGCTACAGTTTCGGCGATTACCTCTTCATCGGCGTGAAATTTCTGTTCAGCGAGCATTCTCTTGAAGTCTGAGAACAGGAAGAAGTCGCTAGGGGCCAAATCTGGAGAATGTGATGAATGCGGAAGCAAGTCGAAGCTGAATTCATGCAAATTTGCCATCGTTTTCGTTGATTTGTGACACGGTGCATTGTCTTGATGCAGCAGCACTTTCTTCTTCTTCAAAAGAGGTCATTTTTCTATGAATTTGTCTTTCAAACGCCCCAATAAGGCTACGTAATAGTCGCTGTTTATGATTTTTCCCTTTTTAACCTTGCCAGCCGACTTTTGCGTCTTTCCTTTCCAGTCGTTTCATCACGTGCAGTCCACTCAGCTGGTTGCCGTTTGGGCTCCGGTGTGAAATGATGGAGCCATGTTGCATCCATTATCTCATAACGAGGCAAGCATTCAAGTTTATTACGATTGAACAGCTCTAAACACTGCTTAGAATCATCAATTCGTTGTTGTTGTTCACTGGTTATGGGCTCGCGCGGCTCCAACTTTAAACAGAGCTTTCACATATCGAAATATTCATGGACGATATGTCCAACACGTTCTTTTGATATCTTTAGGGACTCAGCTATCTCAATCAACTTCACTTTACGGTTATCCGAAATTATTTTGTGGACTTTTTTTATATTTTCCTCGGTAACAGCCTCTTTGGAGCGTCCACTGCGTGCATCGTATTGGTACTCATTTCGCCTCGTTTAAATTTAACTAACTTCTCTGTGGTTGATTCTCCTGGTGTAAAGTCCGAATAATGTTTATCAAGCCAAGCCTTGGCCTCAATAGTATTTTTTTTCGCCAAAAATCAATGTTTTATTTTAACACACGAAATTCCTTTTTATCCTTTTTTTCAAACTAACAAAAGTTGCTTCACTAAAAATACTATAACTCACATACACACACACGTGCCTTTTGAAGGTTAGACCTAATTATCATATGGTTTTAATACTAGTAGCGCTAGCAATGCCTTAGCCTACGAACTTTTCAGCCCACCTGTTATATAAGTTATGAAGAATTACTTACAATTTCCTTCTCTTATTTTTATTTTTTTTTTTTGTTCTTTTAGATCGTCTGTATTTTGTGGCCTTCAAAAAGAATTTCAAACCGAAGAACACCTTCAATACACATTATTTCAGCATAGACGATGATTTTGTATATGAGAATTTCTATAATGATTTTGGGCCGCTTAATATCTGTATGCTTTATCGCTACTGTGAAAAATTAAATGCCAAATTAAATAATAAAGCATTAGCCAACAAGAGAATCATTCATTATACTTCTATGAATCCGGCTAAACGTGTAAATGCAGCATTTTTAATGGGAGCATATTGCGTAAGTGAATTCATTACCTTTAATGAGAATGCAATCATTAATCTCAATTAATTATATTTTGTTTATTATCCTGTCATTTTAGGTTATTTATTTAAATCGAACACCTGAAGAAGCGTATCGTCCTTTAGCTGGCGGCGATATACCAGCCTATACACGATTTTGTGATGCTTCTTATGGACCAAGTGGTTACAAAATATCACTTATCGATTGTATACACGCTATTTTCAAAGGATTGAAGGCTGGTTTCTTCAATTTTGATGATTTCGATGCTGAAGAATATGAATATTATGAACGCGTAGAGAATGGTGATTTTAATTGGATTGTACCGCAAAAATTCATTGCATTCTGTGGCCCACATCAAAAATCGAAAACTTTACCGAACGGTTATCCTTGTCATTCACCTGAAACTTATTTTGAATATTTTCGTTTAAATCATGTAACAACAATAATACGTTTAAACGCTAAAGTATATCATGCCTCTAGTTTTGAAAATGCCGGTTTCGAGCATAAGGATTTATTTTTTATTGATGGTAGTACTCCAAGCGATTTGATATTAAAAAAATTCCTAACAATATGTGAGACAACGAAAGGTGCAATAGCAGTGCATTGTAAAGGTTAGTTTACCCGAAGCAAAGTAGTTTCATGCGACATATTTCACTTAGAAGCATTTTTAATGTATCATTCATTTAGCTGGGCTTGGACGTACTGGTAGCCTAATTGGAGCACATATAATGAAACATTATAATTTCACTGCGTTAGAAGCAATAGCGTGGTTGCGTCTATGCCGACCCGGTTCTGTAATTGGTCATCAACAACAATGGCTGGAAGAGTAAATGAAATGAAATTTTATTTTAATTTTTGATATAATTTTTATAAAAATAATTTCACATAATTGCAGTAAGCAAGCTATGCTGTGGCTAGAGGGAGAACGCATGCGTAAACGCTTAGGTATCGGCATACCGACGCACAGATATGGTATTTATAGCATAGAAATTAAAGGCTTATCCCCTCTTGCTAGTCAATCGTCTAATGTTGAAAATAAAGAATTATTGAAGAAGGTTAATACTATGCGTTTGCATGAAGTTAACGAAGCTGACGATGTTGACAATCGATTAAAATCCTTCGATCCGTATGAAAATGGAAATAAACCAACACCACGCCTATTAATGGCAGAAGATAAAATGGACGGTGCTGTTACACCGCCTACCAGTGCCAGCGATAATGATGTCACCGAAACAGAGGAGGACTCAACCGCTTCCACTACCAATAATAAATATCATCTAGCGAGAAGACGTAAATCTCCTATTTTAACGGCTAAAAAAACTACACCTATCAACAGCTTACCTATACAGCGTACAGACTCCGTAACTCCGTATCAAGGTGGACAACGTAGAGTTTCAGCTGGGGCAAATGAACAATCTGCAATTGCAATACAAACGGAAAAGAGAATAAGAAAGCCTCCTATCGCACATGAAGTGACAGTCCAAAGGCCAACTATTGCCTCAACAGTGAAAATGACACAAACAGCTATTGAAAGAAGAACCGGGCAAACTCAAGGTGATAAATTGAACCAAATTAAAGCTATGCGTCGTCAACATAACTCAAGACTGTCCGCTGGTTCCGTATCGGGGTAAGTAATATCAAATTTTAATAGATGAACATATCGTCAAAGTAAATGGTGCGCTTTATTCAATTACTTGTAGGGAAAACGAGAATTCTTTACGCACACGGGCGCGTTCACAACCCTTTCGTAATAACAATTTAGTAAATGTTTTAACGAATTCAGCAGGTGGCACTGAAATTGAAGGTAGCGGTATCAGTTGTCTAGCTGTTAAATCCTCTGGCATTGATTGCCTACAAACGGCACAAACCACAGTGAATAATCTAATACTCCATAATCATCCTAACATCAACAACAAAACATATAATTTGTGTACCATTAACAACAACAATAATAATAATAATAATAATAACAACATAATATCGACAATAACACCAATTAGCACATCAACAACATTGGCAGTCGACAATACTGCTATAACAACACGTGCTCGCAGCTTAGCCATATATAGCAAAAGGTAAGTTGCACTCACAGAAAAAAAATATCTCAGCACTAAGAGTATCTATCCTTCTCTTATCCTTTCCTATTCTTCCTTTTCCTTTAACCACAACGATAAGTAGAAGTAAGAGATCACCTTCACCCAAGTATCAGTGCCACACTGTTTATAAAAAATATTGTTAAATATTTATTTTATATTAAATTACAAAGTTATGTAGTTCATGTGGAATTTTATGTCCTAAATTTTGGTAATAAATTTCTTATCATTAAAGTTTTCAAAATTTCATAATTTTCGTATTTTCGTAAACGCTTTTAAAATTAATAAATATTAAAAATTTTCATTTAATTTATAATTAAAATTTATATTGATCGGGTTAATTAATTTTCAATTTCGGTTTATTCTTTGATTTAGTTTATGATGCTTGTTCTTTATTTTCTACTTTCTTTTTGTTTTTTTTTGTCTGGTTTGCCTTAAAAAATTAATTGCTTTTACTTATTTAATATTTTTACTAATTTTGTTGTGGTTTGAGTTTATTTCTTAAATATTAATTATCACTCATATTCATATACAATATAACAGAAATAACCAAGAATGTAATGGAGAGATAAAGAGCTCTCAATAATAAAGTTTATGAATTTTTTAAAAGCAAATGTCTCTAAGTCGGCAACATAATAATATATGAAATTTAATCAATATTTTTTAAAATTGTTTCAAAATTTTTACAAAGTTTCATTTTAATAACAACCTTAGAACCATCTAATCAAATTTGAGCTATTTAAAGTAATATAAATTGTTAGTGAATTCTTAGTGAATTCTTAGAGGGAAATCTAACAGAATGAGACTCGAAACTGTATTTAGGAAATAGATTTACACGAACTAGTTTTAAAAAAAAAAGTAAATAGAAGATCGTTAGAGTTTTTTTGTTCAATTTTGTTCAATGACTTGTTGATCGTCACGAGATTTATTGTCTTGAGAATTGTCGACACAGCCGTTTAAATTAGTTTGTTAAGATGTCTAGGTAATTCTCTTGTAAACGAATAAGATTTTCTTTTAGAAGTTGCAGAACATTCATGTTCGCCGTTAACGGTTAGTCTTTCCCTATAATGATCTCGACCATATCCCTTACGCTGAACATTTAGATTAATTTCCACAAAGCGAGTTAGCCAATCCATAGTCGTTGCTTTTCGCCATCTTTCTCATCTCCTCACTACTCATTATATTCTTTTTTTTTTCTTTTTTGGATTGCCATTATCTTCATCTGATAAATTCTTTGGCGATTTTTTGAAAGTTTGAAATTCTTCAAATAATGGTCATTATTAGGTTCAAACACTTTCTTTGATCGTCCGCGTGTTAGACCATTGATTTCAAAGCGTTATTGTGTAGATGGTCTGAGTTAAGCAAAAACGTATTTAATTCTATTATATACAGAGATCCATGTGCAATACTTGTTAAAATAAGCATCAAATGCCTTTTAGCTTAGTTTATAATAGACAGTAGAACTCAATAAATGTAGGACTTTCGTCGTTTTAATTTTTTTACTTATTAGATATCTAAAAATGTATTTGTTGTTCTTGATTATTCTTCAAATTTATTCTTATTTATCATTCAAATTAAATATTATTATATTTATTGATTATTATTCAAAATTTTGAATAATTTTTGTGGAGGGAATAAATATTTTCGATAACAGTTTCATTTACATCGAGTTTTGGCATCTTCAGAATTTATCTCCATTCTTCGCAAATTTTTTGTTTCTTATGAAAAATTATTTATTTTTTTATTATTATTATTATTTGTTAATGTATACGACATTTAAAGTAAGCTGCGAAAATATTTATATTTCGCTTATAGAAGAGACAGTTACGAAAGGAAAAAAGGCGCAATAAATAGCTTAGGAAATTTAAAGCTCAGGTCACTTCTGAAAGTGTACATATATATACAGCAGGATTGGTCAACTTCCAAAGAAAACCATAGACTACGCTAGAGCAATCAATACGATTTCAAGCTTGACCAACTTTTTTCCAAAAAGAAAAATTCTTTTTCTCATGTTTATATAGAAAATTTAAAATAATTGAATCACCAGGAGAAATTATAATAATTACCCTGATAGAATATAATTTCGGAAGAGAGAAACAAAATGAAAGTAAGTAAGCAGTCTCTATGAAAAAACTTTTTATAGTATTTCTTTTATTTTTCTTTGATAAAAGCTCTGATTTTGCATTTAAAATTATTTAAATTTTAATAAAAAAAATATGATTCATTACATTCTTGGGTCTTTGACTAAAATATACAGAGTTGTTTGACTTTTTTTAATTTATAAACTTCAAAAATAAAAGCTAATATTGTTTTTATTTTCATTTTATCGATGAACACACATCTTAGCTTAATTGCATGCATTTTGAATTTGTTTCGTCGCCGTCATATAAAAGCCAATATCATTCAAATAAAGAAAAGACGCACAACTCTAGTTTGAGATATCAAAAAACTTAACCTCGATAACGCACAAGTTTTATTGTCTGTTTTTTTTCTTTTTTTTTTTTTCTTAATTTACATATATAAATTAATTACTAAATTTTAAGCAAATTAGAAAAAAAACTTCATTGTAAATTTATGCCAAAATCTAATAATAAAAAAACACTCCTTTTCATATATTTAATGTTCTTCTATTGATTTTCTTCAGCAAGTCTTCCTTAAACATTTATTTTTTTAATTATTGTACAAAAAATGTTACTTAAAAAAAAAATACCAAGTTTTTCTTTTATTTGTATTATATTTTACATTAAACGTTTTACTTTCTTATAAAAAAAAACTTCTTTGGTTTTATTATATATTTACGTAGAGTTTAACATTTAAATTATTATTGCATGATTTTTCTCAATAAAAGCAAATTAAATTTTTTATACTTTTTCTTTAAAAAAAAAAAAAAAAAAAAAAAAAAAAAAAATGCCTTGTATTTATTTGTCCTTTATCTTTGATCTCAGTTCCCGTTATAAATATACACAGAACCACTATCCCAAACCTTCTGACCGATCAATCATGATCGTTTACATAGATTTGGTGGTTAATAATGCGGATTTTGCAATTCCAGAGGACAAGATACATTTAAAAAAAAATTCAAAAGAAATCTTAAAAGTACAATAATTTACATAAAGAGTAATATTATTCAACATTACAGCTACAAATTTGTTCCATTTTTAAGGTATATTTGACGGGCAATGTACCGTATTGAGTCAAAACTTTTGGAAATTCAGCCGCATTTTTATAAAAGATAAGAGTAATTAAGTATCTAGCGGATGTGCTGCTATTGAAAAAAAAAAATCCGCATTTTTAACTGCCAGTCTTGATAGAATATACTTTCCAAACGTATATATTAGTAAGAATTTATTAGGAAATCTAAATGGAAATGTGTCGCATTGCTCCTTTTTTATTCCTCCAAGAATAATGATAGAAGACTACGATACTTAACTGTATATTTAAATTAATTACTCTACCACTAAAATGGGGCGGGAGGTTAAAGCAAAATTTTATTTAATTTAATGTAAGGCAAGAGCATAAAAAGCATGTACATATGTAAAAATGTCAAGTTATGGAAATGGAAAATTAATTATGTAATATTTTTCTTTCTCTTTCTTTTCTTTTTCCCTTTTTAAATTATTACATAAAAACCCTTTTTTTATTTTTATTATCTCTCTACCTACGGTGGTGTTTGTCTTGAATGCTTGAACTCGAAAAATATTTAAATCTAAATTAAAATACTAACCGTAATATGTATATATGTAAAAAAAAATATACATAACGAAACAACAACGACAACGACGGCGGCAACACAAAATATTTTAAATAATAAATAAATTCATAAGAATTGGTTTAATGCATTTGCGCAAAGCAGAAGCTCAACATCAACATCAAACCGACACGACGAATGTCACTGCCGCGACAAATAGCATTAATAATAATAATAATAATAATAATAATAATAGCAACAAAAACAACAGCAACATCAATTCAAACGTAAACGAAACGGCAGCACCAATAACATCGCACGATGTAACTGCTCCTACACTGAGTAGCATTAATAAACAAATTAAAACGTATAATAATACTTTGATAAGTTCCTCAACTAATGAAAGTAAAATACCGATGGTTCGAGCGACGGCTGCTTTAATCGATTTGAATTCAACAATGGGCGGTGTAGTTGGTTCGGCAGCGACTATACCGCCTTCACGTAGTTCAAATCGTTTAGCAGCTTTGGCAGGAGTACCGTTATCACACCATCATATGACTTTAAGAGGACGATCACGTATACGTTATCTTCATCGTTATACAACGGATGGAGGAACAGTGGCTGCTGCTGCTGCTGCTGCTGCTACTGCTCCTCCTTCTCCTCCTTGCACTATAACAACGGCTAGATATTATCGTGATGTTTCTGCTTTGCCAACGGCAATGCGTACTATGGACAGTAGTAAAGATGAAGGTGGTAGTAATGACACTAGCGGAAATAATAACATGACAGCACGTTCGTCCTCTGCTAATTTGGATCTTAATTCAAATAAATTGCCCGCCACATCTACTCAAAGCGATATAAATATCGCTTCTATCGTCAACAATAACAATAAAAACGTTGTCGCTGGCAGCAATAGCAATAGCAGTAATTATAATAGTAGTTCTAAAATAAAATTAAAAAATTATTGTGATTTAAAAAATTCTGTAACAGAGAAATCGTCTAATCATTCGAATTCCTCTTCCGAAGCTGATACTTTAAAATCCCCCTCGAATAATAATTTAAACACAGATAATAATATAGATTTAATAAAAACAACAACTACAACTACACTGTGTTCTTCTTCACTTTCATACACATCTACATTTTCACCTTGTCCTTCGACGCCAACTTTTTCAACACCGCCGCCTCTTTTAACAACCCGTCATTTAGATACAAATCGTCTTAGTCGCATCTCCCAGCGTATACCAACAACAGCAGGGGTAAGCGGTATACCGTGCAGCAGTTCTCACTTCAGATCACCAGTTGCCATGAAACGTAATAAACGTTCGTTAAGCAGTACACGCATCGAAAAAGATAAATGCGATGAATATAATAATAAATTATTAAGAAAGACTAGCAATAATAATAACAACGGCGGTGGTGGTGGCAATAACAATACCTTAAGTCCCGATAGCACGAAAGCTAATACCGATAACAATAACATCAATAATAATAATAATAATAATAATAATAATAATATGAATAGTGCGACAAATGTTAATGCGACACCTTCCGGTGGCAGTGGTCACGGTAGCTTTCGTTCACGATATCGTAATACAACAAACAATCTTTTAGAATCACCCTCAACAGCTTCCTCAACATCATCAGCTTCGACATTTGGTATACCCACACCCACCAATCAAGGTTTGCATTTACCACGATCAACGAAATATTCGAGCACAACGGAACGCGAAAATTCTACAAATCCATCGCAACAACAACAACAACGTTTATCTATGAAGTTACGTAAGAAAATTAGTTACTAGAATTTGTGGTCTAGACCTAGTCATAGGCCTCACAAATTTCAGAAAAGGTAAGAAATTTTAAATCGAAAGCAAATATTTTAAGAAAACGAGAAATCACGTCAACTCTGTTTAAAAACTGAGTTTAACGTCGATGCCAATAATGCACATATTTTTGATTTAATTCATTAAACGATTTTTTAAACGATTGAGACTCCCAGTTACTTGTGTTAAAGAAACTGTTGCATTAATCCAATAACATTATCTTGACTCACTGACTTTCCATTTTAATCCTATAACTATAATTAGAAATAATTTTTCTAACCTTTTTCTAATAACTCAAGAGATAATATTTATTTTTCTTTCAATTATTTTGAACCCACCAAGCATAGTTCTGAAAATTTATCTTTTCAAGTCAATCAAAACGAAGTTTTGTTTGTTATTGAAAGTGGATCTTATTATTAGCCAAAGATCTGTACTGTGCCTTACAGAAATAGAAAATGAATTTGTCTAAACATATCCTAGGAGAGAATTTTGGAAATTTTTCACGTACATATTGGACTTTGCGTAAGGATTCTAAAATTGTTCAAATTTTCTTGTATTCCTGCACACAATTTCATATCTAGGTGATCTAATCGTATGGTTAGATGTTAGGAAATCATTCCTTAGATTTAGGATGGTTAAGTAGGATCTGAGAAAAAGGATTACGGGACGTTTGAATATTCCCTACGGCCAAAGTAGCAAACTTCTTATTTGAAACTCTTTTGCTAAATTTAGGTTGTCTCGAAATTCATTAGAATTCTGATTCTGATGAGATTCTGATTTTCCGAACAAAACCATTTTCAGCGATCAGCCCTATTTTCATTTCAATGGCCTGGTTAATCAATCAGAATTTGGGATTTAGAAAATCCATAAGCGATTATTGAAAAGCATCCACGATGTGTTAGTGCGAAGGCATCATCGGACCATTGTTTGAAAACACGGTTAATTAGACAACAACCGTTGGTGCTCACTGTCGTGAAAGAATAACAAAATTCAAATAAATTGTGAATGAGGTGTGGTTCAAACAAGACACAGTGCCACATATCTTACAGTCCAAGAAACTTGAACTTGAACTCTTGTATGCGAAAATTACTTTTTGCGAACTTTTTAGGAAATCCTATAGCAGGTAACTTGTTTTGATGGCAAGTTTCTCTTTTCCGTTCAGTTCAAGAGTTTTCTTCACTAGCTGCTACTTCGTTCATCTTTTAGATAAAATATAAATGTCGTAGTGCGAAAAAAAGTCGCTTATTCAGTATCGTTGTAAGAATGGAAGCCGAACTCGACCAAACAATAAGTAATGGATTTGAACCAGAAAGATTAATATTCACTGATAACAGGCGGGAATGTAGCACACTCTAGCTTACTGCTACTAAAATTTCCTGGGCTTGCTTTGCTATAAGGATTCAAATTTCGTCCTGTTGAAAATTCACGATATAACGATTTCTGATATATTGTGCTGATTTTTCATGCCATTCATCAGTTATTACTGGTAACGTTCCCCAATGATGATTCCATTTGTTTGAAACAAACCATAATACCCTACACCCATTTAACGTTTTCCCAATTGTACTACCGTGGATATCAAACTTTATCATCCATTTTAATGTGGTTTGCCTAATCCGCATAATGGTTATTTGTCCTTTGGATATCCTAGCACAGCTACTGTTCATCGCTCCTAGGGATTTAGTGAGACAATCTTTAGAATTAACCAGCAAAACTAAAATTTCTCGCAAATAACGCCTATTCGTCACAAAATTTGATATTTTCGCATGAAAAAAATTATTTGATGACACGAAGTCATTAATGCTTTAAGGTTATGTTTTCATCAACCGATCAAACTTACAATATTACGTTTCCATATCTAACAATTTCACCAGAATCTCCTTGGTAAGACAATTTCTTATCAAACGGCGGCAACTTATTTGTATGCTTAATTCAATACGAAAAAGGTAAAAGATTTTAAAACTTTCGAATGAGCCTATAAAAATAAAGCTTCTAAACCATATTAAAATTTCTTTCGTCCCGTTTGTTCTAACAAATGGAAAGCTCTTCTAAACACAATTTTCTTCTTCTCATTACATTTTCCCTGACCTTAACAAGATAGGGATTAAGCTTTGCTGTGTCAACGCTGCGTCAAATTATTTAAAGGCTCAGCAAAAAAGAAGACTCATATCCAACCCTGCTTCAATGAATTTCTTATTCAATATTTAACAATATGTGCAATGCGCAATGTGCAGATCTAATAATAAAGTTTCAACATAGTTACAGCGGGCGAAAAAGTTCGCTTAATACGAAATAAGTTCACTTAAGACTGAGAGTTTGAATTTCACAATGTAAAAATTCTCAGCGGTCAGCACAATACCAGATATACTGTTGCCAAAACCATCAGTTCTCCCGTAATAAAATGCATTATGTCATTGATATTCACCCATTACGACAGAAGATTTCGTTGTGCACATCTATCGTAAACATTAGTGATGAATGTTATGAAGGGAAATGCTACGATTGGTGTTGTTTTTTTTTTTTCACATTTGCAGTTTCAATAGTTAATAAATTCTTACTTAGCAGAATATTTTTCATTTATATTTAACAGTTTTCAAATTCATTAACCACAATAGTAAACGTTTTCCATATATTCTTTACGCAATTTAAAACACTTGTTACACTTGTCGTTGAAAACGCGGACTTGACTTCTTCAATAAATCGATAGGATCTTCGAAATGACAAAAGTAATAAGTTCACTGATAAATTTAATTTTTTTTTCTTTTTTTTACTGTAAAAATGTAAAGATAAAAATGTATATTATTAGTAACCTTTATAAACTAAGATTTTCTTTAAAATTTTTAAGGCAAAAATATAATAATGTAAGCAGTCGAGGATTTGAATTAATTTCATTCGTTCCTTTTTTTTCTTGTCTTGAAAACTACGCTTGGTTCTTAAAAACATGAAAGTAAATATTATTCAAAATGTTATCCATTTTTCACATTCTTTGGGCAAAAAATGCGTTCCATCGCGAAAGAATAATTAATTTTCTGATATTATAAACAAAAATGAAATCAATTTTTGATTATTTCCGAAAGTATTCAAGACTTTTTAGCTATTGATTGAAGATACGTCGTCATTATAAAGAGCATTTTCTTGACTGATTAAGTATAAATTTTGGTAGAGCATTACGTGCTAGAAAATCACTGCCCTTTTGCATATCGTGGACTTCTTGCTTGTTCTTTTTGTCCAATCTCAACAATTTATACAACATGCTACGGATTTTTTGCCAGGCTTCTTTAGTAACTTATAGTACATTGCTAGTACCTTACTGCTATCAAATAGAAGGACTCTCATCTTAAACACATGAATGAATAAACCGTGTTTATATGATGCTATCGTTGATGTTTATGGATAGTAAAGTGCCTTTCCAAATTTTGCGATTATAAAGAAAAAATGGCTTCATAACCTTAGTCAAAAAATGATTTCGATACTTTAAAAGACATATGGAAACCATTCGTATTGTCAAAGTTTAATATTTCTGCTACGCATTTACAAGTTTGGCAAAGATTTTTCTATAACTATTCGCTTTTGAACTTCTGCAACTATCCTGGATGGTCTCTGTTTTTAAACTTAAAATTACAAATTATTTCCTTCTTGTTCTCTCCGATGAAGTATATGTCTTATAAACCACCTTTAGTATTAGGCCAATTTTTTGAAAAATAGTTTGAAGTAATAAATAAAACGATAATCCTACATACTCGCTCGAATAGAGCACTCCATTCTCTATCGACGAACTTCAGTACTCGATAGGTTTCGAAGTAAATAGAAACCTTCGCAACGAACTTGCTTTAATACTTGAAGGAACTTAGCAATAAATTAGGTTTACAAATAAATTCTTGAAATTTGCTGAAAAAATTCGAATTTTTTGAAAACGTACCTATTAGAAAACTCGATAATCTAAGTAGCATCCGTTATTCTCTATGAGCTTTTGCCAAAGCTTAATAATCAAAGTAGCCACAATCATCATCTATGGTGTTTTGCAATTTTCCGAGAAATTTACGGATGCCCACGCGGTAGAAACTTTGTCGTTTCTAAATGAAATAATCATCTTTCCATTTTTGCACATTTTCAACGTTTGTGAATTCGAAACCGCACCAGTAGTAATCACAGGGAGGCAGAAGAATAATCTGGAGAATAATCCGCAATCAAGATAAATGCTCACTTCAAGTTGATTTTGCTGGATTGTTGTTTTCACGGACTAACGGACATACGCGAATTGAAAGACGAGGCAATGTGAAATGAAAGAAATTAATTCATTCCCATAAAATAAGATTAATTTACATTTTTGTAAATTCCTTAAACGAAATTAATTTAATTAAAAATTTATATGTACAAAATTAAAATTTATATCTATAAAATAGATCAGCGAAAAACTTCTCCTTTTCTAATTTATGTATTATTTTCGAATTATAATTTTCTTTCGCGTGTGTGTGCGTTAACGTAATAAAGAAACGAAACTGAAAGGTTTTTATCGTAGATTTAAAATCATTCAAGTGCAAATATTGTTCATCGCATTTATTCATAGTGATATATATAGATGTGCATATAATTTGTTAAAAAGAAATTTAAAAAGTAAATTTTCTTATTTTTTTTTTCTCTAGCATTTAAGAATAAACACAAAATTAAGTTCATTTAAGAAAAAAAATAAAAAATAAAAAATGTACCTTAATTCAATCAATTTGAAATCAAAATATTTTTTTAAATACATATTTTATGTGCATTATTAATTAATAAATAAATACAAAAAAAAAAAATTAATAATAAATCATAAATTAATTTTTATCAACACAAACAATCAATCAATCATATTACGAAGCTTAGCATTGTTATCTTTGATGTACATTGTGTTAACAAATCTATTATTGTTGTTATTGTTGTTCTGTAATATATACATGAAAGAGAAGTGCTAACTACAATAGTTTTAGTTATTGTGCATATATTTTACACTACACACTCTCACACACACACACATAAAAAAAATTGCCTTAAATTGTACAAATTATTAACAACTTGTATGTGACTCTCACAGAAAAGAGAACGAAAAATTAAAAAAACTAATAACAATTATTGTTTTCTAATGTGTTTTCGCTATTAATTATAAATGATTACTTATAGAGCAATTCGTATAATTACAGATGGATTTGTATGAAAAAAAAAAAAAGAAAAACTAAAGAGCATTCAATGCAATGCATGTCCGTGCATGTAAAAGTCATACGTATTTACATTACTTGAAATGCTTTACATACATATTTATATACATATATATAAATATATATAGTGTATGTGAATTTATATATTTATACCCGGAGTTAGACAATTACACTGATATACACTCTAAAGATAATGTTCTGAGTATTAGTCTACCAAAAAGAGCAGAATTAAACAATTAGAGAGTGTAGGCAAACAAATTGTAGTAATAGAAAGGAAAGCATAATTTTTTTTCTTGAAACATCTTTACTCTCTGGCAGCACTTTTAAAAGATTTTTACTTTTTATTGTGTTCATAACACTTTCTCGGTGAATCCACCATATATAAATTATTAGATAAACTTCCCTTTTTAAACAATATCTCTCGACTAAAAAAGGCCGAGATAAAATGAATTCTTTCTTAAACAATACGAAAACATAAGCAAATAAAGTATAATAATAAAAATGAAGGCATTATTTTTTTACGAAATTTTCACTTTCTGGCAGCACTTTTGAGATAATTTCAGTGTTTATTGTTTGTAACACTTTCTCACAGTGAATCCATCATATATCAATTTTATTAAATAAACTTCGATTCGAAAACAAATTATCGCATTAAATAGCTTGGAATTAGTCATGGAAACTAGAACATCTTACATCCTTCTATCTATATATGATCTTATTGTGAAATCGTGCTCTTGGGTTGACGAATTCACGGTACCGTTTTTATTGATTAAAGTGTATATAGAGTGCAAGTCAAAAGGTAAATTCTTTAGCTAATATCACCGAGGTACACATTTCAAATAAAATTAAGAATAGTATATAGAATTTGAAATAAAAACTTATACCTTTAAGTACACGTAATGTTTCTCTTCTTTTTTTTTTATGTTTAATTTTAACATTTCTTATACTATCTCTTAAGTAATTCAAAAACAAATGTACATTAATACGTATGTATGAGGTATTAAAAAAAAAAAAATTAAATAAATGCAAACAAAGCAGATATTAAAAGAAACAGACTTGGTGGGAAAGTTATTTTCTTTTTTTTTTTTTTTTCAAAATGAAACCTTTAAAATTGAAAACCTGGCAGTTTTTCAACTTCAAATTTAATTTTAAGGACAAATTTTGAAGTTTAATTTAAATGTTTACTTGAATCCTGTAAATGAAAGTGAAATTGGATCAGAAAATGATTTTTCGATACGTTAAAAAGATGCGTTTAAAACAAATACTTTCTTTTGAAATTTATCTGAAATAAATGATTCAAGAAAGCAAATGTTAGGGATGAAAATTAAAAAAAAAAAAAAACAGAGAAAAGCAAGTAAAAACATCACACATTCGCTTAATATGATTCACTACTTGCTTCTGCAAGAAAATACCAAAAATTGCTTCATGTTTTATGGTAAAAGTATACTTGTCATGTAAAGACCTCATATTCAATCCATTGACCAAAATGTGAATTGAATTGAAATTTAGCAAAAATTAATTTTTTTTCTCAAACGTATGGTATTATTATTAATCTGTTATTATTCTTAAATGGCAATAACTAGTTTTGTTATTGATTTATAAAAATTTACGATTCATGAAAATCCCTCGTAAGAGATGAAGATGAAAAAATTGATTTTTATGTTTTAAACTTCGTACAGTTCATTTTTATATCATATTATTCTTATGAATTATTTTTCACAGCGAAATATTAGAGATTTTTGCTACATAAAAACTTACTTTTTGTAAAAACGAGTCATAAGAGAAGGGAAAGGGTTAAAAAAACTAGTCCATCCACTTCACATTTTTCACGATAATATAATATGCGGAAATACTATTATTATAGCGATATTATGTGAAGAACCTTTCTCACTTAAAAGTTGTTTTCATTATAACCATTTCTTCAAAATTAGGTGTTATATGAGTAGTAAGTGTAAAAATGATCCGATTCAATTTATTCTCAATAAAGTTTTTTCTTGATCCAGAAAATTTCCAAAGTTAATTATAAAATATCAAAAATTAAGAAATTTAAGTTAAATTCCAAAATATACGAACAAATATAAGACAGATAGACGGCGGACGCTTAATTGACTCATTAAATTATTCCAGATCGATCAGTATAATAAAATGTGGACATTTCCTAAGTCCACCTGAGTGTTACATACATTCGCACTACCTTTAGCTTCAATAGTGTAAAGCATAATAAATTCTTATTTTTCTCTATGAGAGACGAAGTTAATTTGTGGCCAAATTGACCTCTCCCTATTAAAAAAAAAATAGTAGCTTTAGGCGCCATAGTTACCATAGAGCACACAACAAAGTTTTTAAAACCTTTAAATAAATCGAGTTCCGTCCCAACGGGAATAAGTCAGACGTGTCGCTATTATAATAACGCTACTACAGTCAAAAATTTATTATTACTCCAATACTAACAACAACTCATAAAATCTTAAAGCCGATTTTACCGAAATTACCCACATGTAAAAATCTTTCAATTGCAGCAAATATGTTCTCATAATGTTAAGACATTGGGATGCTTTTAAAAACATTGGAAAATATATATTTCAACGCTTATAAATATTTCAATCGTTAATGTATTAAAAACTCGGTAATAAAAAAAATTCAGGAGGCACAGCAATGATATCTAGAAGCAATTGAAAATGTTATCAACTGCTGTACAATTAATATTTGCGAAATATTTCAGAACGTGTTTCCTTCATTTTTGCTTTTATTTTGCATCTAAAATGCCTAATTATACCTTCCATGGCTGCGGCATTGGCAGTTGTGTAATAGCAAATCGTTTTTCCGACAGAGTATTTCATAATTTCCCACATAAAATCAATATCGTCCGGGTGTCCCTTCCCTTCAATAAATCGTGTCAAATATTCTTCATACCAACGCGACGCATTACGACACTGCGGGCATTGTAAGCACGATTCTTTTTTGAAGAATTTCATAATTGGTAACATTGCTTTCAAAATATTGGTTCCCTTCTTGATAACAATTACTGCACCCGTACCTTGGGCAGAATGTACCTCCTTGAGAGACTCGGCATCTAAACTTAGATTGTTGCATAGCCTTCCCGGCACAAGCGAAGTAGATGCACCACCAGGTATAACAGCTAAAAGGTTATCCCAGCCTCCTATAACGCCACCTGCGTGACGATTGATAAGGTAACGCAATGGTACTGAATTTAATTCTTCTATAATGCAAGGTCTTTTAACATGGCCAGATATACAGAATAATCTAGATCCCCTTATTTCACCTTCTTCACCTAAACCAGAATACCAATCACCACCTCTGCGAAGTATAGTCGCTATGGAAGCTACTGTCCCGGCATTAAATACCAAAGTGGGCCTATTAAAAAGACCCTCGTCACCAGGGTATGGTGGTTTAGCATGTGGTAGGCCTTCTTTACCCTGCAAACAGTTTATTAGGGCTGTTTCTTCTCCGACAATATAACGTCCCCCTCCCCTTTGTATAAACATATCAAAATTAAAGCAAGTTCCAGCGACCTGTCGTCCTAATAAGCCAGCTGCGTACGCTTCGTTAATAGCCATTTGCATTGTGCAAGCTTCATTGTAGTATCGACAACGTATATATAAAATCGCCGCGTTAGCGTTAATTACTCGGCTTAGTAATAAAGCGCCTTCAATGATTTTATGCGGTTCATGTCGCATTAATTCACGATCTTTACATGTGCCCGGTTCTCCTTCTGCACCATTGACCACAAGATACGTTGGGAGTTGTTTGTCTTTCATGTTTTCTAGTTTTCGAGAAACAGGAAACTTTGCTTTTCCCCGATCACCTAATTCCGACTTTTTCAATTCACTTAAAATCCATTCTGGCCCTTTTGTAATCATTTCTCTTATTTTATACCAGTCACCTCGACTCATTGCACCTTTTAAGCGCCAATCATGACGGCCATAGAGATTTGTAAATATGCGATCTTCATCACCTAGCGCATTATAGGCAACTGGACCTTCAGAAGCTTGCCTTAACTAAATGCAATTAAATAAAAAATAAATTCACTCTTTCAGATCCTTAACACGGAGTCCAGTTACATACGTACCGGTATAGTATATTTAGACTCCAGTCTGCTTAAAAAAGAATTTTTCCAAATAATTTTATATTTTTTGAATAGAGAAAGCATGTCTACGTGATTCATATAAAGATTACTGAATGCAAAGCAAGAATACAAAACGGAAAAATTTAAATTTAAAATTTTTTTAGTCGGGTAAGATCGATCTTTCAATACCCTACGCTACCCTATTTTTTTTAATGTAATTAATGATTTATTTTCGTCAAAAGACCACGAAAATTGTCACATTATTATGACAAAAGATCGTACTTTACACACGACAGGCTTTATATTGAATATAGTCCGAAAAATACACTTTCATGGTTCGGAATTAGAACATTAAATTAATTTAACAAACTGCTAATCTGAAGCAATTTTGATGATAAAATATTAAGATTAAATTAATAGGCGAACAATAGGATAAGATTGACTTTATATAAATCACTTCGCTCTCCTGAAATCCAAAGCTAAGAATTTAATAAAAACTAGAAAAATTTATAAAATAAAAATATTCAAAAGTAGCTTTCTGAAAAAGTAAGCCGTGTCTTCAAATATGCTTACATTGTTCTTTCAAATATATATATATATCAGAGTTTCCCCAAACGTTCAATACAATACTTTTCATTAACGAAACTCTTAACCAAATTTGCTTTCGCCTTCTCAAGAATATCTAAATATTTACATTTATAAAAAAAATTCATTACAAACTTTCGATTATTTTCGTACCCATTTAACTACAAATGGATCTGTTTCAAGATGCTCTAATGCCCGATCTGCAAAAATTTCTAGGTCATTGAGTTAAATTCTTAGCTTAACTGAATTTTATATGATTTGAAAAACAAATCTTTATCAAAAATGTCTGATGAGCAGCCGTAAGAAAGATCAAGTTCTTGAGAATTACATCTAATTGATTATTCTTGATTTTTATCAAAACTTTGGTTCACAACATTGATATTTTCAGTAGTATTTTTTTTTAAAGAGGTAAATTCTTAGCAACACACATAGCGGGTTTTTATACGAATTTTTCAATTACATTACGAATAACGGATCTATAGGTCGATTACGTTGACCATCAATTTCATCTAATACGCATGTGGTCTGTAATTAATTAAATTTATTTTTATTTTAAAAAATTGAATAATTTTTACAGTGCAACTGTAAATAGTTCAATTGTAATTTTTCATGCAATATTAAACTGTGGGTATTCGAAAAGATGCAAAGTAGAGACAGTATGACGTTTAAAAAGTAACATAAACTCGTAACTTAAACACCCTTTAATTTAGTATGTTTCAATTGCTTATTATTTACTATTTTATAAATATCCTCTGGTAGGTTTGGAAGACTTCGAACATGCTCTTTACTTTTTTTTTTTGTTTATTAATAAACCTTTGAAACTTTTTCTTCATTTGTTATACATTGATTAATATAAAAATTATTACTTCTTTTAACTAAATTATATATAGATACATTCGCGAAAAAATATTACAAATTATACCTGGTTTTCAAACAAACAAACCTAAAGCAACCGCGGTCCAAATTAACAAATTTCATTTTTCTACCATGGATCTTCTTATTCCTTTGTTATATCTGCACAAAAAGTACTACAATTTATATTTTGTTGCCTTATGAAGACTTAGTTTTCATGAGGACCTTTAAATATGATTGAGTTCGAAATTATAGACCTACTTTGTCGGAATTTTGTACAGTTAATTTTTATGTCAAATTACTTTTGCCGACAAATTTTCTTTATAGAATATTAAAAATTACATCCTTTTAGAATAGACATCGATATAAGAGAGATTGTTCAAAAAATGGTCGCATTCGATCCAAATTTTTCAAATTTATTTCACATGTTAAAATTTTTGGCAATTGTTGGTGTCGAGAGATTACCAATGGGTGGCTATTTACTATTACTACGTCTTGTACAAAGTACATCATGAACAGTTCTATTAGCGGTGTTACAAGATTTGAAAACTGAACTTTGTGCGAAGTGGATCCGATAGAGGATAAACATAGACACGAAGACATGGTTTTATTAGAAATTTGTTACCCCAGGCTATAAGGAATTAGCCTTTTTCTTTCACAATAAACGACCCTTACGTTCCCTATTTCTAATATTAGTTTGAGGAAAAAGAAATCCATGCAATCTTATATGAACTTCAGGACTTTATTTAACATTTCGAATTGGAAAATAATGGATCCATCCAATCTTATATGAACTTCAGGACTTTATTTAACATTTCGAATTGGAAAATAATGGATTTCTTTTTCCCCAAACTAATATTAATGACAGTATGTGGATATGTTGATAAGACGCTTACACACTCTTCCGAGCTCGTGAAAATGAAATGGAATTTTCAGCACAAACGCAACAGTAGTAAATTAATACGAATGCCTGTGCATTAGCGACTTCTTTCATATTTACATAAGTATAAATTTTTTGGACCTTCCCACGATTCGCATATACGGACACAGGGCAATAAAAGAGGTTAATAAAATAAAAAGTAAAAAAAAAAGTTAATAAAATGGATTTGATGATAACTTCTGGCTACTCAGTAAGCGGTAAAAGAAGCTTAAATTAACAATCTCTCGGAGTTCTTTTCATTTCATAATGGATATCCTTTAACGTCTTGGCTAATGACACTCTACCGAAGTTCAACGCATCCATTACAAGGCGAAAAACATCGCGGTAAGGTGCACTGGCGTATACGGAGGTTAGTATTATCATACATTTACTATTTTTCAAGATGGCTGGCATAGTCCAAAGAATGTGAGAAGATTCGCAGTGCTGCACAACATTTGCGTTGACTACGAAATCTAAGGCGAATATTCCAATACTTCAATACGGGCGACCTATGAAGTTGTGTGTTTGTGTGAAGACATGACAATTGAGGCGTTTGTGTAAGGAAGTTGGAGGCAAAACAGAATCAATTCTTTTTTTTTATATATGTTTTTGTATATATTGTTTGAACATCATATTAATAAAAATTGTAAAACTATATAAACTTATGAATATAATAATGTTATGAATACACTGCTTTGACAGAAAAAAAAAGAAACTTTTCAATTAAAGACTTAATAGGATTAATAAGGATATTGCACCTAAGCCTCATCAGAGATATCACTATATTCGCGCGGGATTTGTTGAAGAAGGAAATTGTTCTTTTCTTCAACCAGTTGTAACATATTAATTTGGAAAGATTTCGTATCATCCTTTATTTCCCTAATTATCTGCAATGCTTGCTGTTGACATTGCAATCCTTGCTGTTGAAATTGCAATGTTTGCTGTTGAATTTGCAACATTTGTTGTTGAAATTGCAACGCCTGCTGTTGAAATTGCAATGCTTGCTCTTGAAATTGCAACTTTTGTGTTCGATATTCTCGCTCATTTTCCAACTCCTCCTGATGCAAATCTCCTATGCTAGAGCTCACCTTTCTCCTTTTCACGGCATTTTGGAATGAATATCTGCAAAGAACAATTATTAATGCTTTTATTTATTATTATTATTATTAAAGTGCGCTTGCTACTTACTTTCGTTTCTCAGATGCAGTAGTTGGAATAACGTCTATATCAGTGAAATCTATCATACTAGGACTTCTAGACATATACGGAATAATTATAAAACACATGAAACTGTATGTATTACAACAATTGTACTCACCGCACAGTTTTACTTATAGATGGCAATGCATCGTCATCAAAACTTTTATCTGGAGCGCCAAATGAAGCTACGCTAGCAATTGTAGGCCAAGAATTCGCTGTCTCAATAATTCTTTCCTCGTTGAACTTTGGCCCTGTTTCTGTTTTCTTCAAGGACAGTCTGTTGTCACTTAATTTTTTTTTCTCTTTATATTTATGGGTTGTCCAAACCTAAAAATAATAGTGTAAATAAAAAGAAATAGAAATAAAACGCTATCATAATTTTTGGTTAACTTACTCTTCGCCATTCCTTCACAGTTCTCTTCACCATACCCATCGAATTTAATTTTGTTTTTAGCTCATGCCACAATAGATTTAAATTGTGTCGGGCTTGCGTGGTATTTTGATGGTAGTTTTGAGCTATTTCAGGATGGTTTCCCATAAAACGTACTATTTCAGCCATTTGTTCCTTTGAAACTTTGCTAAAATTTATAAGTTTCGATTATAGTTTTATAAAGAAATTAATCAAAGAAATGTATTGTAAAAATTCTTACCAACTGCTCATATTGTTCAACGACTTTTAGTTCTATAACAAGGCGAGGAATTTGTAAAGTTTATAAAAATATCACTGATCCTTCGGTGGCTTATTTCTTTGACGCCAATAATTTAATTCTTTCGTTGGTATCACATCGTTTTTATATAAATCATTAACAACATATTTTGCTTGGAGGCTAATCATGTAACTGTTGATTGTCACTTTGTTTTCTTTTAAAAGGTGACAATTGATTGTCACTTGTTTTGGCTCCTTGTATCATAATCACAAATCTTTCAGTTATTGTGAAATCATAAATCTTAGAGACAAGCTGGCTTTTGTTTGTGCATTACAAAAACATCGAATATGATAAACAAGAACAAGCATATAAAATTAAATGAAAACAAAATTATACGAAGTTTGCGTTACGCCATAATAAATAAATAAAAAAGAACTAAGGAATTTCATTAAAATAATGAAAGGAATAAAACTAACACAATTTCTAAAATAAAATTTCGCACAGCACGACGGATAGACGAACAATATGTTCACGTGCATTTATGTTTTTCTTTTACAAATACTTTTTTTTTTTTATAAATACAACTGAGAGTTTTGCGGAACTCTTCTTGTAATGTAACCTTTTGACAGTCACTTCCTACGTTAAAATACAACTTGCAAATGCTAATATATATATATATATATATATAAATTAATATTAAGTATTGCCTTACATTGAGTAATCAATACTAATGCAAACTTCAAACTGTCATCAAAAGCGACCACAATATTGGTATAACTTTGGAATTTGCCTTAGTGTTGAGTACAAAAAAAAATTACCAACACAATATCTTTCAAAGTTGTATTTTAACGTAGAAAGTGACTGTCAAAAAATTATTCAAAGTGACTTCAATTTCAGAATCAATTATAAAAAATAAAGAAAAAGACAAACAGACTCAACGCTTAGTATATCTTTCTTTCCATTTCGAGGTATTCTTTACAGACCATACCTGATTTAAAACGAATAAGTGAAATTGAAATTAGAAATTACGAATGAAAATATGCTTAAATTAAAAAAGCAATTGTTTATATATACTTATTTCTATAATTTATCTATATTAAAATTAAAACACATGTTCGAAACTGAAATTTTTTATTCTGTTTAATAAAAAAAAAATGCCACCGACACTTCGTATTCAAAAGGGTCATCATGTAAAATTCTTGATATCAGTTTTCAGACAATGTCATATAGAAACTGATGCTATAACATCATGTAAGAAAATTTAGCTGATGATTTTCACTTTGTGCGCTCTCTTCTTATGCCAAATTCGGTAACGCTCAAGTAGATGTCAGTTAGAAAAAAATTTTCATTAGTGTTGAGTACGAACTAAGAAGAATTATCACCACAGTCTTTTCCAAAGTTGCATTTGTAAAAAAAAAACAGCTGTGGAAGATAAACACGCACAAACCTAAATATACTGTATACACTTGCAATTAAAATTTATGCATTGTGTTATACATATATATATATATATATATATTTATATATAATAAATAAAATATATTTATGTATAAAAAATAAGAAATTTATATAAGAAAGTAGAAATTTGCAAATTAAAATTTATTCATTTTGCATGTTTTTTTTTTTAACTTGTGCAGTTTGTTTATAGAAAACAAATAAACGTCAATTTATCTCTCATTTTTTGCGGCTCTCTCAATATATTGGAAAGTTTCCCGTATTCTATTGAAAAGTTAGCGATACTATTACATGATGTTAATGAAACTGATTATCACGAATCGCATTTCAATCGCATTGCAATTATCAATTTTTAATATTGATATTTGTTACATGATCAGTCCCCAGATTTGACGTAACGAATATGCGCATTTAAGTAAAAATCAACAATTAAATTTCATTACATGAAATCACTTTATTTGTGCTTGTCACTTTCAAGTCAGATCTGCTTCTGGTGATGCCTTCATGAATATTGAAAAAATTTATGTTGTCTTCCCCAACACATCGTCGTTACTTATGAACTATTTTTGCATGATTTTATAAAATTTGAAGAAGATTAACGAGATTGCATTAGTTAGATAAGTTTTTCTAGTTTTTTGCAGAATATTTTCCTCCTTTCACATGTATAATAATATATACTTGCTGGATACAGAGTACAGAATACAGAGGAGAGAGACATAAATTTGTTTCTTGCTAAGCCAAAATATTTTTTAAGCATAACTATTTTTGAGTGAAACAAAAATTTCTTTTGATTGTTGACCATTCGTGATGCCTTATACTACTTATACATTAATATTTTGCGGTTATATATATAAAGTATTCAGTTCTTAAACCGAACCCATCCTTTAAGGTCACTTCTATGCAAAGATCATGTACTTTTGTGTCAACCAATAATAGTTCCAATGAATACATTCGCTTGACTCGAAAAAAATGATATAATTAACTGATCAATTTTTAACTAGAGCACACTTTCTATATAATTATGCAACTAAGATAAAGTATATGGATTGCGAAATTACAATCATTCCTAAAGATTCATCAACAGGATAAAAACCAGTCATATTTATTAATAAACTATTTATTATTGTATCACCAAACAACAGGCTGTGCTTTAAAATTTCTTTTAAATTTTTACTCAGTTCAAAAGAAACTCAAAACATTCTACGATATTGAAATGCTCTACGTAAACGTGGACAACTTTCACGAATTTTTTGAACATCATTATTATCGAACATGTCAGCCCACAGTACTTCAAGAGCAGGAAGATATCTGCCAATGTCTAGAAACATCTGAGTTAATCTTTTATTTCTATTACAATCATGCAGATGAAGTTGGCTTAAGTCTTTAAATTGAAAATCTACATTGATAATATGAAGAACCCTAATAGGACACAAACATGATGCAAGTGTTCGAAGACCTTTCAAATTACTAATGTTAGGCTTTGAACAAAGATATTTTATGTTGTTTTTCCCGACACATGGTGGCAAGCTAAGTTTCCGCAAATGTGTAAGATAGCGAAATATATAACCTATTTCTTCATCGGTTATATTTGATGTATGTCCCAACAAATAAAGTGTCGTCAGATTAGGTAGACGTTGAATTAGTACGCTGAATAATGCTACGGCCGGAATTGGGAAATTCAGCTTCAATTCTGTTAACGTCTTATTGATTTTTGGAGCTATACTATGGAGAAGATCTTTAGGGCCTGTTCTAATACTATACAAACACAAACAACGCAATCTACCGCTCAAGAAACTTAGCTGTTCGACAGAGTTTCTCGTTAGCTTGTGGCAAGTTAGTGTTAAACATTCTAAAGAGTTTGACCATTTTCGTACAATCAATTCCAACAAATCATGATCCTCACCGAGACGGAAATTCAATGCTTTGAGAGGAGCTTCCTTCGGAAGATTTTCTAAAATTGCTCTTCTGCATTCGGTATTGCCAACGGCGCATATATCCAATCTCTCCAATTGAGAAACTTTTGTAAAAGTTTCTTGCAATCGAATGAGTGTTGTCGAATTTACTTTTGTTGGAATGCTTAGTTGGAGCCAGCGTAATGACTGTGCGCACATTGATAACAAATCAAAATAGCCTTGATGTAGACAATCAAGGGTTAGGCTCAACTTTTCTAAGCGTAGTCTAGACATTTGGTTAAGGCTTGACAACAAGGCTTGGTTGTACAAGGGCATCAGTAGACCTTCAAGATTCGAAAATTTGTTGAAGTTCACCGGCACATTTTCTTTTGACCTCACTTTACCCAAATACAATTCCTTTAGCTTCGGCAAAACATCGTTGATTGCCGAGAGAGTTGAAAGTCTGTAAACCGTTAGTTCGACAATATTCGATCCTAAATGTTTAAAGATTTTTAATAAAACCGCTTGTTCCACGTTAGTAAACTCGTCCAATAAATCATCTATCATTACTTTTTCATAATTTAAACTGCTATCTTCCATTAAATGATAAATATCGTTTACGTTTTGTTTGTTAATGACCAATGTCGATGTACGCTTCAATACAGTTGTTCGAGCCAATTGGCACCACTCTTTACAAACCAAATTGACCTGGAGCAAATCTCCATGCGATAATCTTTTGAAAATCATTATCCAAATTTCATTTGGTAAACAAAGTGCTGTAGTATTATCGTCATCGTCACCATGAGTGCACGGCAAATTTCCTAATAAATCCTGAAATAAGCAACAAATCATTCCATATTAATTTATTTAGATATAAAGCCTACGGACAGAAAGAAACATAATTTTTTCATACGAATATTTTTTATACAAATAGTAGGTGATAAGAGAAATAATGTACAAGAATTTACTACGAAAAAAGTATATCTTTTGAAACATAAATAATTAAACAAATACTTTAACACGTGGGTAATGTGCTTACAAAATGGTACTTAAAACGCATTAAATGATCCACACTACACCAAGATGAATTCATCGATATGAAAATATCTTTTAATATACGATCAGATGACAATTAAAGATATAGATTGGCTGTTAATCGCTTGCCTGAAGGAAAGCACTCTTGATGACGTCAACAGTGTCAAACTATGGATCAAACAATTTTATTGTTCTTGTTTGTTATCATACAAAATAGTCGAAAGGGATTATAAAGGCAATAAGAAAATTAATTAGCTTCAAAATGGTTCTGTAAATCCATTAAATACATTATACAAGTAGGAACGGTGCTAACGGTGCTATAGCTTTCATGAATTTTACGCGTAAAGATATCTCCCAATATCTCACTTCTTTGTTTCAGCGACAGATAACCATTAAACTTACTTTCATAAGGTCATTATGGCATTCCTTGCTTGTTGTCCAGATTACAATAGAATGTACTAATTTTTGGTTCTAAGCAGAATCGTATATAAGCGCTTTGTAATGTAAGGGTCATATTTCCTTGAATTCCTTAAATATGGGTACGTTGTTGACAAGTGTACGTTATACGAGAAAAATTCGATAAATGAAGAATTTTACTTACGTTTAGATTAAAAGAAAGTTCTTCTAAAGCCGGAGCGTAAATTGAGTTATGAGCCTCCAGGTCAATTGGTTTGCATACATTTTCATTATCCATATTGCTAAGAGTGAAGAAAATTAATGATACAGATTATAGGTTTTCTCTGTCTCTAGCAGATCGTGTATTTCAATAGATCTTTAAGAGATGGAAGCGTTCCAAAATGTAAAAAATATGGGAACGGATATTGATCATGAGTATTGAATTAATTTCTTGTTTATTGTTATTATATCTAGATTGACTTAATGTTAGCCGGTAATAAACACTTCAAATACGTCTCCATTTCAAATTAAGATGGTCATTTTTTTAACAATGAAACGAAAGATTGTCAGTTTAGCGCTGACTGTAAGTTCAAAAACTTTTTCAACACAGTTTAGTCTTATGTGTATTGAACGTATTTTTAAACTATTCAATATGAAATATTCTTTCCTTTATATCCAGTAAATATATTAATTGTAGAATAACATTAAATATTAGTTTGGGGAAAAGGTAATCCATCCAATCTTATAAGAACTTCAGGACTTTATTTAACATTTCGAATTGGAAAATAATGGAATACCTTTTCCCCAAACTAATATTATTATCCCAGATTTCCCTCTAGGCTGCGTCGTTCAACATGTTTATATTTTGATAAATAAGATTAATCAGTTTTTTGTATAACGTCGGCTTGCTGCTAATACATCGTATTGACTTAATGCAAATTCTATATTACGGAGAATGTCAGTTACTTTTTCAACGAAGAGACCATGCGCGTATTTCTAGTGGAGTACGGGAAATTTTTAATAATTTTCAGATGTTTTCAAATTGCATTACTTATTCTTTGTACAATGTACCAGAAATTAATCAAGAGTTTTCCGCTTGAGAGAGTTGCTTAATGAGTTTGTACCGTTCGAACAGCTGAATGCATTAGAGTGTAGGATTACAATCAGAAAACAATGTTCAAGAATTCAACAAAGAAAAAAATGGAGAATTTAACGTATTCCTTTTCTTAACGTTTTGATGTTTTTCTTTATAAACAAACTTAAAAATACATGAAAATGATTATATGACCCTAAGGTGGCAATACGAATCCTCGCTTTTACTTTCTCTCTAAACTATTGTCTAAGAGAAATAAGAGTGTAATAATAATAAGAATAAATCGGAAATGAGATCTGATCGAAGGCAGGAACATTTACATTTATTTATGAAAAAAAATTCAAATTTTCCAGTAAAACTTTTTAGAATAGAGAATATTGCATTGTTCGATGAGTACAGCTTGAATGAAGTTCTTGGTTTTTGTGTTAAACACCCAAAAGCCACAAATAATTCTTTATCGACTTCCGTATACGCAGCATGTCTTTTCTAATATTACTTTGGGGAAAAGGTAATCCATTATTTTCCAATTCGAAATGTTAAATAAAGTCTTGAAGTTCTTATAAGATTGGATGGATTACCTTTTCCCCAAACTAATATTTTACTTTGGAATGTCAATGTCGTTATTATTTATGTTTAGATTACTGTTTGAATAATATTAGTTTGGGGAAAAGGTAATCCATCCAATCTTATAACCTTTTCCCCAAACTAATAACATTTCGAATTGGAAAATAATGGATTACCTTTTCCCCAACCTAATACATTATTCTTTATTTCAACATCAATAATGGTTTGCAATGACGTTTTACGAACTTTTGAGGTTATGATGATAGTTTTTCTCTTGAGTGGAATTTATAATAATTCTGACGTGACTGCATAAATTTACTTACCTATAAAATTCCCGCTATCTGGACTAATTTAAAAAACTGCTGGGTAGCTGGGTCTTTGAAATTGTTCACCCTTTTCTATAATTGTATGTGTGGTAGACATCAATTTCAAATCTTAGATATATTTTTTTTTATATTCCGTCTTTAAATTTTTTTTTAAACTTCGTGCCGCTATTTTACAATAATGAAAAATATAGTGAAGATACAAAAGACCCGATAACGATTATCTTTATTGTTCATTTTAACCGAAAGGTGTTATACCATTTTAAACTTAGATTTAGTCCTCGTGATCGTTATCACTTTTTTATCCCTTCTGTGAAAGCTGGGGTAGTAAAAGAAATATGAAAAATTGAATAATCTTTCGCTTTGATTATATTAATATAAATAATTGCTTTCCACAGTTGGTAATTTAAATGTGAAAAATTGTTTCTCTTTCAGTTTGGTTATGGAAATAAACAAAATCTGAAAAATGATTTCTCTTTTAGTTTAATTACAGTTTGGTTAGCATGAGACAGTTAACTGGAATAGTAAATAAAAATAAATTTTGGGATCATCATATAACTTTTTAACAATCATTTTCTACATTAAAATATTTTGGAAGAAATTGTGGTTGTGTTAATTTTCCTTTTTTTATACTCAATACCAAATGAAATTATAAAATGAAACCAAATTTGCATTAGCATTGAACTTAAAAAAAGAAAAAAAATTAACGCCACAATCTCTTACAAAGTTGTATTTTAACGTAGTAGTGACTGTCAAAAAGTTTCATGATATCATTTAATGTTAGTAATTGCGATAATTCCTAAGCTTAATCGATTATAATAATCGCACTAATTGATAGCATAAAAAATAATTTGAAATTTTTCACATTAATTGCGAAAATTTTTCTTGATTTATAGAGAATTGATCGCTGTCGTGTGTACCTAATGGTTGGAAAATCATCAGTATCAGCCTTGCAAGAATTTTGTGCAAAGAATAAAATAACTCCACCTACTTATGAATGCATTGATTCCGGGGATGGTTCTTTCATATGCAGAGGTAAAGTAATGGATGTTGAAGCTGATGGCCACGGTCGTTCAAAAAGGGATGCCAAACATTTAGCTGCTTCTAATATAATAAAGAAACTGCGTTTACAATACCCGGACATCGATGAAATTCCACAAGTTGAGCAAACGGAAATACCAACTACAGATATGATTGCACTGTTGAGGGATTCTTGTGTGCAGCATGAGCATCCATTACCAACGTTTGAAATGGTACAAGAAGGTGGCACGCCAGATGCTCCAGAATTTATTGCGGTTTGTAAATTAGCTTCCATTAAAAGATTTGGTAAATCTGAAAAGAAAAAAGATGCTCGCCAAAAGGCAGCTTTGGCCATGCTAACTGTGATACAAGACGTAAGTTGTTTGATATAACCTCTATAAAAACAAAAGTATGATAAACACATTCTTATGATATTATTTACAATTTTCGATAGCGGAGCACCCAATTTTTGAATGATGATATGGAAATAATGTCATTAGATGATAAAATTGCGGACATTGAAGCTGAACGTTATCTTAAATTTAAAACTTACCGTGAACTTACGGAATCCACAACAGGCGAAACTCCAGGTATATCACTTTGTGAACGTCACAATTACTTTAAGAAATTCCATGATTATTTGAAAGCAGAAGCCAAGATTATATTGGAAAAGGATTGTGAATCTGATCAAGTGAAAGTGTTTGACGTTTTTCAGGCTCTTAAAATTACTCCCAAAGTTACCAAAATACCAGCTATGGATACGATAGAGTTAATGGTATGCATTGAACTTAACTGCGAGTACGATGCTTACTTTGCTAATCTCGAAAGTAAAATTTATAAACAAATTTTGAATTATTTTCAAACTATGTTGAAATAATTTTAAATCTGCTTGATGCTATAACTCTGAATAGTGCAACCGGAACAAACTAACGATCTGCTTTATATTGTTTTTTCTAATTCTTTCAATGAATTGATGTTAATTTAATGGATTACGTTATATAAATAAAAAAAATTGTTTGATTTCCTTTTTGGCAATTCTCTTATTATTTCCTTGGTGTGAATTCCAGTCAAAAGATAATTTTCAATTGGATTCAAATATTAGTGAACTCATATATATCATTTTATGACCTATAACAGCTTTTGAAATGTCTTATTATTCTCTTTAAATTTGTGCAGATTTCTACTTAGCCCTCTAAGCTGTGCTGTAACTTGGTTTTCTTATATTAGATGAAATAATATTTTTCAAGTAACATATTTAGAATAGATTCAAGTACAGTATTACAGTTTATGTAATACATGAAATTAATTTTTGAGATCGTCCGAGTCTTGTTAAAATTCTTTTTAAAAATATTAAAAACCTTGAAATTATATTTAATTTAGAATGAAATTCTGCTAAATATAAAGGTTGTCGTTAATATTAAATCATTAAAATTTTGAATGTAAAAAGTTAAGGAAGAATGGAGTTTTCTTCTAAGATTCACTGTGCTCCCTATGCACTGTTACACGAGTCTAATTTTATGCTCTCATCTTATAAAGGAAATTGTTATCAAAGATGGCCTTTATATAGGAACAAAGTCTAAGTTTTACTATTCTATAATGAAAAATATATATAATTTATATGTAATACATATATTGTATGTAATTATTCTATATTTTTGGAGTAGAAATCACAAGCTTTCATTTTTAATATACGTATCATTTTATTTATGCATCCAATAACAATTGCTTTTAAGCTAAATTTTTCACGTGTTTTTCATTTTGTAAAAAAAAATTTAAATATAATTACTCTTTTTTTTTTTTTTTTTTTTTTTTAAATAGGAGTTGATTATACATTAGCTTATTGTTTTAAAGACTTTGTCTAGACGTTGTTTTCTGTTTATAGTACAATACAACAACAATGTTTATATAAATAAATGTATATATATATATATATATATATATATGAGAATATGTAAGAGAATTTAACAAGTATACAAAAAATGTGTAAGAAAAAAAAATTTTGTAGTGCGTATTATTTCTTTTCAATAAAAATTAAAATAAAAGAGAAAGAGATAGGCAAAAATATGAAAGAAAAACAAATAGAAAAAAATAAATAATTAAAAACAAAAAAAAAAAACTCACCAAATATCTAACCAGGTAATTATGCTTACATATCGAAAATACATCAAACTATAATACAAAATTAATTTTAATAAATTATTTTAATGCGTTCTCGTCAGTTTCCTATTTTTTTTTTTTTTTTTTTTTTTTTTTTTTTTTTTTTTTTTTTTTTTTTTTTTTTTTTTTTCTATTGATGATCAACAACTGTAACTTCAATAGGAGGAATAAACTTCCATATATGTTCTTGTTGTTCATGATAACTTTGTGTCGCGGCGTTATTAACATTGTTGAGATTAATTTGTAGATCGGAACTTATTTGTTGCGGCACCGGACAAGAACGCGACAACGCTTGATTGTAAATTGGCTGTGGTTTTGCATGACATTGTATGCTAGCTTTAAAGCGTCCAGGTGTAAAAAATAAAACTGAACATTCATGATGGACTTTTTGATCTTTTTGTAAAATCGGTATATGAATTCTGTAAATGGAAAATTAAACAATATATAAATAAATATAACAACAATACTATTAGAAGAGAAGTAGATTTCTTAATTTAAAGAAAAGAATAGAAAAACAAAAGTTGTGATCGCCTCTAATCAAAAAATTTTTTAATATCTTCTACGACCTTTCATACGGTACGCAATTGCATAATAAAATAAAAATTCATATTCAATTGTAAATTGTTATCATGTACATGCGGTATTTATTTTAAAAAATATTTCCATACTGACGATATTTAGCTTTAGTTTTAGCTTTTTAGGAGAAAGATTCGAACCGAAAAGAATTTGGATTTGATTCGATGAAAATAGCAAAAATGATGAAAAATTCCCAATAAAGAAAAAAATTATTATTATACAAATATGGAACTTTCAAGTAATATCAGATTTTAGAAGAAACTAAATAATAAATAAATTTTTTTTGAATAATTTGTTTATACAATTTTTTGAAATGACATAGAAAATTTAATCAAAAATAGAATAAATCATTCTATTGTTAGATATTTATTAAAACTTTTGTTTTTCCTAAATTCTTATTTCAGATGAATAAATTTTAATTGAATAAGAAGAAAGACGAAGACAGTATTTATTATTTAAAAGAATGGTTTAGCATAGAAGACATTATTATATGATTATTATATTAATTTCAATTTACCTATTTGGCCCTGATACGGCGACTCGTGTTTCCAAACTGTAGTTTTCAATGCCATTCAAATAATCCTGATAGAATTTTATTGTCAGCGTCAAGTTCCTAAGAGGTTGTAATGACTGGTTGCACACATCTATGCTGAGTATTGAGCTTTGCCCTGCCACGCAAACGATCTCGGATTGTGGCTGCATTGGTTGGTTTTTGAATAAGATGCCTTTCGAAATAAAAAAAAAAAAAAAAAGCAAAACCAAATTTTTAAATTAAAAGAGAGAAAAACCAAAGAGAGATGATTAGAAGGATAAGTTGATATCCCGGCATTTATGTCATTACAATTTAAAGTAAAAAAAGAAACGATATATATTTCACTTGTGCCGAATTTTTTAATACCTCTGCTAACCCGAGTATGATATTTGATCTTAAGATTGACGGATATACCAATTACTCGATGCAAAAGTTGGTACATAATTGTTTAAAATTATATTTATACAGTCCGTCTTTAGTAGTTTTTCGAAAACAAATTGAAGAAAAATGGTAAAGAAAAATTCAAAATCAAGCTCATTCTTCTAGGAAAAGCTTTGTTCCTCGCAATCGTGTTTGCAACGCTGGAAAAGGTGATACATTGATGTTGGTCAAAAATAAGTCTATATCTACTTCTAACTTTACACGCTGCTTATTCTATCCATTCTTGCGATGTCTTTAAAACTGAAAATGTCAAAAAAAAAAAAAACCAACAAATTTATACTCGGCTGTGACGGAATCTTTTATATCTACCATCTGTCTTCATCTTATTAAAAAGAAAAAAAAAACTCGGAAAGTATGAACTTTCACAATACTCTAGAATGTTGGACGGGCGTGGCTAATTTTTTCCGCTTTTATACAATACAACAAGAAAGCGGTGTACGGATGTACGGACAGACAGACTCGCCTAAACGAATGCTCTTCTTGATTGATACCGATCATGAACTTATATGCATCTTTCTGTGTACTACACGCTTAGAAATTTTTATAGTCAATAAAATCGAGTGGACATATCTGTTTTTTCTCATTTTTGTACAGTTATCACAAATTTATTCACAGAATATATGTGGGGATTTTTATACCCATCACCGAAAGTTAAGTGCTAACTCATTTTGTGATTGTGTTTGTACTGTAATGTCCAAAAGGAAACTTCAGAGATTCCACAAAGTATATATATATTCACGATCAGCATCAAATTTAGAATCTATTTAAGCGTATCCGCTTGTCCCTCTGTGTAAAATCTGTGATAAAAACTCTCATGGTCGCAAAAATTAAGACATCGTTAGAAACATTGGAAGATCTTTCCCACTACTGCTGCTATTAAAGAAGGGTCAAATCGATCTGCCGTAATTTGAGTAATCAGCAACGAGTCTAGTTTTTTTTTTTACTTTCGAAAAAATTCAGGTGTTCTTAATTTACGTTGTACTGTAAACATGCCACTTTGATTTGGTCCATTTACTGCATGCAACACAACTTCCAATATTTTTGCGAACTTCAAAAAGATTAATTTCGACTTCATACTAACTTGCTTACACCTGGTTTTAATTCATTATTTATATAAACGTCAACTTTGGAAAGGGAATCTAATGAGCGGTATTGAGATGTTGGACTAATCCGTAGAAGATCTGTGGTCGGAAATTGATTGTGATATTAAGTCTTACTTAAAACGATAATACAAATGAATTGAATTTTTTTTTTTTTTTTTGTGTTTTGAAGGATAATGCTGCCAATTTTTATAGTTTTTGTAAAATGATGAATTCAAACCGATATTCATTATGCTTCAGATCCATTATAAAGATTTGAAATTTTAAATAAAAAGCAGCGTTATATCGATATTCATTCAAACCACTGCCTAAAAAGATTAAAAAAAGAGACGCCAAGGAAAGGCAGTTTTTTGTTTTTATCCCTTATAAACACACACACACACACACACACACAAAAGACTATTCATTATTATTAATAATAGATTACTTACTCCATTGCAAGGGCGAAACCGTACATAAATCAATCATAGCCTGCGTCAAGACAATGCCTTTTAATGATGCAATGCCACGAATATTGGTACCAGTGAGAAGCCAATTGATTTTTACTCTTTCCGCTATATGTTTAGAGCAAAGACGACTAACCGAATCGTTGAATGAAACCGTTTGAGATCGAAAACAAAGTTCTATTTTAAAAGAATATTTAATAATTTTAATTACTAGACTTGATTAATTATACAACCTTTCTCTAAATTCTCAGCGATTTCGGCTTCTCGAACAGCATAGACTTGTTCTAAGGAGCAGCGATCAACAGGAATGGGAACACGACAACTTTCTTTGGCTTCAATTAAAATATTTTTATAGTTAGTATAGTTGAGCGACATTTCTTGAGCAGTTAAATTCGTTATATCCAAAACTAAATAGAATTGTGAAGGACTGCAAAAGGGAAATGGAATTTTTTTTTTTTTAATATTGTTTTCTGTGGAAAGTATATAAATGCTTACATTTCTGCCGGTAAAACATCCCAACTGGTTACTTGAGCACTTGATAAAAATTCTAAATTAAACGATATCGCACATTGACGACAATAGCCTTCAAGTAGGGCATCACCACCTGAATATTTTAAACGTAATTGTGCTTCAACAGGCTTAGATGAATTTACAGCAGGTAATCCAATACCCAAAGGTGATAAATTTAATGCAGCCGCTGATTGATGAGCATTTGATGGAGTTGAACGAAAACTACTATAACCGGTATCATT
Organism: Glossina brevipalpis; assembly: GCA_000671755.1. Lineage (NCBI taxonomy): Eukaryota > Metazoa > Arthropoda > Insecta > Diptera > Glossinidae > Glossina > Glossina brevipalpis. The sequence continues at coordinate 1,177,351 of KK351042.1, forward strand.
ACGTTTGTTTTGAGTTTGGGTTTGTTGAAAATTATTAGGTGATCCACCTCTCAATGGTAGACTAGCGTGTCCTGATGCTACTGTCAAAAATGCTGAGCTGTCATAAGAGTATGCCGGATTGTTTAAAGTACCGGTGGAATGCATTGATGTAGCGGCTTGTTGATTGATAATACCGGGACATATAAAATCGGCTTCAGCAAATATAATTACTTTAAAGTCTATGCTACACTGAGCAGCAATGGGTAATTTTGACTTTTAGTTAGGAAAAAAAAAAACATTAATTTTTTTTTATAAATGAACACTATTTGTCGTACCTGTATGTCCGCTTCACTGATTACAAAGATTTTCCGTTGAATTTCTTGTTCGACATTTGAGGTTATGTTTAATTCTAAATGTTCTATAGGCACTAAACTCTCATTTGTTACAGTTATCACACAGAAAGAAGACTCTCCATTATAAAGAGTTAGACTAGCCGATGTTATCACAAGGTCCTTGTTGGCCAGATTACTAAATGTAGCCGTCTGTGGCAATGATGTCTTAACAGAAATGCATGGTAGTGCTGGTATTACATTGACCAAATAATTAAGTGGAAACTTTCTATCCTTCATATGTTTCAGACGACAATTTGATTTTACACCCAACGTATGGGTGCTATAGCCCTGAATATCCAGTTGACCCACTTCTAAAGGCGTACCATGTAACGTTATATTGGTAGGTGCGTTGGGTTGTAAAGTTATAGTTTGTGACAGGGATTTAAAAACAGTGCCGTTAGTTAATAATCGCATATCGTTTACCGTAATTTCAAAAGGCAATGGATTGCGCAGGCGTACAATGACTTCGCTTAAATTATTTTGTACCCAACAAAAGGCTGAAATAAATAGTAACGTCAGATATGATTAAATTAAATCTAAAATGTATTTACCAATTTTATTTTTATCTTTATTCTTATCACGACGATCAATCGAATTGAATTGCAGGGGCGTAAATAGAAATGGTCCGCTTTCGGTTTTATCAATTTTTAAACGTTGGGGTCGCAAATGAGCAGGCAAATCTTTTACACTGAAATCCAAGCAAAACGGTATATCTGTTAGATTAGCTGGTGGTATAACTGTGCCATTTTCCAAGACTAAGGGTACCGGTGATCCTTCACATTGCGAACTTAAATGCTATATAAAAGAAGGCAAATAATATATTTTTTGCTTAACGGGCAAGTTCTTGAAATAGATATCGAACCTTCAGTTGCATAGCCATTTCACTCTGTTCCTTTGGTTTCATATTATGCCATTGTGTTTGCAACAAAAAAGTCATATGCCTTGTAGCCAAAGTTGATTGCCCTAAATTGCGTGCAGCTGTTATTAAACTTTGCAGCAGATCAATTTGTATTGATGGCCAACCAGAGTTGTTTTCAAGTACTTCCAATGGATCCAATGATAGCATGTAACCGGGAAAACTAGATAACATAAGACGGTAAGTATGTGAAAAGTCCGATTGAGTTGCATTTTGATGAACGTGCTTTAAAGCAGCCAAACGTTGAAAGAAGGCCGCTTTACGCATATACCCGATTTGTTGATAGAGTGCAGTCATCATTTCAAACATTCTAATAAGTTCTTTTTCAGTTAAACTGTGATTTATATTCAAAATATTTTGTAAAACCATAGCTACATCCAACGGACGATTTTGCTCTATGGAAACGCGGGCTGCCTTAAAAGATGCCTCAATTTCCACTACGGCCGCATAACCGTATTTACTATAGTTAATAATAGCTTTGTGGAAATAAATTGGTATTTCTTCAGCTTTTAGTATATTGCCTGGTAATTCACTATATTGTCCTCTTTGGTGAGTTGCCGAGATCGTCGATGTTGAAGTGGAAGATGAACTACTAGAAGTTTGAGATAAAGTAGAATTAGTTAAAATTGAAGATACCGACGATGTAGATGCCGAATGTGGCGGAGGGGAAAGAATATCGTTATGTTCATGACTATGTTTGTCGGATGTGCTAATTCGTTTTGTTAAATCACTGGATCTCCATTTTTCTGGAGTGTTTTTCAACGGCGATCCCTCTTGAAGCGAAGCGTTGCGATGCAGAGTCTCCTCAGTTCTGAGATGAGGATACAGCAGTAAAGCTGAAGCTGCACAAAGTCCTTCTTCGGCCGCTCCTTCCCACAAAAAGTCAATAATTGACTTTAAAGTTTCACATGCATTATGATAGAGGCTAAGAGCATCTTCTATTAATCCCGCTTGCAGGGATAAGTCTGCCAAATTTTTCAGTGTTCTCCCAGTAGCGCGTTTTTTACTATTACGTGAATCTCGATCCAGGCCAACAACCTCACGCTTTTCAAATGGTGCTCTAAGTAAATTACATTTTTCAGGTTTTTCCCGTGATCTCTCCAAACGACGCGATTCTAATATCCAAAAGAGACCGTTAACAAAATCACTTATATGTGCTTCCAAATCATCGTATATATCATTTTCACGATAGAAGAAAGCCTGAGCTTTGAAGTTAGACGGTGTTGTGTATTCGTCTTGCAAACGTTTGGGCAATGACGTTTCAGTCTCTATGCAGGGATTTTCTTTAATTGTTTCCAAGTCATTATGATTTGGGATTGTCGTTGATGAAGTAGCAGCTGCAGGCTCTTCTAGCAAAGGAGGACCGAAAAATATAGCCCGAGATTCATAGAGAGTGCCACTATAACGTACTTTTAAAGACTCATGTTGACGACATAATTCATTTAGCTCAATTTGAGTGTCAAACTTTCCAATTGTTATCAGACCTAAAAGACGTCTATGAGTTTGAAAATCACCCCAATCATTATTTTCTACTGGGTGATCATGAATATAACGCACCCAAATATCACGAGTCATGCCATTAGAATCTGTAATTAGGAACAAGAGAAAGAACAACCAACTGCTTTACATACTCTTATACAAGCTTACTGACCTGTAATTTTAACATTATTTACCGCTCGAACTTTATCGAAAGCTTTCTGCAAGGTGCGCGGTTTTGAAGGACCAACACCTCGCAATAACACCAATAAATAGCTATGATGTAAAATAGTTTGTTCGTAATCAGGACGAGACATCGTGTTTTCTGAATTCATCATATCTCCGCCTGGTAACCTGTTTTATTGCCCTCCTTACATTTATTTTCCGATTTGCGGCTAACGTTGTAAATTATTTAAAATATATTTTTATAATAAATAGACATTTTCAAATACTTCTTGTTTTTTTTTTTTTTTTGCAAATTTATGATAGATATCGTATTATTACATATCGAAATTATATTAAAAGTTATCGATTATCAACGATTTTAAACGAATGAAAGATGTATTATGTAAATGATTACAAGCGATATTTGCATTCATGATTTAGTATATTATTTTGTAATACTGGATTTCCTCTCTTGGGTTTTCAGTCTATTGACTCATTCCTATAGAACAAAGGGGCAGAGAAACATCAAACTTTTGGTATGAAAATTTATTAGAACAAAGGTTCTCGTGTAAATAAAAACAAATTCCACAAATTAATAACTTACTCAGTTAACCAAGCGTCTTTGTTAGATTATCTACCTATAAACTTGCGAGCATGTCACTAAATATGTCATGTATTGGTTATTTCTTATATTTAATACTCAATGAAAGCTTTTTTTTGGAGTTTGCAGAAGATTTAATCACGTCACGAACAAGAAAATTTCTGTAAATAAATGTGAATTACAAAATGGAATCATTCGTGTTAGATTTCATTAAATTTTTAGATGCGAATGCATAAATATGCACATATCATTTTATATGGAAGTACGTATATAATTTCGCTTAGATCGATTCAGAATTTGATACTGACATCGAGAATACAAATATATATTATAGCATCATTTCGGATGCATTTGAATAGCATCATCTTAATCGAATATGTGAAATTTACTACTTTTTCTACAATTGCGCTTGCTACTGCTTTTGTTTATGTTTGAAGAAGTTCTAATAGATATTCGTAGAAGATTTTGTACGAATTCTGGTTCTCTAATGAATCGATTATTAAGACTATATAATTTATGTTACTAAGCATTTCAATTTGAACGATATAAAATATTTGTTTCTTTTATAGACTGCACTTTATTGACATTATAAAGAAATATTTTTCTTTTCCATTTTACTATTTTAAAAATTCCTTTGTAAATATTACGTCCAGTAAAATTTTTTTGAAGTCGAGTATGTTTCACATCTCAAATGCTGATATTACCATGTTTAAATCGATCCACCAGTGTTCTTCTACGAAGAACCATCGTACCTTAACGTACTTTAAACTTTACGACATTAGTTTTATACGTCTAAACGTAATCATAAGGATTGGTATACCTAAACTAAATCCGTTGATCCTTTATGCGTAATAATTTAATAAAAATCTGATACTTTTTTATAATAGCATATTTCAGCAGTACTATCCCTATATATAGTCTATCGCAATTAATAATCGATAACTAGACACTAGTACACCACAACTATCAGATTCCTGACGTGTGCAAAGATAATATTTTGCAAAAAGAAAAAATCGTCACGAAGGCTTATAGTTTATTTGGTGAAAGTAATGTGAAACTCTTACGTAATTTATATACAACATGTAAACTGTATATTAATTATAAAATTTAATATTTGCCTGGCAATTTAATCAATAATTTTGCCGGGAAATGCGAACGGATCGTATTAATATTGCTGGCTAGCCTATCGAGCTGTTGTTGGCATCTTTATCTATTGCAGCTTTGCATGCAGACCTCGTTATTGCTTTTGCTTACTCGCTTAAATTTATTACCAATTTTCTTCGTCGCTTGTATCAGCGACGAACGGTTTTATCATACAAGAGTTATGCGGAAACGGTGTTTCTGGCAATTTGAACTCCAAATGCACTCTCATAAATTCATAGGATTTTCGAGAGTTCATATACAATTGTTGGCAGATACTTTTGTCTGCCTCTGTGTACTCTGCTTCTTCTTTCTCTTCGCAAATAAATCTTGCGAAAATTTTGGCGGGTACGCTGGCGTCTGGCGAGAAATTTATAAAAACGCTTTGTGTCTCTAATTTTCTTTCTAGGAGTTTGTTTTGCTTTTCCAGAGCGTTCATTTTTCTAAGCAGCTCCTTATGCTCCGCTATTTCATTAACGCTGGCGACATGTGGCCAACTGTTCACGTTTAATCGGTGTAAGTGCACTTGTGCTGCTTCCAAGTTTGACGAGATATCGTTCCGAACACTCTCGTGTTCGCGCCTTTGCGCGGGATTTAGGAATGACGAGTTACCGCAATCCCCGTTGTTTCTGCTGAATTTCCCTAATTTGTTTTGCGTTGTGTTTGAGGTTGTGGGTGAATAGCAATCTGGCGAACTTAGATTGAGTGTTGGGACCGCATCGTCGTTTAATCTACTCCTCTCTCGATTTCTTTTGAGAGAACCTGGTGCGAAGTGCTCTTCGCATATGTAGCACTTCTTTCGATTTATATTATTCTGAATTCCTATGATACGCAACCAGTCTTTCATTTTATCCCGTGGTATCAAAAAAATGCTTTTTTTGTTGGGATCTGCATGTTCCCGCTTGTACCGGCAGTTATGCACTATACACGTTTTGGTATTTACCATGATAAACTACTAAATAACAAACTATTATATATTATAAATGTAACTATGTATGTACATAAACAGAGATGAGAAATAGAATATATGTGACAGGCAAAAATTGAGAAAAAACAGATCCGAAACAATTCGTGATAGTTCTAAAATGAAAAAGTAAATAAATAAATTTACAACCTATAGAGAAAAATCGAACTTCTTCTTACTCTTTATAATCAGCTGTTGACGATGGCTGCACGTTCGCTTTTGATTAGATTGAATAGACTTCTAAAGAAATAGAAGAGATACCACTTTTGCACTTTTATTTAAAGAAAATTTAAAAATTCGAATATTCTGTATATTATCATACATTGGTGCTATATATTGGTGTCCACTCACATTTTGAAACCAACATTTGCGAAAAGTGTCCTCTTTGAATATTATGGAGTTTTATATCAAATTTTATAACAATTTATTATTTCCAAAATAACGCAACATCTCTTAATATTTGTAGAGTTATTAATATTTTGTTTGTGTGTTTAAACTGTTTTTGTGTAATCACATATTTTTAATAAAGTTGTAAAAGTAATAACAATTTTTCAGGGTAACTTTATGTAGAATTACAACAACACAACATTCTTCTTTTCTTTTTCTTTCTTTTTTTTTTGCTTACCAATGCTGAAGACTAAATCATATGTAATGTGGACGAGTTCATTGCATGGGAATATATTTAATCAACACATATGAAAAATTAATGCGTTAATTTCGAAAATTTCGTTATAAATGTAAAACTTATGATTAAGGAATTAAATGTATTCCTTTGTGATGCATTTTACTAAAGACTATCATTGTTTTCTTTTTATATGCGAAAAAATGGTCAAAAATTTAGCAATAATATTCAAATTTAAGATTTTGTTTTTTTTTTTTGCTTTAGCTTTGAACTAAAGTTAAGGGATTCGCAGAAATTAAGGAAAGAATATCTAATTTGGTCTTAACTCAATAAAATCATGAAAAATATTCTACTTGAAGGAGTTAAAATGATGACACAAATTGATGAAATTATTTGCATCCAACAAATTAATTTTATTTGTAAGATTTATAGCAATTCAAAAAATATCGTAAAATAAAATAAATTATTCATCATAAGCGAAATCACTAATAAGACCGAATTTCATTTTAATGGAAATTTCAAATTCATGCCTTTTCGACTCTTTAATTTGTGATACCTGACTAACGGATGACCAATGCAATAAAAAGCAGGATACAACTCACCAATAAGCAGAGATCAAAATTATTTAAAAAAAACTTATTTTAGAAAAAATAATGTCGATTTGAAATTTTTCGAAAAAAAATTAAGCAGAAAACATTATTTTGAAGTTGCAGATCAAATTTTAAGGCAATTGAATGGAAGTTTATAGAAGCTAACGCTACGATATTTTCGAAACAACGTGTTTAAAGCTTTAAGTAAAAAAAATTTTTCAAGGAAATATTTATTTTACTTTGAATCTGCAACTCTTGTACATTGCTATTGGTTTAATTAAAACATTTTTATGCGGTTGGTTTTTGTATTCGCCGAGTTATTCAGCGCCTTGAACTCTTGAATTTGTATACGAAAGCTCTATGAGTTCTAATAAAATAAATTTTTTGCAAAAAATCTAAAAAAAATCCAAAACAAAAAAAATTTTTTTTTCTTTAACAATGTTGTCGTCCTTTTGATTTGCGTGTCGTAGATGAAAATATGCCAAAATTGCCAGTATAAAGAAATATAGTAAAATCACACACAAGTGGAAGGAAGTCGTATATCGTCACCTATTATTTAAATATTATATGTTTAATTTGATCAATCTCCCTTAAATATTTTCACTAGAGATTCATCAGATTTTTTATATATATTTTATAATCTTGATTAGATTAACATAAGCTTTCGAGTCGTGAATTACTTATATTCGTTTGTCTTAGAGTTCTTAGAAATAAATCTACCTCTTTTGTCTGGGGAGCTATTGTTCAAAGCAACTCATCGTAATATATATGACAAAATTAATATCACCCCATTCTTCTACATTTTCTAGAAAATCTTACGTTCAAGCGAAATATTTATATCAACATCTTTTAAGATTTGAAAAAAATGTATCGTAAAGCGCAATATATAGAGAAAAAGAAAATCACAAAAATGCCACCGATATTTATATATTTTTTGTTCTTTGAAGTTTGATCTCTTTGATCCCTTCCACAATTACATTATATAGTTTGTAAAAATTACTAAACATAACAAGCCGATCACTTTCAAAATAATATTTCTTCTCTTAATAATAGAAATTTAACATATCCGTATCTACTTTAATATGTATAACTCAATAGTTGTAGAGTAGAGAATCATATGTTTTTTAATTTATGTGCCGGAGACAATATATTTCTCATCGTACAAGAAAATCGCGTTTTTTTTTTGTCAACAAAAATTTTGTTTTCTTTAAAGTTCATTTTATTGAATACGTAATGAATTTACTGCCAAAATCTTATGAAGAATTTGCCCAAACTGACTATTGGAATGCTTTCTTTAAGAAACGTGGAGGAAAAGCATTCGAATGGTAATTATTTGAAAATAATTTAATTGCAGATTGAAATTGAAATTGTTTTTCTTTTTCGTTACAAAGGTACGGTGAATATCTAGAGCTGTGTGAGCAAATACATAAATACGTTAAATTTACAGATAAAATAGTAATGTTAGGTTGTGGTAATTCTAACTTAAGCATGGATATGTATGATGCTGGCTTTAAGTAAGTGAGACCACTTACCTTTTGTCTGTTACTTCAAAAGAAAAAAATTAAGTATTTCTTCTTTTATAGAGAAATAATCAATATTGATATTTCCGCTGTAGCTATTAAGAAGATGGTGGAGTTAAATTCGTATAATCGTAGTGATATGAAATTTTTGCAAATGGATGCTACAGAAATGAGCTTTGAGAACGATTATTTTTCTGTAGCTTTTGATAAAGGTACTTTGGATGCTTTGTTCGTAGACGATACGGAGCCGGTGAAAATTACCGTTGAAAAGTATTTCAATGAAATAAATAGAACTATGAAGTGAGAAACTATTCTAAATTAATTAAACTCATACATTTTGTGATTTAACAAAATTAATCTTTTAAAATGATAAGGTCTGGTGGACGTTATTTATGCGTAACCTTACTGCAGGAACACATTTTAAAATATATCTTGGATTATTTTCCTAAACATTCATTTATGTTACGTATTGTTCACTGCCGAGATGCTGAAAATGCAAATCGGGAAAAGAATGCTTATAATCCCGAAACGATAACAATGCCTATATTTCTAGTGGTGGCTACAAAATTTAAGTGTCTTCCCACACCGGTGAATATTAACATAAAAAATTGAAATTTTTTTTTTTTTAAATATTATATTTATAGATTTTAGAGTTCTGTTTAACCAGCGATAAAATACAGCGTCTAACCACAGTTGAGGAATTGATGAATGCTGTAATCTCTATACAAAAGGCTGCTCTAGTATGCAATGGCTTGGCACGAAACAGCATAGCAGGTTGGTAATATTTGCAAAGATTCGCATCGGCGGATGGTATGTCATCAAATATCAAAATTTGTAGCTAGGGTGCCACATACGGAACATCGTTTTTAATAACTTGATTTTCTTGTCAGCTTCTTATGGGCTGGCTTCAAATTTCTGATAATAATATACGTGAAAACCTAGTGAGATCTTTCGATTCTTTTAAAAAGTTGTTTTAAAAAAAAATTCCGTCTGTTTTAATATGATTCTTAAATCTCTTACAAATCCACCTTTTTGAGAAAGTATGACCCGTTACTAGATAAGCTGATTTTGAAGCTACAGTTACAATTCGCTAATGATGAAAACTAAAGAGAACATAGAGATACGAAAAGGTTGAGGAAAGCGGGTTTAAAGTTTTTTTTTAAGAAACTTTTGTTTCATCATTAATATTCGATGCCTACACCATACAATTTAAATACATTTATCTACGCATTTATATACATATTTAGGATGCAAGTCTATGGCTACATTCGGAAAATCGAACTTTTGTTCATTTATAAATTTGCATTTTATTTATGCCACTTTTGGGTAGTGTCGAACTTGTTTAAGCCAATAAAAAACAATAGTGAAAACTTTACAGATCGGCAAAGTCGACAATTGAATACCCTCTATCAATTTCAAAAATTATAGTTTGTTTCCTTGTAATGGTGTGCTCTTCATAGGGGCCCATATAGGAAAAGAATCCTAAGCGTGAACTGACGTGATGGTTCTAATTTAGCAAATTCAATTCTGTTCTTCAAGTATTTCTTTCATAAATCATGAAAAACTACGCTTTGTTCTTATATAAAAACTCATTTTTCATTGAAAACCCTTCTTTGTGGTGGGGTCCAAAAAATAGATCTAATTGATCCAAGTTTGGTACAGCTAATTTTTATGTCAAATTGCTAAGAGTTATACATTTTCTTCATCATAAAGTATTAAAAACGCAAAGTTTTCCGCAATACAAAATGAAGACTTACTTCTCATGAAAACCGTCCAAATTTTGCGGAATACTAATTAGAATACTAATTTCTACAGATATTTATCGAAAAATATTGGAAAGTGCAATTTTTGTGACGTACTCTTTTCAAATGGGGCGTTATATGGGGAAGATCGTAGAGATGGTTCGATTGAATCCAATGGCGTACTAAATTTCAACGAAATATCTCGAAAATTACGACCTCTAGGTCGCAAGACATCAGATACACAAGCTTAAAGCGATCTGAATCGATCGCTGCAATAAAAGGCAAATCTCTCTAAAAATTTTTTGGGTATCATATACGTCCGCACAAACTAAATACATCCTGTATCACCACCAGAGTTGCGGCATATAAACAGAAAAAGCCATCACGAGGTGATGGATGATGTTGCATCTTAAAATTAGAGCACTTTTTTTTTCTTTAAATTTTTTTTTTATGATAAAGGGCTCGCTTTTTAATTTCTTTTTAGGTCATAATGAAATCACTATGGATTTATGTAAACTTGGAGAAAATGTGCCCCGTTTCACTCTTCACATTTTGGATCAACCACCGGCTAGAAATTTGGGCAAATACGCTGCTTTTATTATACCGCAAGGAAGGTGAAATAAGCAAACAGTTTCTACGATCTACTTCAGCAAATAATTACCTCCTGTTTCCTTTAGAGAGGTTGACTGGTTATTCGCGACACCTGAGGGACGTAAAAAATTATTGGCTTCTACTAATTATCAGCGTTTAGTTGTTGTGCTACTACATCGCGATCAGGAATATGAATCTTTGGATTCTGTAAAAGCAGAATTAGCGGATAGCATTAAAAATCTAGCTCCATTTGGCTTGACAGAACCAGTAAATTCTTATTCTTTTATCGTATTGATTATTTCAATGATAATATTACGAATTTTTTTTATTTAGATTCCATTCTTGTCTTTGGGATCTGATGTGGGAAAAAGAGAAACTTTGGTTTGTGCTTCTTCAAAGATATCTGGCGAGTTTCGTATAGAAGAAGTTGAAGGTTCTAATGGTAAATTATTTCGGCGTTTAATATTTTTAAACAATCAATCTGTAATTCAATCGGAGGCTTTAGTTAAGAAAAGTAAGTTTTTTTTTATATATATTTTTAAAAAGCAATTATTTCTGGAAATCTATCTTTAGTTAAAGGAAAAGGCAAAAAGGAACGCAAGAAAATTGATTTCGGTTACTTGGCTTGTCAACATCATCTCTATATGTCAGTGGGTGTACAAATGTCAGTCATAACGGGCCATCAAAATAATGATTTAAAAGATGTTCTCGTACTTGGCCTAGGAGGAGGAGGATTGTGTAGCTTTTTGCATAAAGTTTTAGAGTTAGTTTATTGAGAAGAAAAAAAAAAAAAAAAAAAAAAATACTAAAAATTTTATAAATGTTTTAAATTTCAGTTGTATACGTGTAACGGCTGTAGAAATTGATCCAATTATGTTGGAAGTAGCAGAACAATATTTTGAATTAAAACAAGATGATCGATTGTATATAGTTATCGATGATGGCTTGTTATTCTTGGAAAAGTGCAAAATTGAAGGTAATTAAAACGAACAGAAATTATTATTCATTATTATACTTTAATATATTATCGCTACACTTTAATGTTTTACTTTTCGTATCATTAGGTATTTCATTCGATGCCATTCTTTTTGATGTGGATAGTAAAGATATATCTCTAGGCATGAGTTGTCCACCTTCAAGTTTCTTAGAATCAAATGTTTTAACAAATATCAAAAGCATTATTGGGTCTAAAGGTGTTTTCATTATAAATTTGGTATGCCGCAATGATGAATTGCGTACGCAAGCATTGGAAAATTTGAATAAATATTTTTCAGCCATTTGCACTTATAAGTTGGAAGAAGATATTAATGAAGTTATTTATTGTTCAAATGATAAAGACTATCAATCTTTGGACAAATGGAAAAAGATATTAGCTGCGTCAGCTAAAGCATTAAATAATTCAGTTAAAAAAACTAAACTTAACAGTACTGATATGCTGAATATTTGCGATTTCATGAATGATTTAAGCATTTAACATAAGTTTCTATTAAATTACCTAATCTAAACTTTACTACCTAACACATCATATAATAAAATAATAAAAACAAATAAAGATTGAAATATTTTTAATAAGAAATTCAAATTTTTTATTTTTAATATCATGAGAAAATATGTTTTTTTTTTTGTTCGAAAATTGTTTGAAAATTATTTTGAGATCTTTTCTTTTACAAATTCCTTAAAAATAATGAGTAAAATAAGTAGTGACAGATGTTTACCGCTAAGGAAAACCTTTGGAAGTGAAATGAAGTTCTTGTATCTATAAATCGAAATTTTAAGCGTAACCATAGAGCACTTCTGTAGGTATTTTGGGTATATTGGATTTCTTAAAAATTGCAATTTTGAAACAGTACTCTTTTTCGAAACCACGTTCTTTAAGCTTGATATACTACTGGCTTCTTCAGTTTTCTTTTTTAATAGTTTTTAATAGTTTTTAATAGCTTTCTTCTTCTTACCTTTTTTATAGGAATTAAAACTCAAAAATTTTGTTTATCATTATTTTCAATTTAATTTTTTAAATATATTTAAAATAAAACACAAATAAATAGATTTATTCAGAAAAGTTTCACATAATAATAATAATAATAATAATTTAATGCAAAATGAAAACAGAAAATATAAAAGATGATGAGATAAAGAATACTAAGATTATATCAAATAATAAACAAAGATGAAACAAAGTATACTAAGATTACCAAATAATTTAACAAAAAATTAACATTAGAAAAGAAATTTTGTTTTCATTTTTATTATAAATGATTCTAAAAAATGATGATGGAACTTAAATATAATGTTTATACCCACTAATACATTTCGAAATATGCATCAAGTTTTATAAACTGTATACATTTTTTATTCAGTGAAGTGATCTTAACGATATTCCTTCATTTGTCCGTCTTATTGTTCACATCACAAAAATTGAAAGTTAAGTTACACTTGTTTTCAAAACAAGTCTGAAAAAAGGTCATGAAGGGACCATATTAAAATAACATTTTCAAAATATATTGCTATCAATATCCATAGTCGATGTATCTATCTATCGTGGGTATATTTCGTAAGATATGCTCTAAAGCGAATTTATTGTTTGTTTAATATTTATGAATTTTTCAAAATTCTACCTTAAAAACGATTAAAAGTCTTTGAATATATAATGCTATGTTGATGATGATGGTGTGATGATATAAAAAATGAGATAAATACATGTATCTTATATATTAAAAATAACAACAGACTTTTTTTTTTTCTAAATGTTCAACATTTTAAACAATTTTTTTTTTTAATTTTTCCTTTTTAACAATTAATTTTGGGGGTTTTACTAAAAAAAATTTCGTTATCATTTTAAATTGCTAAACAAAGCCATTAGGAATTTATGATAATATGCCTGCTTTACAATATATATATAATAATAATATATAAATGTACACTAAATATATATAAGTTACACATTTTCTAAATATATAACAATTTATTTTTGAAGCATTACCTGTGCTTTTTACAGTTCTTTTTCTTTTTTGTTTTCAAATAATAATTTGATTTTAAAAATATTTGCTAGGATTTTCTAAGGTCTTCCGCTAGAAAAAAAATGCACAAAAAATCAATTAATAATAAAATATGAAAAAATTCAAATTTAAATAATATTTAAGAGTAATATTTTTTTTGTTAGAAAAAAACTTGTAAATATAATATATGGAAAAACATGTGTGATTAATATGCTTGTTCTTTTAGGTTAACTCTTTTTCAAAAATGTTGATAACACATAAAAAGAATTCTTAGAAATGTAAATATATATATATGTTGTTGCACATATGTATATATATGTATATATATATATATATATATATATATATACGTATATGTATATGTATATGTGTTGTAGCACATACATACCTACATATATATGTGCGTAAGGAATGTTTTCTGTACTATACTCTCATATACATACATACATAAATTCATATACGTACATAAAGAGACGTATTTTTCATTCATTATTAATTATCGTCAGAGCAAGCAGCTTAACGCTTTTAATTTCTTTGACAGGCTTTAAAGCACATAGGTTCTGAATTAGCATAAACATTTGCATCGATATAAACAATTTCTTCCTCGTTCACTTTTAGAATATTTAAAATAAGTTAAACCTACAACGAATCTCATTTTTCCATATGAATTGTCGAGATTCACCAGCAAAGTTCGATAATCTACTAAATTTGTTCTTTCCATTGCATCATATATATATATCAGATATCTCATAAAGTATTTATATTCTTGACTAATGTAAGGTTAAAAATAGATTTATCATCAATGCCTTTTTTGTCCGTCCGTCAGATAACCATCTATTGTCTATAAGGTTGTTATGGATACGACCGCAAAAAAGAACAAAAAATTTCAGAACTAAGGTTAAAACTTAGTATATATATATATATACCTTCTCAAGAGGCTTGTTCCGCTTACAATTATCTCCCTAAAGGGCAATAAGTAAAAATTCAAAATATCTGTAATTTATTGAAGAGTATTTATGTGGAGAGAAGAAATTCAACATCCATTTGATTTAACTGATTAACAGAATGCTTAAGATCTCGGCTTCTTTTCTTTTATTGATATTCCCAAGATCATAAAAACTGAGAGAGAGAGGAAGCCAAAATTTCGTACAAATATTCTTCATTTATTCTTGCGGATCAAGCTTTAAAAGTCTACGCTCAAAATAGTGATATCATCAAAATATTTTTATTAAATTAAATTAGATATTATTTGGATTTATCTGCAAATATAAATGTTTACCAATTAGCGCAAATGATCCAAATTTGTTTATTAATAATTTCCTAATTCCTTGCGGCTTGGTTAAAGGTTATTCTGTATGAATCATTACCGTGAACTTACAATCTTTCGAAAATAGTTTCGCAAATAGTCTTCTTTAATAATCTATATAACTCTTAAGACGTAATATTTTCCTGTGAACATGAAATTAGAAATTATTTTTCCGATTCTCTAGAATCAGTGAATTTTTCACATACGCTTGGTACAGTAGGAAATTTTTTAAAATATTTTTTAAAACATAAAATAGTAAAGCAATAGGCCTTTACGAAAAGTATAATAATACAAAAAGGCAGGTAAGAAAATTATATTCGATTTTGTCGGATCTTTTACACACTTCTCCACCTTTATCTTAAAGAAAAGGTCGGAAAAAGTATTGAATTTCATTACTCTACCCAATACTTGGTAGACGAAGCAATTTTTTTTTTAAATTTTTATGGATATTTTGAGTGTATAGTCTATGACCGATTAGGCCCATTTTCGATATGAACATACGTGCAAGACCTTTTAATTTTTTTGTCAAATTTGATCTTCATTTTTGCGACCTTGAAAATGGTTACCGTACACATTACACAAATAAGCAGAAAGACAGATGGACAGACGGAAGGACGGATATTGAATTTGATATTAATCAAGAATATACAAACTTTATCGAGTCTCTAAAAAGCTTCTAAAAGCTTCCTCTTTAAAGTTATACATGTTTTCACAAAAATGTTCAGTTCCCATCCATTCTATTATATCGGTTGGGGTTGGTCGATGATCTTTTCCTTTTTTATACAAATGCTATAGGATAGCTAAAGTAATTTGTGTGAAAATTTTTATAGATCTACCTGCTAGGGTTTATGAATAATGAGTAAAAAACCCTACCCAACTCAACCTAATGGGGATGTTCTCAGTTTAAATTGTGCTGTGGGCGTGTGCTTTTATTGATTTCGCATATTTGGCAACATTTTATTTTCAATACGAACTTCCCATGTTTCAGACAAATTTGAAGCTGATATTTTTTTTAGGGCCAGGAGAATATTTTCCACAGATTTTACACAGGCAGACAGAAAGACGGTAGTAGACGGATCTGCTTAAATGGATTGTAAACGTGATGCTGACGAATATATATATATATATATACTTTGTGTGGTCTCTGAAGCTTGCTTCTAGGTGTTGACAAGCAACATGGTTCGCATCCTTTGGTAGTGGGTATAGAAAATAAATAGAAAACTAGAATTCTTGAAATACTATTCAATATCTAGTCAAGCATGTAGGATTTATAGAACATAGTAATTAAAAAAAAAAAAAAAAAAGAAAGCGCCGACATTAAGTAAAAACCTTTTATCCTATATTCCCTCTTTTTATATATAGAATTCGAAAAAATGGTTCATTTTATAGTTTATAGTAAACTTATAAAAAAAGAAAAATCAGTTAAATGCTTTTCTGCAGCGCTTCGCCTGATCGATTTTGTGGCTGAAATACCAATATTTTGCTTCCATGTTTTTCGTCGCATTTCCGCGTTAAAAGCGGAAGCCCGAAACTTGAAATGACTCTACCCAAATTTAGCAAAATAGTCAAGAAAAACCTCGATAAAAGAGCACGTATATGCCAGCAAAGTCTTGAAGGTAATTTGCCTGATGTGCTATTCCACATACAAAATCCTATTTCATGTAGATTATAATTCTTTAAAAATACTGTAATTAAAAAAAAAATTACTCTGTTTTGTATTTGATTCAAATCTTTCGTAAATTTTGAGACATCCTTTATATAAGTCATGCAATCTTGATAAGCAGAAGATTGCGAATTTAAGTAACCATTTTTGGTTAACTGATTGAGTGAGAGCAACCATTAGGTTCATCTACAAAATTTATTATGAAAATAGACATGATCATCTTATAAATATGACTGCAATAAGCAAAGGGTCTTTACTACTATAACAGATGTTTATTTCAAATGTCCCCCCTGTGATGTCTAAAAAGTCGCTAATCTATTAATCAACTGAGCAGCACATTTATGATTAAAAAACCATTTTGCAATTTTTATTTATTGGTTTAAGGAGACTACGATAAAAAAAACTCGTCCTAAGGCAAATATACTTTTTTTTAATAATCTATTTTAGTGTTTGTTCTGATTTATGTAGTTCTTCTTCTAGGTGATAACTTTTTTTTTTTATAAGAGATTTGGATTTTTGTTTATAATTCTTTTTTTTTTCCCAATCTCGTTTTATTTTCATTTTTCCTTGCTAGACCAAGGAAAAAAGATTTATCCAATCTTGATTCAAAGAACGTGAAGTAGTTTAAAAAATATGTCAGTTGTAGGATGATGGTGCATCAGAGATTAATTTCAACTAAGTATTGAAAAATTGATATATAAAATAGTATAAGTCGAATAATTAAAAATATTATAGCCGATTAACATCAAACTGTTAAATACCCTACACCACATTACTTTTGGTGATAAAATACCAAAAATTATATCTTCATGGCAACTCCTACAGAAAGCCTAAAGCATATAAACCGCGACCTAAATTTAATAAATTTTTTCAGTCAAAAACCTTATTTTTCGATAAAGCACTGGATTTCGTTGCTATATAAAGATTTAATTTTTATGAGAACCGTTATATGGGGTAAGATCCAAAAACTACACCTATGTGGTGGTTTAAATTTGTTAAAGTTAATTTTTATATCAAATACTATTAGGAACTCATTTGCATCATAAAATATTAAAAATTAGACCTTTTGACCACATAAGGACTTAAATTTCATAGGTAATTTTATATGGAAGATGTTATAAAGAATAGTTTTATCCGATCCAAATTTGTCACATTTATTTTATATGTCACATTACCGGTTTCTACCGATTCTTGTCGAAAAATATAAGATTTTTTTTTTTTCAAAGGGATCGTTATATATGGAGTGGCCGTAAAAATATTCCGATCGAATCCATTTTCAGCAGCGTTCGTTCTGAGATCAAAAGGAGTCAGTCAGTGTATCATATTTCGTCAGAATATCACAAAAATTGCGACCAATAGATTAAATGTATGTCAACATGGATAGACATCAGACAGACGGACAAGTTTATATCAATTTAGAGAATAATTCTAGTGAATCGACCGGTATGATAAGAGATGGAACTATCTTAAGCCTTTCTTGGCATTACGTACTTCCGCACAAATTCATAATACCCTTTACCGCAAGTGGTGTAGGGTATAAAATTGTATAAGAAATTTAATGAATTTTTTTTCAAATTTCAATAATAAAAATTCTAATAAACGTAAGGAAATCAAGGTCTAAATGCAAAGAATGATTTAATGCAAAACGATACAAATAAAATGTAAATACTGCAACAATAACAGAAACCAGTTCTGTTCATTTTGTTGGATTTTCTTTTAACTTTTTTCTTAGAAAACCTTACGAAAAATCTTATTAAATGTACGATTTTTCTTTTTCGATTGATTTGAAGAAGAATTGGAATTTGAACTGGTACTACGATTACTATTACTGCTGCTTGCGCTACTACTAATGCCACTACTAATACTTCTTACAATTCCTCCCGTTACTGCTCCTGTTGTTTTTATGCCTCCTGTGTGTGAAACACCGTTAATGGTGGTTAAAGATTTATTATTGTTTGCATGAGGAATGTTTTTACATTGTGGTGATGTAATGGCACTTTCTCCGGATGATAAAATAGCTTCTTCAAGTATGCGAAATGAATTTTCAGTAGAATTAGTAGGAAAGTTAATTTCAGATAGAGAAGATGAATCCAGGCTAGCATTAGGCGAATTGCGTACGAATGTATTCGAGTTTTGCGTAGCTGAGGATGATGAAGCGGACTTTTTTAAACGATACCATTCCCATGAGGTCGATTCATGTGCAGCATTCGATTTGTTAGTAGATATTTTACCTTTAAGACTTTTTGTGAATGGCGATTTAAAGAAAGCTGGCGAAGATAAACGGCGAGATTTTTTATTCATACTTGTTGTACTTTCAAGTTTGCTTGGCTTCTTAGAGGCAGGATTATTGGCTTGCAAATTGCTAGGATTGCACTGATGACCTCTCGGTCCTTCGGGCATGAACTCATTATAAACCAAATCAGTATTTGGTATAAAATTATCGAGATCATCTTCGTCAAGCATAAGCGTCTCATTGTAATTAACAGTCTTTGTATCATCTACGATTGATAGAGTAGATGTTTCATGTGGTGTTAGACATTCGGATGGTGCAGATTCTGGTCTCTTAATGTTTTGTAGTTCTCTTTTCTTTTTTTGATTTTTAAAACCTCCGTTAGCCAACGGTGGCTTTTTTAATCTTGCCAAAGGAACTTTACAGGAATCTTAAACAAAAATTTGGATATTTTTATAATATTGAAAAAAAAAAGATA
The DNA here is from genome assembly GCA_000671755.1 of Glossina brevipalpis. Taxonomy (NCBI): domain Eukaryota; kingdom Metazoa; phylum Arthropoda; class Insecta; order Diptera; family Glossinidae; genus Glossina; species Glossina brevipalpis. The sequence goes on from KK351042.1 coordinate 1,196,722, forward strand.
TTACATTTTAGCTTTTAAAAGGAACTTACCACCTGCTACCTCCCTGGAACTTAATTCTTCTAAATGATGCCACGCTTTTTGCTGCGATTGTACAGAATTTGGCCAAGAGTGTTTCTCATTACGGCGTTTATTTGTTGATTTCGACCCAGAAATATTACTACTAGCATTTAAAAGACTTGGGCTATCATAGCAAACTGATATTTTGCGTTGACGTAGCGCATGAATAAGTGTTTCATCTCGTCCCAATAATTTCTCATCTTTCGATTCCTTTAAAATTAACATGGCCTCCTCACTAGGACGCCTTTGTTTGCTATCAGAGATATTATCTGTTATCGATTTACTGCCATCACCTTTGTTTTGATATTGTTGACGATCGGAAAAATCTTCAAAAGATTTACGACGATGAATCTTTTTCGTATTTGCTATAGTATTTGAATCAATTTTTCGTTTGCTTTCGCCATCTTTTAAAGCTCGAATCTCTTTAGTATCCCTACGCATAGAGCGATATAATAGAATGCCTACCATTAACACAAGGAATACGAATGCACCAACAAAAATTATAACCACAATGCAGGCATGAACTTGTAAAGTTAAATCGGCCAACTCTTCTTTAAGTCGAGCATTATGTAAAGCATACAATTGCTCCAATTCATAATTACGACGATTTTGTTCCTCCAATGTGCGTACAATTTGAATTTGTTGTGTCAGAGATTGCTGTAATTCTTCGACTTGTTTCTTATAACGACGCGATAGTTCTTCGAGGTATTGGCCTGACAACGACATATTACGTTCAAGTGCCTTAAAATATAAAAGAAAGAAAGAAAAGAAGGAAAGCTAATGAAAACATATCGTGATTATCGGTTGTTTTTTCCCACGTCAAGGGGGTGTAAATACTAATGGAAATTAAAACCAACCAAAAGCATGCAAAAAAAAAAGGAAGAAAACTTTCACCTTTCCTTGCTTATGTTCTAAAAGTTTAGAATTTATAGTGAATTTAAGTGCAAAACAGATGAGCTCACAACAACTTACAGTGGTCAGAAATTTGAGAATTTAGAGAAACTAAATATTTCTTTTCATAGATCAGGGCATTCATATGAATAAGGTAATTGTGTGCGATAATGAATGCCAGATTTGGAAGCAATTGAAAATGTTACTTGTTGAGGTTTGCTTCTTAACCTTAGGAAAATTTGAGTTATGTTTAAACTACCTAAGCCTACTGTTATCATTTTATCTTCTTCTTCTTCTTCTTTTTTTTTTTATATATATTTGCAAGGAAACTAGATAACCTTCTAATCACTTAAAATGAAGCGAATGAATAACAAAGTTTCTTGAAGGTGAAAATATAGAAAAACGATAGCCAGAATACAAAAGGAAAACATGCAAACTTGCCATTAAAAAAAGGTTGCATGCTTACACGTATACATTTACAAGAATTGTAGGGAATAAGATATTATAGTTTATTAGGGAGATGGTCTGTGAAAGTCTCTATGAAATGCTAAAAAAGTGAAATGAAAATAATAGCGTACCTTAATCCGATTGGACAATCGTATGAAGATGCTTTCTGACTGAGGACTACTAGGTATTTTATGTTGGAAATTAATACCATTTTGATGAGATGGCCCTGATGATGATCCTGTGCCAATAGTAGAAGGTACAGTTGCCGATGTAAGTAGATTTTCAATATTATCCCATGAATTTGAGTCTTCTTCGCTTTTAGTAGGTACAGCAGCAGAGCCTATAGGATCCATATGCGAAACGCTGTTACTGATAGTGGTTGCCGTTGTTATTGTGTCTGTTGTAGTTGTTGTTGTTGTTGCTGTTGCAGCTGTTGTAGTTGCAATAATTGTTTGCTCAGCACTGTTTGGAGTTTCCATCGAATTTATAGTTATTTCAGTCTCGACAATTTCGTCGGCAGCAGGTACATTAAATATATTTACATCAGGTATATGAGGAGGTTTTCTTGTGGTTTCAGGTTCTAGTGTTGTGGGTGTGATGTCATCAAAGTTTTCTAATTCATTAGTTTTAGGTAATTGTTGTACATCTTCAATGGCACTTTCAGTTACTAAATTTGAATTCGCAATTCCAATATCCAAAGCTTCCGTATTTGCTGGAAGTGAGGTATTGGGATTTATAAGTTTTTTTTGGGACTTTTCAAGTAATTTTATATCGCCGCTTTTTAATTTCTTATCTATAGTCAAATTTAATGGTAATTCCCCTCCCTGCTCTTCATTAGTTGCATTCTCTTGCAATGCTTCAATTGCGATTTTATCTAGATTTCCCCCTACGGCTATTAATTGGCATAATGCTCCAACGTATTCGTCTGGCAACATAATTAGATAATAACTTCTTTTCATGTCTTTTTCAATTGATTGTTTTATATTCGTTCCAACTCCATAAATTTTGTTGCAAACACCCGTTGCAAATAAATCGTTTTTTAAATAGACATTAAGAAGTAAAAGTTTCAATTGTTCGACTTCACATGATAATACGTTATTAATACGCTCAACTAGGATGTTATTACAAGCGGCACAATTGAAATATCCATACATTGGTGTTTGGCACATCGCAAATTCTTGTCGAACGTTAACGGTCTGATTTTCGTTATTGGTCGGTTTAACTAAAACTTCTGCGGCTTTCTTTACAATAGATAGAACTGCATCAGAAGCTGATTTAAAAAGATTATTTTCTGAATTTTTATTGTGAGCTTGTTCCAACAAATAATCATCATCGAAATCATCTAACTCATCGTTAAGATGATTTTCTGTTTCAAAAGCTTCAAATTCTGAAGTGCCAAATACACGAAATAAAGAAACTGGACAGAAATGTTCTTTGGAATAATGCGAATGTATATCAACGCGAACAAATTTTCCAAATAAGTGTGGATGTAATTCGAAACTTTGCACAGTACGTTTATCTTCAGCTATAAAACGTCCCACATTTGACCAATCACGTGAGGGAAAACGATTTGAAACTGCTACCGTAAAATTTTTAGGTGACGATGAAAACAATTCGAAATTGGCCAAGTCTATTCGTTGAGCTTGTATAGCTTCGCATAGCTCTACAACGAACCATATACGATTACCACAGGGACTTAGCATATACTCATCCTTTGAAGAACTAAGAACAGCACCCGTATTAGAGGCATCAGCATTTGATGCTATAATCTTGGCGCCACAGTCAGGTGATGCATAATTTTTAGATCTGATTTTCATTAATGGAATTTTGCCATTATTGCTTGTATTGTTTTTACGTTGAGCGGAATTGTTAAAAGTTTGCTCTTGTTCGAGTGCTTGCTTTTCGGCTGCTTCCATTTGCTTTTGAGTCCATTCAGAAAATACGGGAATAGGTATTTCTTCGGTAGAAAGATTCACTTGATTTAATTTAACAACTGTCTGAGAAATATTTTGTTGTTCAATTATATCAGGTTTCGCTTGTGCTTTCGATAAATTTACATCAGTGCTGCTATCGTTCATCTGATTGATTGGAATGTTTTCAAAATCATTTGGAGAAATCTCTTGCGTACCAGACGGCGTATCTAGAATCGTTTCGATACCTCCACCAGAATCATTGATTTTAACAATTTGTTCGTCTTCATGGGGTGGTGGGGGGAAGAGAAAAATAAAAAATATTTTCACATTAAAACCACTCTTGAGGTGAATGTTGGATGGATGCCATGTCACAAGCAAGTATATAAATTCCATAATTTCTTATTAATTCATTTGGTAGAAAGAGAAAATTTTTGAAATAGAAGATGATCAGGATTACGGGTTAACAATTATTTGGATATTTTAGACTTCAAGTTTTTCAGATTTTTTTAAATTACCTGGAGAAACTATCGTGTAATTTCGTGAACAGAAGTTCACCAAGAACTTATTTGTCAAATTTCAATTTTCTATCTCATTTAATGTGATTTTTTCGATAATGACGAACGAAATTATTGATTAAAAAAACCTCGCTTTTTCTTCTAGAAGGGCCTGGGCTAACGGATTGTCAAACTCAGCAAAGATTTGGCTTTATTATCCGAACTTTCTACATATTTCTATTTCCTAACTGTGAATAACTTGAGATAGACCGTTTAAACGTTTTATGGTTCCAATCAATACAGCGCCGTTTCTTGAATCACTTGAAGTCGGTTCGTAAATAGGTCTGACGTTTATACTCTACATCAGCCGTAGTATATGGGTGTATATTAAGTTTATGTGGATCTATGTAATAACCCGAAGTTGTTAAGACAGCCTCACCTTTTATTATACCGATCGATTCAGAACCATTCTTCTCGGTCTGTCTGCCTTTTTAACTAATATCTGCTTAAGCATTTTGTGTTTAGCCCGCAGAGAGCCATTTGTGAGATATTTTAGTGAAATTTAGTAAACCAACATATTTTGACTTAGAAAATAAGCCTTTCACCAATTGGATTCGATCGCACTATTTTCATTTTTTTTTTTAAATATCATATAGTTGAAGAAAATTAAAAACGTTTTCTGTTCTTCGAGAAAATTCGTTGAAAAACGGTATTTTGGTACTTCAAATGAATGTGGAAAATTTGGAAGTAAACCTTTATTTGGTAAATTAATTTTAATAAAAATACGATAATGAATTGATATAGAGATATACTGTTCCAAATTTGAACAACTGTGATAATGTGATAATGGCAGCAAAGTCTAATTTTATTTTTATGATAAAAATAAATGAAGAGATTATAGATTGTTAATGAAAGCTGTTTACCAAAGTAAAGAAAATAAAATAAAATGAAATGAAATTATGTTAACTTTCTATTACGGCGAAATAATACTTAATGGTCGAATATAAAGTTTTAATTGGTTTTATGAGTAATCTATGACTTTTATCTAATCATTAAAAATATTTGAAATTTCGAGATGACATTGATCATCTTGACCGACCCGACCACCCAATCATCCGACAATAGATAAAAATAAGAACCATTGTTCTTATATACTTGCTTGTGATAGTGATGAGTTAATGAAGTCTAAAAGTGAAATGTTTTTCTTATTTTTTTTTTTGAAATTCTAAAGCTATCATCAATACCTTTTAATGTTTCTTGACTGCTACCCTCAACAATGTCTGCCGTTTGATTGGCTCTATCATCGGCGATTATCTCGTTTTGTTCATTATTAACTATAACGGATCCCAGGGGTTTTATTGAAGGTAAAACTTCAATTGGTAACTCGGTTACAGTTGCCGTTGGAATTTCATTAATATCAGGTAAACTGTAAATAAAACAAAAAGTTCGTTTTTAAAAAAAAAATTCTTATACTTTATAAATATAAAAATGGATTTAAAGAATTTTTAATATAATAAAGAAATTACCTTAAAAACATTGTTGAGATGGCTAAAATTTGTGAAAACCATATAATCCAGAAGAAAATCAAAAACATCGTTAAATTTGTTTTGATTTTCTTAAATTCACAGCTTACAAAATTCGTTAAAATTTGTATAAACATCGTTTCAATCAAAAAAAAAAAAGGAACTTTTTGTTTTTCTTTGAATTAATATTAATTAACAAAGACGAAATGCACTTGAAGAGAGAATGAGAAAATATTAAATATTTTTTTTTTTTTAAAAAAAAGAAAATAATTTCCATCTTCTTTCACAACGAGTCAACCAGTTGCTTTTTTGCAAGTTTTAACTAAAACTCATTTATCGGCTTCATTAAGTCAACCCAATGTTAATATTGAACTAAAAATGAAGATAAGCCCCGTTTTTTACATACATTTCTAATGCGAATGATAAAATGTATTATAATAAATTTAATGTTACAAAAGAATATATATATAAATACACACACACCTGTACGTATTATAGATTTGTTAATATCAGTTGATATGTGTGCCACCTGAAGAGTTAAGTACTTTATTTTTTTATATTGAAAACACGAAACAATAAAAATAAATAAATGAAACGCTACTAGAAGTATTTAAATTAAGCGTGAAAAGTAATAAAAATTACTTTTAAACAATTAAAACAAAAAAAAAAAAAAAAAACAAAAAATAAGTCAGCACATCTGGGTAAAGGAACTGACGACAGTTACAACAATTTAAAGTTTCTACAACTTTCGAATAAATACGAAAATTCTTTGACATTTGGTTCGTTCTGAAATAATTATCAGTTTTCTGTTATCTTGCGCGTGTTTAAGGAATCGATGATTCTGAAAATATCGACTTCACCTTGAGGACGATTATTAAAGAGTCTATTTCGATTTTTTTTCTTTTTAGATATTATTTGATTATAATATTTAGTTTGATTATGTATATCTTCAGGTGAGCCTATTTATTAATAATAAAGAAAGTCACTTCAGCGTTATCTATCGTTTAGCTATTCCCTGGTAATATAAGCAGATGATCAATTTTCTCATACCAGTTTTGTTTTTCTATCTGATATTTAACTCATTTCATTCCGCAACAGCCCTATCTATCTGATTTAGTTCCATCTGATTTCTGGCTATTTTTGAAAAATAAAAAAAAAAAAAAAACTTCACCATTTTGACTCGATTATGAATTCCTTTCGCTGAACCCATTTGTTATTAGCGTTACGTATCGTTCAGCTATTACTCACTAATATACAAGCAGACGATCAATTTTCTCATAAAAGTTTTGTTTTTCTATCTGACATTTAACTACTTTCGTTCCGCAACAGTCCTATCCGCCTGATTTAGCTCCATTTTTTGATTTCTGGTTATTTAATATTCCAACATTCTGACTCGATTGAAAAAATAATAAAAGATAAAACAGAAATTATACTTTGGCACACTTAGAATTAGAGTGTTGCCATCTTTAGAAAAAAAAACGTACTTCTTTTTATCGTATATAATTGAAATTAAATAATCTTACGATGTTTTCATCTTAAGCCTCAATCGAATTGGTGTGACTTTGTGAATTTTTACAAATAACAGAAAGGGAAGAATAACAGCTAAGTCGTAAGACAATTTTACTCCAATCAAGAATATATCTTATCTTTAACGAACTTTTTGATATGTTTTGATTTGCTTTTCTTTGGCTAGATGGGCCAAATTGCAGCAATAAAATGAATTATTATTTATTAAGGTACACAAATATACTTGGGGAGAGTTATCCAATTGTAAAAATAAATAAAGCAAATATTAATAATAATTTAGGTGCTAAATAAATAAATTATTACAATACCATTATCAACTATTGTGTAATCAATACAATACTCTCTTTGAGTTAACCCCATAGATTTGCCTTTTTTTAGCATCCATAAGATAATCTTCTTAGCTTAATTAAATAAATATAAACAAATAATATAGAACAAGTAACAAAATTATAGTCGGTTGTAAACGAATCTTTTATATCCATCGTCTTCTTCTTAGAGAAAACAAAGAAACCACTGACAGTCTAAAAAAACCATAGTTTTTGGAAATTCTTTTTGCAATGGAAGGAAACATAATAAAATCATGTTTGTGAGAGATTGTTAAAATTTAAGTATGAAAAAAAAAAATTATTTCTGAAAAATACTAAAAAATTGCAACAATAGAGCACAATAGAAAAAAAATTATTCCTGAAAATTATTAAAAAATAGCAACAATAGAGCCAAGCTTGGGAGGCCCCGCGACTACTAGCGCTTTAGAGTTGTGCAAGAAAAAACTCACTTTTTGGTTCTCGTTATAAGAATGAAAGTCCTGACCGACCAGTCAATAAGTAATCCAGTGTAATGAAAATAATAAAATAATGATGCTGTAATGTCAACTGATAACAGCGGTAAGTGTAACAAATTTCAAGTTAGTACTGCCAAAGCTTCCTGATTTCTGAGTTTTGATATATGAAGTTGAATTTCGTCCTATTGAGACTATTAATATCGTGACTTTTGATACATTGTCCCAATTTTTTGTTCTAATTTCACTAGTAATTATTGACAGAATTTCCTAATGAGAGATAGTTTCATTGGATTGGAGCAAACCGTAATATAGCACAATCACCTGGTCGTTCCATATGCCGTCGAAATGAGTAATTGGCTTTATTGTCTTTGGCAACGTTCCGGTTGACCTGCATTATGGTTATTTGTGCTTTGGATACTCTAACGCAAACACTGTCTATCGCTTAGAAGGATTTAGCGGTAACACAGGTTTCGAATCAAACAGAAAAAGTAAAATTTCTTGCATAATGCATAATGCTTCTCCGGCACAAAATTTGACAATTTTGGACGCAAAAATATTATTATTTGATTCTGAAACGTAAACATTAATACTTTAAAGTTATGTTGTTAGCCCCAGTTGATCAGACGTTTTACAACAAAAACAATATGACAACTTCAAGAAAATCCTGCGAGAGAGAGAGAGAGAGAGAGACAGAGAGAGAGGGAGAGAGAGAGGGAGAGAGAGAGGGAGAGGAAGAGAGGGAGAGGGAGAGAGAGAGGGGAGAGAGAGAGAGAGACAGAGACAGAGGCAGAGAGAGAGAGAGAGAGAGAGAGAGACAGAGAGAGAGAGAGAGAGAGACAGACAGAGAGAGACAGACAGACAGACAGACAGACAGACAGACAGAGAGAGAGAGAGA